>OX246746.1:42042269-42127269 GCA_945910005.1 Isoperla grammatica
CAGGCTAGTGTATGAGTCCATGGTGGGGCTAGGACAACTTGCCAGGCTAGTGTATGAGTCCATGGTAGGGCTAGGACAACTTGCCAGGCTAGTGTATGAGTCCATGGCGGGGCTAGGACAACTTGCCAGGCTAGTGTATGAGTCCATGGTAGGGCTAGGACAACTTGCCAGGCTAGTGTATGAGTCCATGGCGGGGCTAGGACAACTTGCCAGGCTAGTGTATGAGTCCATGGTGGGGCTAGGACAACTTGCCAGGCTAGTGTATGAGTACATGGTAGGGCTAGGACAACTTGCCAGGCTAGTGTATGAGTCCATGGTGGGGCTAGGACAACTTGCCAGGCTAGTGTATGAGTCCATGGTGAGGCTAGAACAACTTGCCAGGCTAGTGTATGAGTCCATGGTGGGGCTAGGACAACTTGCCAGGCTAGTGTATGAGTCCATGGTGAGGCTAGAACAACTTGCCAGGCTAGTGTATGAGTCCATGGTGGGGCTAGGACAACTTGCCAGGCTAGTGTATGAGTCCATGGTAGGGCTAGGACAACTTGCCAGGCTAGTGTATGAGTCCATGGTAGGGCTAGGAAAACTTGCCAGGCTAGTGTATGAGTCCATGGCGGGGCTAGGACAACTTGCCAGGCTAGTGTATGAGTCCATGGTGGGGCTAGGACAACTTGCCAGGCTAGTGTATGAGTCCATGGTAGGGCTAGGACAACTTGCCAGGCTATAGTGTATGAGTCCATGGTGGGGCTAGGACAACTTGCCAGGCTAGTGTATGAGTCCATGGTAGGGCTAGGACATCTTGCCAGGCTAGTGTATGAGTCCATGGTGAGGCTAGGACAACTTGCCAGGCTAGTGTATGAGTCCATGGTGGGGCTAGGACAACTTGCCAGGCTAGTGTATGAGTCCATGGTAGGGCAAGGACAACTTGCCAGGCTAGTGTATGAGTCCATGGTAGGGCTAGGACAACTTGCCAGGCTAGTGTATGAGGTCACGGCGGGGCTAGGACAACTTGCCAGGCTAGTGTATGAGTCCATGGCGGGGCTAGGACAACTTGCCAGGCTAGTGTATGAGTCCATGGCGGGGCTAGGACAACTTGCCAGGCTAGTGTATGAGTCCATGGCGGGGCTAGGACAACTTGCCAGGCTAGTGTATGAGTCCATGGCGGGGCTAGGACAATGTGCCAGGCTAGTGTATGAGTCCATGGCGGGGCTAGGACAACTTGCCAGGCCACTTCCATGAGAATCACAATTTTGGTTCTAACGATACGCACAACGCGACGTCCAAGCAAACAATGTGAATGTTTGGGGCCAACGAAGAACGTCCGTTGGGAAACTTTGTTGTTTTTTGTTGTTATCATATTGCAGTGTTGTAGTTCGAAGTATAACAGCTCTGCTCCAAACGCTCAAACGGACGATTAGGACTTATACTATGATAATTTAAATGGGATTACAACACAGTACAACACGGCATAACGCTTTCTGCAGTGTAGATATGTGTGAGCACGTGATCTCCTCAATGTCAAGACCAGCCTGGCAAATTGTCTTAGCCCCTAAGTGACGTCACAGAGTAGCCTGGCAAATTAACAACTAGAATTGGCTCCGCCCCCTGACGTCACTAACGCGTGACGAAACAACATGGCGCCGTTAGTTGGGAAACTTTCTCTGTCGTGATATGAGATACGTCAATCATTACGACCGAAAATGGTACAATATTGCTGCGTTCCAGGTTGCAAAAGTAATGCAACGACGCCTGGAATATCATTTCATTCATTTCCGAGCGACAATGATCTAAGAAAATTGTGGCTACTTAAAATAAGACGTGATGAGAGGCGAAACAAAAAAGTGTCATCTTCTATGAAAGTGTGTTCCAAACATTTTGTGGAGTCGGACTACAGACAAATTGTTAATGGATGTAGGAAATGTCTAAGTGGGAAAGCAGTACCCAGTGTATTTTCCTTCACATCCCCAAGGAAGCTCAAAGTTGCCAGAAGAAAAATAAGTTACAAGAAGAGGACTGTTGCAGCTGTAGGCCTAGGCCTAGACCTCGTGACGCCCATTTCGGTAAGTAGGTTTAGGTAGGCCTAGGCCTCTTTGTCTTACCTAGTCTTACCTAGGCTATAATCTTATCCTAGGGCCTAGGCCTAGGCCTAGGCCCCAGTATGCTCAGGCCTAACCTTGTGAGGTATAAAAGCGTTTCGATAGACATTAAAAAGTTTAAATGGAAGACCGTTTCAAATAAAGATCCAAATAGTATACCATCCAAATAGTATTATAATAGCATTGGCCTGGGCCTAGGCGAGATTAGGATTAGGAAGCCTACGCCTATACTAAGTCCCTACCAGTAGGCTTAGGCCCTAGGTCTAGGCTTAGCCCAGGCCTAGGTAGTGACGTCTGAATGCATTGCTACAGGCTTAGGCCTAAAAATAGGCCGAGTAATCGTAAAAGATCGCAACAGACACTAACCACTTGTTGACAGTTTAATAGTAACAAGGAATAGGACTAGCCTAGTTTTTATTATCTTCAATAGATTTTACATTGATATTGTATTATATATCTATTATCTCTTGTGAGATGTGCAAATTGGGGTAGGCCCTACATTGGCAAGTAGGCCTGGTCTAGGGAGGCGTAGGCCTACCTGTCATTGGTGAGTGTCGAGATTAGTTTTTGTTTTGTTTGTCAACAGGACGCTGATGGAGATGTCCCGGTCTTAACCGGCTTGGAATTGACTGCTGCCAATGGATTGTTAATGCTCTGCGATGCAACCAACACCAATGATGAGGAGACATCTCAACCCACTGAGGATCATGATTGTACCGCAAGTGAAGTTTTTAACGATTTGAAAAGTGAACTTCAACAAGTGAAACGTAGCAATGTAATTCTTGAGGCTGTTGTGGCACAGTTGCAAAAAGAATTGGCAGATACCAAGAAAATCGTAGGGGAATTGGAAAAAGAAAAAGCCATTCGAGTGAACACTTTAACTGCTAACCGTGACTTCACAATGGACAAAATCAAAAACTCAGATCATTTAACTTATTATACCGGCTTTGACAGTGTTAATATGTATGAAACATTTAGAGACTTTGTAAAATCTGGTCAACAAGTGTCCTACTCGACGGCACTTACATGGGAAGACCAACTGTTGTTAGTATTATGCAAGTTACGTCAAGGGTTCGAGAATGCCGATTTAGCTTTCAGATTTAATATCAGTCAAAGGCATGTCTCAAAAATCTTCACCAATATCATAAACGATTGGTACTACCGCTTAGGATGTTTGAACATTTGGCCTCATCGAGAAGTTATTCTTGAAAATGCTCCTGCAAATTTCAAGGAAAAGTATCCTACAACCATAATAATACTGGATGGTACGGAGTTAAAGATAGAAAGTCCTTCATCACTAGTACTACAGTCGCAGTCATTTTCGACCTATAAATCCTCCAACACTGTCAAAGCACTTGTCGGTTGTGATCCAAAGGGGGGGATCATATTCACATCTCAATTGTACACTGGTAGTATATCGGATAAAAAAATCACAGAAGCCAGTGGTTTGTATGATGTACTTCGAGACAAGTTGGCGAAGGATGAAGTGTTACCTGGTGACGTGGTAATGGTGGACAAAGGGTTCAATATCAAGAAGGAAGTGGAGAGTTTAGGCCTCAATCTCAACATTCCTCCCATGGCCAGTAACGAACAGTTCGAGGAGAATGAGGTGTATGAAACTCGCAAGATTGCATCTTGCCGTGTTCACGTGGAGCGTGCAATCAGGCGGGTTAAGACTTTCAAAATCTTAAATGGAATTATTCCAATAACATCTCTACCTCATCTAAACCAGGTGTGGACTGTTTGTTGCATTCTATGTGGCTTTCGTTGTGTAACAAGAAGCGATAGGCATACTACAAAGGACAATTGTTAAAAGTAGCCTTAAATCATAAGCATTGCATTCATTTCCACCATCTGGTTATAGGCCAATCATAATGATAGACACCAGACTATGTTTAAAAATGTAGCTCAATAGGGAAGTCTCACACATTTTTTTTATTTGCTTACTGGTTACCTCAAGTTAAAGTAAACGGTAACTAATTGGTTTCGGCTCGAAAGGTGCATTAACATCGCTTTAACAGCAAGTCAAAGATACTGCTGTCAAAACACGCTCAGAAATGGACCTGCGCCATCTTGCTCGTGATTTCAAGGTTCTGACGTCATATGTCAGTAAACAATAATTTTATATCATACAAATAGTACTGAAATCCCACCCTTTAGTAGATTATTGCTCTCATAAGACTCTAACTGAACCAACGTTTGTTTATAGTTAGTAAATGAACACTTCTCAACATTAATTAACAACAATATGTTAAATAATTGCATTATTTTAATCACGTTTTGGTAAATACTGTATCAAAATGTATTTTCTGAAGAAAACAGTGGTATAAAAGGCATTGTTGTAAAGTCACTGCATCCTAGATAGGCCTATTGTAAAATGTCCAACTTAATATCGTTGATATTATTAAGAATACTTCAAGGAGGCAGTTGTTTACATGACATATGACGTCAAGAGCCGTTTTTTAATTACGGAACAAGAAGTTCCAAATTTCAAACTTAAAATGCTAATAGAATTGGAAATATACGCTTCTCAGGTATAAAAATTATACCGCCCGAATTTTTAGATAATGATCTTCCATTTTTAGGTACTTTGAGGAATATTTATTTTTGATGAGACTTCCCTATTAGGCCTATCGTGTTAGGGCTAAACGAATTTAGGAATGCTAAATGAACTGATTCTACTGGATCCAAACACGATTGTATTCTTTATTTATGGTTAGTTCACACAACTATTTAGGATACACAACATAACAAACAGCAATCAACTTTCTGACAATCCAGTCCAACAGCTGTTAAGAAAAACAATCGTTTTAATGTCCGTAATCTGAGCAGACTTCGACATTATCCTAGTATTTTGAGATTTAAGACTTCATTAAATCTGGTTATTCACTACTACAGTCTACAATCAAAAGCTACATGTAAATAAAGTAGTCATGATAATAATTAAAAAAAATGAATCGATGACTTTTGTAAGTTCGATTTCAGCCTTATTACAGTTCTAAGCTTGTGTCAGGTATTAAACACTAAGATTTAGTTGTAGGCAATCACTACATTATTATTCAAATACGCAATAACAATATATTTGAGCTAGTCTTTCAAGTGCATATTTACACATTTTCTTTCATACACTATTGTACACTGTAATTAATTATTTAACTATTAACTATAAAGAGAGTAATTTGTATTTTCTATTTACAATTATTTACATTCACGATTTCATCACAAAACTGTACATGTGAAGTTTAAAATGTGGAAGAACAGTCTAGCATCCATTGATTACTTGGTCACGTATGTGTGGCATGTTCACTCATGTAGGCCTACAACAGTTTTTAAGTGTTCAAGGAAATGACCACGATAGAACTCACAGAGCTGGAGTAACATCACATCACAGAATGTGTCGTCTTTACGTATTCGTTCAGTCCACACGTCTTTGCCATTGAAGACGACAAAGTCGCACCACTCGACACCGCAGATTAGCAACTGCCCTTGCACTTGGAAGTAGTAATCGGAACTTTCTTTAAGATGAATACTTCCATTTATGGCAGAACAACAGAACTTGCCGTCGCATGCTTCTACAAGAGACTTGTTACGCTTAGAAATGGGGCACTTGATTTCCAGGAGTCCGAACTTAGGAGATTCGTGTGGATCGTAAATCTTCCCGTCTGGGGAGCAACCCAGAAAGGGAATTCCCGGGTTAACGACGAAACCAGCCGAAAATTCAGTGATGGGTTTGCCTATCGAATGCATGTATTTAACATAAGCAACACGTGCAATTGCTTCGCACTTTCTACCATACGCAACACTTTGCACTTTATCCAAGTTTGGACCTTGATAAAGAAGATTTAGAAATGCAACATTCACAGCTTTCTTACGTTTGCATATGGACCCGAACCGAGATGCTGTGAGGCGGATTTTTCGTGCATTATGCCACAAACTGTTGTTTTGTCCTCTTGTCTTGCCCTCCAGATCAATCGCGTCTGAAAGGGTTATGTGTGTATCGTTGGGTATGGTTACGTTCATAGGAAAGCCCTCGGGCATTTCCAATATAACCATTGGTAAGGCTGGATATGTCACAGATTGTTGAACTTGACTGAAACACATTGTAGGCTTGAAAGATTTTAATTGATGAGCGAGTGTACTTCCGACAGGTACTTCACCAAGCGGAACTTTAATCATATCTTGCACGTCGCGATTAGGCCCATTAAAGGGTGTCAGCAAATAGGCGAGGGGAAAGTCTGTATTTTCTTCTTTTATTCTCTTAACCATTTGTGAAATTTCCTCAGAAGAGGGAGGAACCCTACCTTCAAGAGTGGTGAAAGAGCAAGTTAATGGGTCTTTTTTACGGTTTATGTTTGGCCTTGCAAATATTGCTTCCATTAATGCATCAGCCTCGATTTTGTCTCCTCGGGGTTTGTGCCATTTTTGTTCCATGCTGGTGCATGTCGTTGCCTCCGGAACTTCATTGTGTCCCATTAAAATCCAATGATTAAGTTGATGGATGAGTGCCGCCAGGTGAATACACTTTCCTTGGCTGTAACAAGATATAATAATGTTAGTTTAATGAACTATACAGTTGTATATTTATACAGAGTGGGAAAGGAGGAACAGCTTATCTGAAACGTTGGGTGGACCGTATAGCATAGAACACATAAAAACAACTGTGGACTCTCCCAAGTTTTCTTCTTTTTAATGTTTTTAATGTGTTTTCCTGTATGAAGACTACCTACTCTTTTCAGTACCTAGATTCCAACAGTATCATGTAGGCTAATCTTAGTTGTAATGCATTTTTACATTCATTTTAATTGCTGTAGGCAGTCTATTTTATGTTTGTGTAATACACACTGTACACGTGTGTGATAATTATTATGCTGTAGGCTTAATAGTTGTGAATTTCATGAAAGAAATTGCAAAATAAAATATTCATGCAAATGTATAGCATTCATTATAATCGACAAGACGGAAAACAAGCCTAGCTACCTACCTACCTACCTACCTATACACATCCGATAGTTAAGTTCCCTATTCCTATTTTAAATTTGTTGGGTAGGCCTACCTTTAATCAGAGTGAATGTGGGTGAATAGATATAGCCTAAGCTTTAAAATTACGAACTTTAACAGTACATGTTTTACGAACAGCTGATTCAGTTTGCACTTGCAGATCTGAAGGAAAATCACGATTCATTGGCCGAACATTTGACTATTCTTCCCTTGATTTAGCCTGTGAGTGGGAAAGGTATATCTCAGCTAACAGCTTACCAGAAATTGTTCGGTACTGGTAGAAGTGTTCGTACTGTAGAATGCATTTTGTTTTTATTCGCTATTTGCTAAGTGGCCTGCCTAATCTTTTCAGGTAAGCTGTTCGTTACTATCTTCATTTAACACTCATGAATACTAGCCTTTAGGTCACATCACCTAGACCCTTGATTTCTACTAGGCCTACCTAGTTCACTGCCAAATACATAGCCTACTCCACAATGTAGGTTAAGCCTAGTCTAGAGGCAAGAAAATAAATTGTAAAATGTGATTATAAAGCCTACATGGCCGGAGCCCAGCCTTACTCCCAAGCCAAATATTATTTTAAATATCGTTAGGCCTAATAGGCCTAGAGGTACCTAGGTAGAAGGGAATACTCAAATCTCTACTTCCATGCCAGTCGACTAACTTGGCCGACTAATGAAACAATTTGACTATTGCTGTTATTCATTTATCACTAACTGTTGTGTTAGACTGCTAACATTTAGTCAGCTAACAAAAACATGAGATTTGAGATCAGGTAGGCCTAGGAGCCTAAAGGCCTAAACACCACTGTCAGTCTTGTTATCCAGAAACTGTGACAAGAGTTAACTAAGTTGGTTCTTTAGGTGCCGTTCAAAAAAGCCGTATCATTGTATATTCTAGATTGTAATTGGGAAGTGCGTTCATATTTCTACGTTTGCTGTGATGATGATACCGTTCCCTCGAAATAAGCTGTTGAATTCAAGTCTAAAACTCGAAAGTCAAAACTCAAAACAATGCATGCTTGATGAGTAGGCCTACCCAGAAAAACAAGGTCTACACGATCTGTCAGCTGTTCTCGATGCATGCACAATGACAGTAGCCTAGGCCCACATTAAAAAATTTTAAACCAGTCAACAGCCGATCTACTGTAGGCCTAATCGAGTTTGTAAACACATTGACATGTACTCGATAACACCCAACACCAACATAATGGCTTTACGTATGTACATAGATGTAGGTAGGCAATGCACATGCGCATTTCATATTGAAAAGTACCTATTGTTGTGGATGGGATATTTTTTTAGATTACCATACGAATACGATGCCATAAATTATAGTTGTGGTTGGGCGTTAAGCCTAGGCCTATTTGAATGTTACGTACCCAGCTTTGCAGCTACAAAAACTGTTTGTAATGGACACTTCGACTCCGATATCAATCTCGCAGAATAACTGTCGCGGGGCTTCATTCTTCCGCATCCTTGCATAGCATCTGAAAAAGAAAAATACATGTGTACTACACCATTTACACGTAACATGTTTATTCAAGTCAAGGGCTAGTGTTGGGATTGGGCACGAGAATGTGAGTCCTGCCTAGGCCTAGCCTAGTCAATGGGTTAGAAGACTTCAAATGCAACGGCTTATGCCACTGTAGGCCCAAGGCCTGGGCTTAGGTTTTGTTTAAACATAAGGCCTATACTTCTTGACTCATTTATTGCCAGGGCTTAGACCTAGACCCTAGGTTAGACCTAGACCCTAGGTTAGACCTAGGCCCTAAACCTATTGCCTTTTGGACAGTTGACATACTAGGGCGTAGGCTAGGCCTAGACTAGGGGCCTCCTCCCTATTAGTGTCTTTGGTCTAGCTAAAGCCCAGGTCTATCACTAGGTGTAGGCTAGGTAGGCCTACGCCTGTTTTATACACATAGCCTACTCCTAGGTCTACATGTTAAATGGTCATAGGCCTCGGCTAGGGGTAGGCCTAGCCTAGGCTGTCTAAGCTTAGATAATAGAGTTCTGGAGTGTTGTTGTTTATTTATTTTATTGTAAGTAGGCCTAGGGCCTAGGCGTAGACCCCTGAGGCTCACTGTGGAATATTATACAGTCAAGAGATTATAATCTATGAATATAATATCACCTCACTTCGAGAATCAGGCTAGAATACGTCCAAATTTATAATTATAAATATAAAAGTAATGCTTACCTTGCTTTGACAAGAACGATGTTACTGCTTTTTTCAGATGTCCACACTTCCTTTAAATAGGACGATACGAATAGGTTGTAGCCTTCTTTAAACAAACGTTGACTACCGTCTTTTCCCACATATTTAAAATATGCACCCATATTAAAAGAACTTAATTTATTTAAGGATTTTCCCCAATCATATTCCGCAAGAAATAATAGGGGATCCATCTTGGAAGGTGAAAGTTTCCCAACTGTGACAGAGCGCTCTATTGAAGACTGTGGACACTAAAATAAGCTCCGCCCAGTTCTAGTTGTTAATTGTCCTAGCCCCGCCGTGACCTCATACACTAGCCTGGCAAGTTGTCCTAGCCCCGCCGTTACCTCATACACTAGCCTGGCAAGTTGTCCTAGCCCCGCCGTAACCTCATACACTAGCCTGGCAAGTTGTCCTAGCCCCGCCATGGACTCATACACTAGCCTGGCAAGTTGTCCTAGCCCCGCCGTGACCTCATACACTAGCCTGGCAAGTTGTCCTAGCCCCGCCGTGACCTCATACACTAGCCTGGCAAGTTGTCCTAGCCCCGCCGTTACCTCATACACTAGCCTGGCAAGTTGTCCTAGCCCCGCCGTTACCTCATACACTAGCCTGGCAAGTTGTCCTAGCCCCGCCGTGACCTCATACACTAGCCTGGCAAATTGTCCTAGCCCCGCCGTGACCTCATACACTAGCCTGGCAAGTTGTCCTAGCCCTACCGTGGTTTCATACATTTGCCTGGCAAATTGTCCGGTTACCCCTTCTAACGGATCTCTGACGTTTCTTCCCAACTATCCAAACATTCCCATAGTTAATCCCTCAAGATGGGCACTCAGGTAAGGCTGGTGTGCAGTGCACTCTATAACAGGCATTCCTACGAGCAATTATCATTATCGGATTTCATTAGCCGACTCTTCGTGTTATCTTAATGAATCCTATCAAAAATATTAGTATGACGACAGGGCTGCAGTAAGGGGGGTCACGAGAGGGCACAACGCGTCCCTTCCTGATCGGGGCCTTCGTAAGAGCGAAGCGATCGTCCCTACCCTTATAAGATGCCTAACGCGGGAACACGCTCGTCTGTCTTGCGTCTTGCTAGAGTCTATGTTTATGACACAACACTTTCTTAAAGGATTAGTCAGGTGATAAACTAAAAAATCACCAATGAGTCATACTCATAAGTGCATGAAATTCAGTTATGTGTAAAATCAAATTGATATAGGTTGCTTCAATTCAAGAAAGAAAATAGAGAACATTTATCTATTCTGTTAGATTCACTTCGCCAGCTATGCTGCATTTTTCTTCTAAAGCGTAGTACAGCTGTATCGGTTCTGAGCTCGCTAGCGCCTTCCCGATAGACAGAGCACTCATTGTGTAATACGAGTCCAGCCAGCGCTCCGCGAAACACTCGGCGACTGCGTACAGTACCGCTCAAAACAGATTGCAACTTTTCTTCACATCAAGTCACAAGAAAATTAATTGCAGTGCATTTTGTAGAAGTACACGTTCGTACTAAGAAGCATTTCTACGGTAGGGAAACGATGCACATTAAACCTCCTGATCGATTTTGGTTAGTGCCCTATTTTAGCGATGGTTTTACTATCTCGAGGCAACATTTTTTGTATATGAGAATTACCATGAGAAAAGTTGCTCGGTGCTACTTGGTAGCAACAAGCCAAAAAATTGCAGTTTTCTTTAATTTTGTAACCGCCTGCTTCAAAAGTATGGTATCTTTTAGTCATGTTTTCCATATTTGAGGGTGGACATATACAAATGATAGTTTTTTAGTTTTTCATCTGACTAACCCTTTAATACACTGATAATTTGCTCATTTCTTGGCCATATAAGAATGCGGTTATATGCAATGATAACACACTCGGTAAAAGTAGAGGGAGAGATGAATATGCTCCGGCGCGTGACAACTTGGGGGGGGGGGGGGGGGGGGGGGGTTCACGAATATAAAGTTACATTTTTCATAAAGCATGATATTTACTGTAGTTGATTAGCTTTGCTTATCTTTGCTTTTTTTTTGTTCTGTAACTACATACAACATTCAACTGCATGTAGTAATTCTGTAATGTGGCCCACTGAGATTATTATTGCTAAAGTGCAATCAATGCATAAACTTGTAACCCGCTTGCTAGGACAGACACGGGTCGCATTGTCCGTGTGATGTTGAACCACAAGGACACACCTGGACACACGTTGATTGAAGAAAATGAATTACTTGGATTATTAAGTCTACACAAAAAGGTATATGGATATAGTTATGCCTACTACAGTGGCATGTTGGTTGTTGGTCACTTGGGTTTATTCCTGGTTCCAATCTATGCCATCCTCATACGATACAATGTATCGATACAGTACAGCGATGATCTCGTTCCAACGATTCCCGATTATCTTAGTCATCAATATGAGAGCGGCAATCATGTGCACATTTCTTGAAGCTGTCATAGAAACGAACAACAAGATTAATAATTGAGTGAGTAGATAAAATATGGGTGTTTTGTGTGAGTGTTTAGTTTTTATTGACAAATGTTTTTTTTTTTATTTATGTAATATACGATTATTCTAGGTCTAGTTAATTCCTAGATGTTTTTCAATATATTATTATCAATGTTGTGAGGTAAACTAAAATTTCCGTGTTCTCAATCTTCAAACGAAACACGTTATTATTGTTGTTAATGTATATCTTCCAAGGGTGGAATCCGTATCACACCCAAACCAAAAACAAAAGAAACCCCGAATATTTGGAGATAATGAATGTGAACCACATTTAAAACAATAAATTTAATACTAACCTCTGTAGTTACAGACGTTTAGAATGCAGTTCACATTTGTGCGAAGGCTGATACTTATAAAGAGCCATACACGTGCGTTATTACTACACTGTTGCTAGTGCAGGAGGGCCTATAGAATGAGGGTAGATGTTGCAACATTGTATGATAGTAGACGCGTTGTGTCATTCCGTTCAGCTTAGCTGATTCGCCTTTGGTCTTGTACAATTTTTGTCTCACATACAAACCGATAGAGGTGCCTTAGCCCGGTTCGATTCCGACCACCGGCAATCCTGACTGATGGTTTTTTCAACGTTTTTCTCAGTCGTCAAGGCTGATGCTGGGATTGAGTCCTACTGACAGCTCTCGGACATTCCGGCCACTACTATACCTGCTGGTTGTGATCCTGAGAGTGGAGTGAACTGTCCCTGACGCATAAAATAATATCAATTTAAATACTGACATGGCATCAGTTTCTGTAGCTATAATGTCGATACAATATACACCCCTGGTTATGATTGAGGAAAACCCTGAAAACCTAATCACGATTATCGTGGTGGGAATCGAGTCCCCACCTTCTTCAATTAGAGTCCTGTATGTTTCCGTTTTGCCTTAGTTCCGTCATCATCTTCCACTAGCGATCAAGCATTGTGTTCGTACTTATACCACCAGTCGATCCATCCTACGACGACAGACCCGAACCTTCTTCATGTAACGAAGGAAAAGCAGTAAGAGAAAGGCTATCTCATAATAATAATAATAATAATAATAATAATAATAATAATAATAATAATTATTATTATTATTTTGAACACGTGTAGGATAGTGCGAAAATTTTTGAACTAAGAAGAATGAAGACTTCAAGAAGCTCTCTATCCCGATGGTGGTTTTCGTGGTTTCCACCGTACAAAGAGCGAATGCTGGGATGAGTACAAATCGGCCACGACCGTACATAGCATCCACAGTTCGGTTTGGAAAAAATAATGTGGACAATGATATATTAAGTAGTTCTAAGTAGATTTTAATAAGGTAAACACATGGAAATACTTGACATTTGTGTCCGTACAACATGTTTATGCCGGTTTTGACCGAGATTGTATGTATTGCAACAATAAAATAATAATAATAATAATAATAATAATAATAATAATAATAATAATAATAATAATAATAATAATAATAAAATAATAACAATAATTAAAGTTATAAAATAAAAGTAATAATAATAATAATAATAATAATAATAATAATAATAATAATAATAATAATAATAATAATAGTTATAATAATAATAATAATAATAATAATAATAATAATAATAATAATAATAATAATTTTTTTTTTTTTTTTTTTATTATAACAGTTATCATATAAACAAAAGCACACAACATTTTAACATCTTTATAAAATCCACAAAGCCCTTAAAAGGGCTTATCTGTGGCATAAACAAGAAAAGTATACAACAAATGATTAAACCGTAATGGCAGATAACCAAAAAGTCAAATAATATACAAAAAAAAACAACTGAACGACAAAAAACTGAAAAAACAAACATATATAAAGAGAAAAAAAATGAGATGGGTACAATATAAATAAGAACACAGAATAAATTAGTTGGAACACGCAATACAAATACCCAATTACTCTAACGTTAAATTTAACAAAATCCACTCTTTTAATGCAAACTTAACTAAACTAAGGCTATTTAAATCACTTAAATTTGATGGCAACTTGTTGAATTCATAAGGGATTATAAATTTTAAAGTTCTCATTCCGTACTTGTTTATATAGGAGGGCAATAAATATCTATTTCTATGACGGAGATTCACACTACTGATATCATTTATAACTTTATATTTATCATTAAATAATAAATAATAAATTGAAATGATAAATTGAAATAATAATAATAATAATAATAATAATAATAATAATAATAATAACAATAATAATAATAATAATAATAATAATAATAATAATAATAATAATAATAATAATAATAATAATAATAATCTATTGAATACAAAGATGAAGTTATTGCTAATAAACCATGCCGACCCCGCCAATGATGTCGATGGGATATCGCCGCATGATCATTTCTATCGATTCTCAGTTTGACAGCCGAATGTATACTGTATACATGCAGGTCCCACTCCCGAGGCGTGTAAGAATGCATGTTTTCCCTCGTATTGCTGAAACCACTCAAGTTCAATGCGGCACCTTGTTCAGGGAGATATTTCTCAAACATCTTATTGAATTTGTTAGTGTAATTTTTGCATTTAAATTCAGCATACGTGAAGCCACTCACATCTTGGCGCTTGATATAATGTCTTATGTAGACGCGGACATGATGATACTTTGCGACGATGTCATTCGCATGTTAGAGTAAGTGGCATACTGAGTAGTGAGTGCCAGGAGTGTGATATTAATTGGGTGAGTGTTATGGATGAGTGACTGTGGTGAGATTGAGTGCCATGTGTGTAAAAATTACATTTTTGTTGAGTGCGAAGGCCGCTACTGTAATATTTATGTCTTTGATGTGAGTGTCATGGATGCACTTGTGAGTGCCATGCATGTAATATGAAGTGCTATAATAGCTAAAGCGAGTGCTATGGATGAGTGCTATATTGGTTAGTATGAGTTTCATGTATGCAATAGTGAGTGCCATGCATGTAATATGAAGTGCTATAATAGCTAAAGCGAGTGCTATGGATGAGTGCTATATTGGTTAGTATGAGTTTCATGTGTGCAATAGTGAGTACCATGCATGTAATATGAAGTGCTATAATAGCTAAAGTGAGTGCTATGGATGAGTGCTATATTGGTTAGTATGAGTTTCATAAATGCACTTGTAAGTGCCATGCATGTAATATGAAGTGCTATAATAGCTAAAGTGAGTGCTATGGATGAGTGCTATATTGGTTAGTATGAGTTTCATAAATGCACTTGTAAGTGCCATGCATGTAATATGAAGTGCTATAATAGCTAAAGTGAGTGCTATGGATGAATGCTATATTGGTTAGTATGATTATTGACGTAAGCAAAACAAAACATGCTCGTTCCGTGCGTTTGTTGATATTCAACTGAAGGTTTGCGATGGCTTTATTTTCTGTAAGCATCATTTCAAAAGCAAGCATTTATAAATATCTAGTTGTGACAGTAGGACTGCTTACAGACCGCATAACCTTTATGTATACAAGTATAGAAAACAATCTTAATTTATATTCTATCTCACTCGGTTATAAGAACTGTTATCACGTAGCTTATGTGAGTAACGTGCCTGTAGATAAAAGGTAATTTCCGGAAGACAATCCCAACATTGCCAAACATTAAATGATACACGAATTTCAAAATAAAATTTTCTTTCTTTAAATACGAGAAGAATAAATTGTCGTTCTTGTAATTTGTAATTTTTAGTTAATTTATTTTGCAATTGAAAATATTTCTTGGCTATATGTATGAAAATAATAAATATATACATTGATGGATTAATAAAATTCAGATTAATACAATTCAGTATGAAATTGTCTAATTATTTACGCATGACATTCTTTCTGACAAATGTATTTTTACGAAATTCTTTTGTGATCTGATGTTCATATATTATGTATATACTTACATAAGGGAATAAACCGTTAGCCCATATAAGAAAGACGTATGCCTACTTGATTAGTAAGTAATTGCACTTGTAGGATTCTTATGAATGTGCATGTTTTCGTAGCGTAATGTGCATCTGCGGGATACGGAAGAATAATGCGTACATATGTGGCCTTGTGATAGCAAACATGCAAACTGGTTGGGCAATATTCCTCTATATTTTATATGGCAATGGTCGGAGTTTGCATGGCTAGGCCTGCTTATTTTTAGTATAATACTAGATAATACCATAATAATAATTCATCTGTCTATACTTTGTTTCACTTAGCAAAAATATATACTGTGATTTGACGATATGCTACTTTAATTTTTGTTTGTCAAAGAATTCTTAAAAACACAACTTTATTCTTTTGTATTTACCATAAACCTGTAAATATCTTGGGAAATATTCATTGTGCAAACAAAGTGTGTAAATAATATGCTATGACGCTATGTTTTAATTTACTTGATTTTTAATCACCAAATAAAACTATTTAATACTATTGCTAAAAATTTGCATGGAAGGAAAATGAATATTTTGGGAATTGGAGTATACAACTTATTCAAGAATATTCAATATTTCTTACGGAGTATGAGCATTTTTCAGTAGTTTTTATGGAATCTAACTTGAGCTATAATAATAAAACGTAATGACAGATGGTTACAACAATTGGAAATACATTTCTAACAGGGAAATAAAATAGTCTATTTGATCCGGTGACAATTCAATCAAAACATTCAAAGCCTAAATTATTGATGCACATTTATCAAAACTCCGAATCATTTGTGTTCCTTTTAACAACAACACAATTCGTTATTCCCTCCGTATAGTTGGTTCATGCGGCTGCAATTCCGTCCCGCGGCCGCCTTGTCTCTTTCGCCGGCCATTTGCTGGCTTCCCTGGCCGCAGTAGTCGGCTCACTCCGCGCCATTTGGCGCGCTAGATCGTCCGCAACCCTCCGCATCACCCCTCATTGACACTTAACTCACTATTCCAACAAGTTTCTTGCTTGTACGACCTATCTAGTCGTCATGGCTCACGTTTCAAGTCCTATTATTGGTAAGCGGAGAGTGAGTGCCTATATATAAACTCATTTTATTATTATGGATAATGTCAACATTTATAAGTTATTAATAATTTTCTTTCTCCTGTATTAACGTGTGTGTGAATCATGTACATTGTACAGGTAGGCCTACCTTACACACGAGAAAGAGAAGCGGCAGTATAACCCGGTAAAGTGGGCCTGTGCTACTGCTGTACATTGTACAGGTAGGCCTACCTTACACACGAGAAAGAGAAGCGGCAGTATAACCCGGTAAAGTGGGCCTGTGCTACTGCTGTACATTGTACAGGTAGGCCTACCTTACACACGAGAAAGAGAAGCGGCAGTATAACCCGGTAAAGTGGGCCTGTGCTACTGCTGTACATTGTACAGGTAGGCCTACCTTACACACGAGAAAGAGAAGCGGCAGTATAACCCGGTAAAGTGGGCCTGTGCTACTGCTGTACATTGTACAGGTAGGCCTACCTTACACACGAGAAAGAGAAGCGGCAGTATAACCCGGTAAAGTGGGCCTGTGCTACTGCTGTACATTGTACAGGTAGGCCTACCTTACACACGAGAAAGAGAAGCGGCAGTATAACCCGGTAAAGTGGGCCTGTGCTACTGCTGTACATTGTACAGGTAGGCCTACCTTACACACGAGAAAGAGAAGCGGCAGTATAACCCGGTAAAGTGGGCCTGTGCTACTGCTGTACATTGATCCATGCTACTGAAGTATTCATAAGATTCAAAGTTGATCCCAATGAAATCGGGACGCTACGGTGAAATATGACTTAGCAGGTACCAAAGGTCTCCAACTGAGGGTCGGACAACGCACTATTTACCACCATCGGAGGAGATACAGCAGTTTAGAAATCACAATCTGGTCCTGTCTGTAGGTATAATAAGACACAAATGGTAATTTTCTTGAGAGCCAAATAAATTTATTATTTTACAATGTATATCCTATATCAAGTATGAAAGTCATTTTCATATGAAGAAAAGTTTAATAACACCTTACACAAGAAAAATTAACACTATAAAAAATGTCATAGAAAATATATACCTACATAGACAACCTGCATGTTAATCAATATAATATAGTTCTTAAAAATATTTTTTATAAAAATAGGAAGTGCATTATTTTTGGAATATGTCGTAAAAGTAAAGTAAATAAATGCACATTTATAACGCTGTACAATCAGTACATCAGGAAATTCATTATTTTAGGAATGTGTAATAAAAGTAAATACATCCAGACATAACTTTATATCTTCACTACTTGAAACTTGTATAGAATAAAATGTTGTTCAAAATATCCGTAATTTATTAAACGGGCGATTCGGTGTCCACAAATAATAACTCTGAGAAAAAACTTCTTTAATATCTTTAATATATTAGATCGTGTCACCAGAATTCTAAGAGTTAATTAACCAAATTTCAATTTGAAAATAAATACACCCATCAGAGTAAAAAATGATGTACGGGTAATACATACGTTTACAAATATAGGCTTTACCTACAGATATAGCACTCGTCGTCTTGACTTGTGTTGATATCATGTTAGCTAGTTAACACGTTATTGGCTAGTTAAGCATTACATATTTGTAGTGTTATTGTTGTCTTTGCCTCTCTTGCCTTAGGTTGCTAAATTCTATTTGAACAATCCAGTAGCATTCTATTGTAGAGTTCAGTGGAGTAACGGGACTCTATTTAGGTAACTACTGTCATACTAAATGGGCAATTTCATAAAACATTATTGTAACGTTCAGTTTACTACGGCTGCATGCTATGTTTACTAAATACTATAGTGGGTCTCTCAATAGATATCTAGCGTGGCGCTCAGACACGTGTGTGCGAGTGGTGGGAGTGGGCTGGGGGAGGGGGGAGGGGGGAGGGGGGAGGTCTACTTACAAACTACCCCAACAACCCTATTTCTCCGCCTCCTCCTTCTCATAGACATGCCAGGGGTCTGGGTGTGTGTTTGGTACGATCCCAAGGATTCTCAATATCTTTATGAAAATTTTTATTATTTTATGTTATAATGAAAAATTGGTAATAATGATATTTCTAATAATAATAATAATAATAATAATAATAATAATAATAATAATAATAATAATAATAATAATAATAATAATAATAATAATAGTAATAATAATAATAATAATACTAATAATAATAATAATAATAATAAAAATAATAATAATAATAATAATAATAATAATAATAATAAAAGTAATAATACTAATAATAATAATAATAGTTATAATAATAATAATAATAATAATAATAATAATAATAATAATAATAATAATAATAATAATAATAATAATAATAATAATAATAATAATAATAATAATAATAATAATAATAATAATAATAATAATAATAATAGTAATAATAATAAGAATAATAATAATAATAATAATAATAATAATAATAATAATAGTAATAATATTAATAGTAACAATAATAATAATAATAATAATAATAATAGTAAAAATAATAAAAATAATGATAACAATACAAATATGATCAGAATTCAAGACTGGACACCGCCAATAAAGAGATTCGTTTGATACCTTTGAGTCAAATATATTTGACTCCCTGAGTTAGCTCAGCGGTAAGACGCGATACTACAGTTCAGAAGGTCACCGGTTCGATTCCGGCCACCGGCAATCCTGACTCAAGGTTTTGTCGGGGTTTTCCTCAGTCGTAAATGCGAATGCTGTGATTGAGTCCTACTAACAGCCGTCGGACATTCCTTCCCAACTATCCAAACACCTAACATATACCTAGTTAGTCACCTGAAGAGGGGCACAGCAGGTAAAGCTGGTATACACCTAGAGAGAGGCTTGTTTGGTAGCAAGGTTTGAACCTGTGATCTACGAGCGAGAGGCTTGTTTGGTAGCAGGGTTTGAACCTGTGATCTACGAGCGAGAGGCTTGTTTGGTAGCGGGGTTTGAACCTGTGATCTACGAGCGAGAGGCTTGTTTGGTAGCAGGGTTTGAACCTGTGATCTACGAGCGAGAGGCTTGTTTGGTAGCAGGGTTTGAACCTGTGATCTACGAGCGAGAGGCTTGTTTTGTGGCGGGGTTTGAACCTGTGATCTACGAGCGAGAGGCTTGTTTGGTGGCGGGGTTTGAACCTGTGATCTACGAGCGAGAGGCTTGTTTGGTAGCGGGGTTTGAACCTGTATCTACGAGCGAGAGGCTTGTTTTGTGGCGGGGTTTGAACCTGTGATCTACGAGCGAGAGGCTTGTTTGGTAGCGGGGTTTGAACCTGTGATCTACGAGCGAGAGGCTTGTTTGGTAGCGGGGTTTGAACCTGTGATCTACGAGCGAGAGGCTTGTTTGGTGGCGGGGTTTGAACCTGTGATCTACGAGCGAGAGGCTTGTTTGGTAGCGGGGTTTGAACCTGTATCTACGAGCGAGAGGCTTGTTTTGTGGCGGGGTTTGAACCTGTGATCTACGAGCGAGAGGCTTGTTTGGTGGCGGGGTTTGAACCTGTGATCTACGAGCGAGAGGCTTGTTTGGTAGCGGGGTTTGAACCTGTATCTACGAGCGAGAGGCTTGTTTTGTGGCGGGGTTTGAACCTGTGATCTACGAGCGAGAGGCTTGTTTGGTAGCGGGGTTTGAACCTGTGATCTACGAGCGAGAGGCTTGTTTGGTAGCAGGGTTTGAACCTGTGATCTACGAGCGAGAGGCTTGTTTGGTAGCGGGGTTTGAACCTGTGATCTACGAGCGAGAGGCTTGTTTGGTAGCGGGGTTTGAACCTGTGATCTACGAGCGAGAGGCTTGTTTGGTAGCAGGGTTTGAACCTGTATCTACGAGCGAGAGGCTTGTTTGGTAGCGGGGTTTGAACCTGTGATCTACGAGCGAGAGGCTTGTTTGGTAGCGGGGTTTGAACCTGTGATCTACGAGCGAGAGGCTTG
The DNA here is from genome assembly GCA_945910005.1 of Isoperla grammatica. Taxonomy (NCBI): domain Eukaryota; kingdom Metazoa; phylum Arthropoda; class Insecta; order Plecoptera; family Perlodidae; genus Isoperla; species Isoperla grammatica. The sequence goes on from OX246746.1 coordinate 42,062,968, forward strand.
TTTGGTAGCGGGGTTTGAACCTGTGATCTACGAGCGAGAGGCTTGTTTGGTAGCAGGGTTTGAACCTGTGATCTACGAGCGAGAGGCTTGTTTGGTAGCGGGGTTTGAACCTGTGATCTACGAGCGAGAGGCTTGTTTGGTAGCGGGGTTTGAACCTGTATCTACGAGCGAGAGGCTTGTTTGGTAGCGGAGTTTGAACCTGTGATCTACGAGCGAGAGGCTTGTTTTGTGGCGGGGTTTGAACCTGTGATCTACGAGCGAGAGGCTTGTTTGGTAGCAGGGTTTGAACCTGTATCTACGAGCGAGAGGCTTGTTTGGTAGCGGGGTTTGAACCTGTGATCTACGAGCGAGAGGCTTGTTTGGTAGCGGGGTTTGAACCTGTATCTACGAGCGAGAGGCTTGTTTGGTAGCAGGGTTTGAACCTGTGATCTACGAGCGAGAGGCTTGTTTGGTAGCGGGGTTTGAACCTGTGATCTACGAGCGAGAGGCTTGTTTGGTAGCGGGGTTTGAACCTGTGATCTACGAGCGAGAGGCTTGTTTGGTAGCAGGGTTTGAACCTGTGATCTACGAGCGAGAGGCTTGTTTGGTAGCGGGGTTTGAACCTGTGATCTACGAGCGAGAGGCTTGTTTGGTAGCGGGGTTTGAACCTGTGATCTACGAGCGAGAGGCTTGTTTGGTAGCGGGGTTTGAACCTGTGATCTACGAGCGAGAGGCTTGTTTGGTAGCGGGGTTTGAACCTGTGATCTACGAGCGAGAGGCTTGTTTGGTAGCGGGGTTTGAACCTGTATCTACGAGCGAGAGGCTTGTTTGGTAGCGGGGTTTGAACCTGTGATCTACGAGCGAGAGGCTTGTTTTGTGGCGGGGTTTGAACCTGTGATCTACGAGCGAGAGGCTTGTTTGGTAGCGGGGTTTGAACCTGTGATCTACGAGCGAGAGGCTTGTTTGGTAGCGGGGTTTGAACCTGTGATCTACGAGCGAGAGGCTTGTTTGGTAGCGGGGTTTGAACCTGTATCAACGAGCGAGAGGCTTGTTTGGTAGCGGGGTTTGAACCTGTGATCTACGAGCGAGAGGCTTGTTTGGTAGCGGGGTTTGAACCTGTGATCTACGAGCGAGAGGCTTGTTTGGTAGCGGGGTTTGAACCTGTGATCTACGAGCGAGAGGCTTGTTTGGTAGCGGGGTTTGAACCTGTGATCTACGAGCGAGAGGCTTGTTTGGTAGCGGGGTTTGAACCTGTGATCTACGAGCGAGAGGCTTGTTTGGTAGCGGGGTTTGAACCTGTGATCTACGAGCGAGAGGCTTGTTTTGTGGCGGGGTTTGAACCTGTATCTACGAGCGAGAGGCTTGTTTGGAAGCGAGGTTTGAACCTGTGATCTACGAGCGAGAGGCTTGTTTGGTAGCAGGGTTTGAACCTGTATCTACGAGCGAGAGGCTTGTTTGGTAGCGGGGTTTGAACCTGTGATCTACGAGCGAGAGGCTTGTTTTGTGGCGGGGTTTGAACCTGTGATCTACGAGCGAGAGGCTTGTTTGGTAGCGGGGTTTGAACCTGTGATCTACGAGCGAGAGGCTTGTTTGGTAGCGGGGTTTGAACCTGTATCTACGAGCGAGAGGCTTGTTTGGTAGCGGGGTTTGAACCTGTGATCTACGAGCGAGAGGCTTGTTTTGTGGCGGGGTTTGAACCTGTGATCTACGAGCGAGAGGCTTGTTTGGTAGCGGGGTTTGAACCTGTGATCTACGAGCGAGAGGCTTGTTTGGTAGCGGGGTTTGAACCTGTGATCTACGAGCGAGAGGCTTGTTTGGTAGCGGGGTTTGAACCTGTATCTACGAGCGAGAGGCTTGTTTGGTAGCGGGGTTTGAACCTGTGATCTACGAGCGAGAGGCTTGTTTGGTAGCGGGGTTTGAACCTGTGATCTACGAGCGAGAGGCTTGTTTGGTAGCAGGGTTTGAACCTGTATCTACGAGCGAGAGGCTTGTTTGGTAGCGGGGTTTGAACCTGTGATCTACGAGCGAGAGGCTTGTTTTGTGGCGGGGTTTGAACCTGTGATCTACGAGCGAGAGGTTTGTTTGGTAGCGGGGTTTGAACCTGTGATCTACGAGCGAGAGGCTTGTTTGGTAGCGGGGTTTGAACCTGTGATCTACGAGCGAGAGGCTTGTTTGGTAGCAGGGTTTGAACCTGTATCTACGAGCGAGAGGCTTGTTTGGTAGCGGGGTTTGAACCTGTGATCTACGAGCGAGAGGCTTGTTTTGTGGCGGGGTTTGAACCTGTGATCTACGAGCGAGAGGCTTGTTTGGTAGCGGGGTTTGAACCTGTGATCTACGAGCGAGAGGCTTGTTTGGTAGCGGGGTTTGAACCTGTATCTACGAGCGAGAGGCTTGTTTGGTAGCGGGGTTTGAACCTGTGATCTACGAGCGAGAGGCTTGTTTGGTAGCGGGGTTTGAACCTGTGATCTACGAGCGAGAGGCTTGTTTGGTAGCAGGGTTTGAACCTGTGATCTACGAGCGAGAGGCTTGTTTGGTAGCAGGGTTTGAACCTGTGATCTACGAGCGAGAGGCTTGTTTGGTAGCGGGGTTTGAACCTGTGATCTACGAGCGAGAGGCTTGTTTGGTGGCGGGGTTTGAACCTGTGATCTACGAGCGAGAGGCTTGTTTTGTGGCGGGGTTTGAACCTGTGATCTACGAGCGAGAGGCTTGTTTTGTGGCGGGGTTTGAACCTGTGATCTACGAGCGAGAGGCTTGTTTGGTAGCGGGGTTTGAACCTGTATCTACGAGCGAGAGGCTTGTTTGGTAGCGGGGTTTGAACCTGTGATCTACGAGCGAGAGGCTTGTTTGGTAGCGGGGTTTGAACCTGTGATCTACGAGCGAGAGGCTTGTTTGGTAGCGGGGTTTGAACCTGTGATCTACGAGCGAGAGGCTTGTTTGGTAGCAGGGTTTGAACCTGTGATCTACGAGCGAGAGGCTTGTTTGGAAGCGAGGTTTGAACCTGTGATCTACGAGCGAGAGGCTTGTTTTGTGGCGGGGTTTGAACCTGTGATCTACGAGCGAGAGGCTTGTTTGGTAGCGGGGTTTGAACCTGTGATCTACGAGCGAGAGGCTTGTTTGGTAGCGGGGTTTGAACCTGTGATCTACGAGCGAGAGGCTTGTTTGGTAGCAGGGTTTGAACCTGTGATCTACGAGCGAGAGGCTTGTTTGGTAGCGGGGTTTGAACCTGTGATCTACGAGCGAGAGGCTTGTTTTGTGGCGGGGTTTGAACCTGTGATCTACGAGCGAGAGGCTTGTTTTGTGGCGGGGTTTGAACCTGTGATCTACGAGCGAGAGGCTTGTTTGGTAGCGGGGTTTGAACCTGTGATCTACGAGCGAGAGGCTTGTTTTGTGGCGGGGTTTGAACCTGTGATCTACGAGCGAGAGGCTTGTTTTGTGGCGGGGTTTGAACCTGTGATCTACGAGCGAGAGGCTTGTTTGGTAGCGGGGTTTGAACCTGTGATCTACGAGCGAGAGGCTTGTTTGGTAGCAGGGTTTGAACCTGTGATCTACGAGCGAGAGGCTTGTTTGGTAGCGGGGTTTGAACCTGTGATCTACGAGCGAGAGGCTTGTTTTGTGGCGGGGTTTGAACCTGTGATCTACGAGCGAGAGGCTTGTTTTGTGGCGGGGTTTGAACCTGTGATCTACGAGCGAGAGGCTTGTTTGGTAGCAGGGTTTGAACCTGTGATCTACGAGCGAGAGGCTTGTTTGGTGGCGGGGTTTGAACCTGTGATCTACGAGCGAGAGGCTTGTTTGGTAGCGGGGTTTGAACCTGTGATCTACGAGCGAGAGTCTTGTTTTGTGGCGGAGTTTGAACCTGTGATCTACGAGCGAGAGGCTTGTTTGGTGGCGGGGTTTGAACCTGTGATCTACGAGCGAGAGGCTTGTTTGGTAGCGGGGTTTGAACCTGTGATCTACGAGCGAGAGGCTTGTTTGGTAGCGGGGTTTGAACCTGTGATCTACGAGCGAGAGGCTTGTTTGGTAGCGGGGTTTGAACCTGTGATCTACGAGCGAGAGGCTTGTTTGGTAGCGGGGTTTGAACCTGTGATCTACGAGCGAGAGGCTTGTTTGGTGGCGGGGTTTGAACCTGTGATCTACGAGCGAGAGGCTTGTTTTGTGGCGGGGTTTGAACCTGTGATCTACGAGCGAGAGGCTTGTTTGGTAGCGGGGTTTGAACCTGTGATCTACGAGCGAGAGGCTTGTTTTGTGGCGGGGTTTGAACCTGTGATCTACGAGCGAGAGGCTTGTTTGGTAGCGGGGTTTGAACCTGTGATCTACGAGCGAGAGTCTTGTTTTGTGGCGGGGTTTAAACCTGTGATCTACGAGCGAGAGGCTTGTTTTGTGGCGGGGTTTGAACCTGTGATCTACGAGCGAGAGGCTTGTTTGGTAGCGGGGTTTGAACCTGTGATCTACGAGCGAGAGGCTTGTTTGGTGGCGGGGTTTGAACCTGTGATCTACGAGCGAGAGGCTTGTTTTGTGGCGGGGTTTGAACCTGTGATCTACGAGCGAGAGGCTTGTTTGGTAGCAGGGTTTGAACCTGTGATCTACGAGCGAGAGGCTTGTTTGGTAGCGGGGTTTGAACCTGTGATCTACGAGCGAGAGGCTTGTTTTGTGGCGGGGTTTGAACCTGTGATCTACGAGCGAGAGGCTTGTTTGGTGGCGGGGTTTGAACCTGTGATCTACGAGCGAGAGGCTTGTTTTGTGGCGGGGTTTGAACCTGTGATCTACGAGCGAGAGGCTTGTTTGGTAGCGGGGTTTGAACCTGTGATCTACGAGCGAGAGGCTTGTTTTGTGGCGGGGTTTGAACCTGTGATCTACGAGCGAGAGGCTTGTTTGGTGGCGGGGTTTGAACCTGTGATCTACGAGCGAGAGGCTTGTTTTGTGGCGGGGTTTGAACCTGTGATCTACGAGCGAGAGGCTTGTTTGGTAGCGGGGTTTGAACCTGTGATCTACGAGCGAGAGGCTTGTTTTGTGGCGGGGTTTGAACCTGTGATCTACGAGCGAGAGGCTTGTTTGGTAGCGGGGTTTGAACCTGTGATCTACGAGCGAGAGGCTTGTTTGGTAGCGGGGTTTGAACCTGTGATCTACGAGCGAGAGGCTTGTTTTGTGGCGGGGTTTGAACCTGTGATTTACGAGCGAGAGGCTTGTTTTGTGGCGGGGTTTGAACCTGTGATCTACGAGCGAGAGGCTTGTTTGGTAGCGGGGTTTGAACCTGTGATCTACGAGCGAGAGGCTTGTTTGGTGGCGGGGTTTGAACCTGTGATCTACGAGCGAGAGGCTTGTTTTGTGGCGGGGTTTGAACCTGTGATTTACGAGCGAGAGGCTTGTTTTGTGGCGGGGTTTGAACCTGTGATCTACGAGCGAGAGGCTTGTTTGGTAGCGGGGTTTGAACCTGTGATCTACGAGCGAGAGGCTTGTTTGGTGGCGGGGTTTGAACCTGTGATCTACGAGCGAGAGGCTTGTTTTGTGGCGGGGTTTGAACCTGTATCTACGAGCGAGAGGCTTGTTTTGTGGCGGGGTTTGAACCTGTATCTACGAGCGAGAGGCTTGTTTTGTGGCGGGGTTTGAACCTGTGATCTACGAGCGAGAGGCTTGTTTGGTAGCGGGGTTGTAACCTGTGATCTACGAGCGAGAGGCTTGTTTGGTAGCGGGGTTTGAACCTGTGATCTACGAGCGAGAGGCTTGTTTGGTAGCGGGGTTTGAACCTGTGATCTACGAGCGAGAGGCTTGTTTGGTAGCGGGGTTTGAACCTGTGATCTACGAGCGAGAGGCTTGTTTGGTAGCGGGGTTTGAACCTGTGATCTACAAGAGAGAGGCTTGTTTTCACACCTGCGTGATACTTATAGGACTCTTTAGCTTTCACGAATCAGTTTTTCAGCTTTTTACGAATACGTAATAAAGATTACCCCTATAAGATCTCTGCAAAATATCTTAAATCATGATCCGTGGCTATACTTTTTCATGGTACACTTGGTTAATAAAACAATTACACATACAATTATTTACTTTTCATGTATCATTTGTTCGTGGTATATCGACGCCGGTCCGAGTAGTCAGAAGACGCCAATGAAATCCCAAACACCTTTCTTCAATAGTTTTCGTTTGTAAAAAAAAAAATGCAAATACGTGGTTGTTTATGAAGACATCTGGAATTGAACCAGTCTTGATTGCAAATATATTCGTGTTTTGCAGTAGCGGATTTAACGGTGGGCTCGGTCAGCGGATACTGACCAGTGTTGTGAAGTAACTGAGAAAAAGTAATTGAGTGAAAGTAATTAGTTACTTTTAGAGTAACTCATTTACTATTTCAACATCATCCATTTTAATGTTACGGTAACTGTAACTCAATTACGTTGGTAAGAAAGTAACTATAACTGTAATTGAAATACTTTCAATGGCAAGTAACTGTAACTGTAACTGAATTACTTAACAAAAGTAGCTTTTACACCACTGATTCTGACCGGGCTTTGACAGATTCGGGACCCCATTTAATCCGTTTTTAAATAACAAGATGACATGACATCCATTGGCATTGCTGAAATCCATTATTTTGATTTTGAAGTTTATTTACTTGTCCCTAGTAACAAATACCGTTCAAGAATCAATTGATCGGTTTTTTGAAGTATGAGGAAATGGGAGTCAAAGCTCACAATTTTCCTTGGGTGCGAAATAAACAAAAACGTTCATTGAGACAGTGAAAATTCACTGCAGATGAGGTAAGTTATGAAATACGGTAACACAAGTTTACATCTTCGAGACTCTATAGACAGACAAAATGATTGCGCCGTGAAAGTAAAGATAGGGCTCTCATATTTAAAACATATAATCGGGACATTTATTTATTCCCGGCTGTTTACGCACGGAAAAACAGATTATGCAAATTATTTCTCCGGGCGATAGACATTAGGATTAGGTTGGAACAGGATTTGCTTGAGATCAGGACATACCGGCCAGAGTAGCGAAGAGTCCCATCCTGTGGCCTGATGGTTCGATGCCCGTCTTACTTAGGGCCTACGCTGATCTGGTTCCAACACTATAACATTAGAGATGGCTCAGCGGTAAGACGCGACACTAATTCAGAAGCTCGCCTATTCGATTCCGGCCACTGGTAATCCTGACTGAAGGTTTCCCCGAGGTTTTTTTTTCAGTCGTCAAGGCTTGGATTGAATCCTGTATACTAACAGACCCGGACATTTATTTTGTCCACCTACAGTAGTAAAAATTACTTTTGTTTTATTTAACAAATTATTTATTTACTAGAAATTTTTAAAATTGTGGAATTTTAAAACGTATCCTTATCTCCACTGGAACCTGAATGGCAGAATATCAGGCCAGTCAGGTCTAAAGTATCGATTTTAGTTGATAAAGCTTAGACACTACTTCTTGTGCCCGTAGATGGACCAGCAATAGTACATTGTTGTTACCTTGTTTACGCTACCAAGGAAACGTTTACAAAAATATTAAAAACATAATACAAGATATATTGTACTACAATTAACAAAAATGTGACAATACTAAAAAGTAGTAAAATTACAAGTAAAATTAGTCTTCTTATATTTTTACTATACGCTGCCTCGTAGCACTCACTATACATTCATTATACATTCAATACATTCACGCTAGATAGTTCAAAGTGCACTTATGTTTTTTGTGGATAAATTGCAATTTTTATTTCCTTTGGGTGATATTTCAGGCTAGGTTATTTTAATTTATGGGTGTAAATAAAAATACTTCCTCATAATTCCTTCCAATCCTGGCTTCTCCTTCTCTCTTCTGTGCTTACCCCTTACCTTGAGTGGACTGCAACTTGATTTGGTCAGGCTAACTTATCTGGACATCAAAAGTTTGTTGGAGTTTTTGATAAACACTGAATATGGGAGAATTGTTTGAAATCACAATTTGTTGGTAAATTAGTGTTTTCTTTTTTTAAGTGCACGGTTATGCGAAACAACACAATTGTGCATGGCTTAGATTATTCTATATCAAAATACTTTTTTTGTATTAACATTACTAATATTTGAAGTTAGAAGACTGGAACAACGCCTATGTTACAGTGTTGCCAAATATACATACTCGATTATGCGACGATGTAGACCATGTAGACGATGTAGACGATGTAGACCAGAGGTTCTCAAAGTCAAGTGAATCACGGACCACCACCTAAAAACCTACAGTCTTCGAGGACCCTCAACTTCCAAAGAAACGCATTATGCTAATTATTCCTAGTTTTGCCCATATCGTTATGCTAGCTCCTCTCCTATGTTGTAAGGTTTTGCCGACTTAGCAATCAACAGAGAAACAGCATATGATGCAATGGTTGCTTTTTCATTTGTAGTGCCGGTTGCAATTTTTTCAATTTTATTTTTTGACTTTTTCATTTCATTGCTTTTTATTTTAAAAAATTCTATTGATTTACCAGAAAACTCGAAGTATTTTGTTTCTAAATGCCTACGCAACTTAGCAGGTTTCATTGCTTCATTGAAAAGTATTTCGTAACACAAAACACATTGCGGATTTTGTTCAATGTCTGTACCCGCTTGCACAAATCCCAGGTTTAAATATTCATCACGATATTTGCGTTTTTTGGCTTTATTGGCACTAGCACTAGATTTTGAGCAAGACGGCTCTTCAAGGTTAGGTGGGACAAGGGACTGTCTGCCGCCTCCATTAGTTTCAATCGGCACTTGAGTTGCACGTACAGTACCCGTCTTTTACCAACGATCTATAGCTGATTACTAGAGACCTACACTCAATTTGATATTAATTTTTATATTGGACATTTAATATTACATATATACCAAAAACACTGCACTGTAGCACATCGCGTGGTGTCTACCTACGCCAACTAGTCTTACTAGTTACCAGTGTTGTGGAGTATCTAGGTACTTGTATCTAGATACATTTTGTGTACCTTTACCTATACCTAGATACTTATAATTTATTGTACCTGTACCTGTATCTCGATCCTTTTTACAATGTATCTATACTTTTTCAGATACATAGGTAAAAAGATACTTTTTGAAGTTTATTCAATCTTTAAAAAGAAAATGCTGGTGATCGTAAAATTTACAAACATTTCTTGTTCGAGAAGATCACGCGAAAAGTCGAAAACTGCATTACCGTCAATTAAACATATTTTTCTTCAGTACAATACGATGTTGCCATCCTCAGCCCATGTTGAAAGGGCATTTAGTACAGGCGGGCAAATTCTAACTCCACGTAGAAATAGGTTAACAGACGATATGTTCGAAACATTGCTGGTGTTAAAGAACAAAAGTAAGAATCAACATTGGAACAAGTGTTTATGTGTGTGGAACAAACCTGCAAACACAATGTTGTGCATATGCATAAATTGTGTGAATTTACCGGTATTAAAATAAAATTAATTTGGTTCTGAAAACTTGCTAAATAATTTAATTGTTGAAACCAATACAAATAATTTTGAGCCCACTTTAAATCGAAGCCTAGCTGCATATTCATAATGAGAGAGACTTCCATTTGCTTAAAAATCACAAGTTTTGACACCTGTATAAATTATGTATGTAGCCTGCCTATCGTACATATAAAATATGGAAAACATTGAACCACAAACTATAAGTAGGTAAGGACTAAAATCACATTCACAAACAAACGGAAACGGAAATCTTGTCGAAGACAAGGAATAATGGCAGTACAGTGTCATGTTTAAAAAGTTAAATTTTTCATCATATTTTCACTAATGACCTCTGGTCATCCTAATCCTGGATAATAATCCTATAAACCCATAGTTCCATATTAAAAAGTACCTTGTATCTACAGATACTTTTTGTAAGTATCTTGTATCTTTACCTAGATACATTTTAAAAATGTATCTTTACCTGTATCTAAATACATTTCAACCAAAGTACCTTTACCTATACCTAGATACTTCAGAAAAGTATCTTACCCAACACTGCTAGTCACTGTGTGAGTGTATACTGAGGGTGTGTTCCAACTTGATTTTCGCCTGCTAACCACTAACCACTAACCACTAACCACTACCTGCTACACACTAAATGCTAACAGCTTTGGGCACGCCACCTATAAATATTATAGTATGCTAATACAAAGTTTATTATTATTAATCATCTAATGTAAATAAATACGATAATCATACTTCCACTCACTGGTTGGGTATTTTCCTAACCTAAAGGTATCAGCTGTGATGGCTGGTATCAACCATCTTGTTTTAGTGGGTTAGTCGGTGTCGTAGTGTACACTTTCGGCCACTACCCACTAACCACTAACCACTAGCCAAAAAAGAAGCATTGGTCGTCTGCTTGTGACGTCACTTCCTTTCGATTAGTATAACTAAGCTTAGTCCACTACGAAAAACGTCAAGTTGGAACACACCCTGAGTGAGTCAAGTGGCTGTTTTGTTTTGATCGCATCCGCGTGTTTCATTCCTTCCCCTTCCCCTCGACCGTCTCTGTAGACGCGCTCTCGGTCTCACGTCAAGGTCACAGCTACACTGTTTACTCCTGCCAATTGGGATTGACCAATACAATTATGGGTTTTTAGCGTATATAGATGATGATATTTGGGGTCTACGTCCCATATTTTTGCAACGAGGCTAATCGAGACGATGAGTGGGTGATTATGAGGATGAAAAAACGCCACATGACATCCATGCCCAAGCCAGGATTCGAACCTGGAACGCAGAGACCGCGATTTACTAGACCAACGCCTAACCGACCTCGGCCAACTGCGCCGGCGTTAGCGTATATAGGTAGCTTGATTTGGTGAAGTGTCATTCATATAGAAAGTGCTATTAATTTTAAACACAAAATAATTTTTTTTCCCATTCCTTAGGCCGTAAGCTAGCTCCGCGGACCCTCTGGTATGGGCTCGCGGACCCCTGGGGGTCCGGGGACCACACTTTGAGAAACTCTGATGTAGACGATGTAGACGATGCAGATATTCTACAGGGGCAAGAGAGGAGCAGCCTCAAAAGATAACACAATCGGCTCCTTGCATCAACATTACTTCAACATTGTTCGTACCCTACATAAAGGTTGATCTCGCGCTCCAAATAGTAAACTTACCGGTTCACCGTTGATACTGCGGTTCTTAACTCATAGATGTGTTTGCTTGTTGTATAAATATCGTCCTTTGAAACACCATGGTTATAATTATAATTATTATTATTATTATTATTATTATTATTATTATTATTATTATTCCCAACAAACATTTTGGTGCCTTCCCGCACTTTTCCCGATGTCTTTTCCCGCACATTGCATATGCGGGTCCTGTAAGGGAAACCCGTACAGGCCCCGCCTAGAAGTGTCCTACTGGCCGATGTCGGGTCCCGTACGGGTTGCACGCCATCTTCCCGCAATCTTCCCACTTGTATCCCGCAACCTTCCCGCACGGATTGCCCGCTATCTTCCCGCTAGTATCCCACAACTTTCCCGCACAGGCTGCCCGCTAGTATCCCGCAGCTTTCCCACTAGTATTCCGCAACCTTCCCGCTCGGATTGCCCGCTATCTTCCCGCTAATATCCCGCAGCTTTCCCGCATGGGCTGCCCGCTATCTTCCCGGGGCCCGTCCCCCGGCCGCTCCTCATCAGTGCATGACATTGAAACAAACTGAAAAGTAACACAGTTTTTAGTTTTCAGTTTAGTTTCTTATTTACCCCTTTCTCAAATAAGCGTTTTATGGTTATTATTAGTAGAGTAATTATATTTATCTGTGGTCGAGGTGTGATAGGAATGAACATAATGTGAACATTGGAATGAAACTTAATCTATTTATAGGTAAAGCCAATTAGCAACAAACTTCTATTTTATTAAATCCAGTAGTTTCTCTTTTAAAAAAATGCAATTATAGTCTCTAGCCTAATACAGCAATTGATTCTAAAATTGGATTAAGTTCCTAGTGTTCTTATTGGACAAGGAAATTGGGTTTAAAAATAAAGAAACAAAAGCAATAATGTTTATATAAAGTGCAAGTGAATTTTATTACTAAAATACGTAAAATTGTACAATTGTTATGTAATGCCTCTGATACTGTTACTGAATTATTGATTACTGTTACTTTGGAGAATCTGAAAATTATGTTATGTAGTAAATGTGACATGTTCTTATTTTCCTACTTTGCCTTAACAAGGAAAACAAGATTGTTATCGAACCAGTATTAAGTTTAACACACCAAACTGGTATATTTATTATATTTTTTTTAGGTCCTCACAAACTGAAATAATAACAGTTCAATGCCCTGATACACTACCATAGATCACCACGACATGAGATCATGTTTTTGCAGCAGACACGTTTTAATAAAATGTTCATAAAATAATGTAGATAGGCCTATAGCATAATAACACTATATATATATATATATATATATATATATATATATATATTATAGTGCTATGTGATCGAGCTGATAGAGAATGTGTCTATATGTATGTATTCCCTAGTTATATACAAGCAATAAGGGGTAGCATGTGTACCTACTCGTTTAAATAAGTTCAATACACACAGAGTGAGACATCATCACGGATCTACCTACCAACTATTCGAATTAGGAAAATGCTATTCATGACACGTTTGTTATACATTACTACATCCACAAGATGCAAGTTGAGTTTTTAATCAAAAATGAGCAATTATGAACAAAAGCAAAGCAACATAAATATATTTACACGTTATTACTCCATGTTTTGCTCATTACTATTACACAATATTCAATAATACAGTATTACTAATACAATTTTGATACAATACAATTAATTAATTTAATAGAATAATCAGTAGTAGGCTATCTATTTACACATAACCCTGAAGTATGGATGGGAAAGAACGATTTATTCCTTAACATTTAGGCTAACCCCTTAAACCAATCACGTTTAAACGGTTAACTGACATTTCTATTTTCATAATAAAATCCAAAATTAATAAATAGGCAACTGCATAACATTAAAAAAAAATCATAACGATTTTAACGTCACGTATTCGATTGTTCTGCACTTGAAAATAATAATATAACGATACATATTTGAGGGCTGCGAGTGGGGGTTCAGCCTTTGTTGCCATCAACGACCCGCTTCTTTGCGCGTACCGTTCTTCCACCATGACGATCCCTGGCATTTGCCAGCCACAATATTAAGATTTTTTCAATGTCATTGACTTGGGCAGTTTTGGAGTTGGCTCTCACAGCAACTAAAATAAAGTTAAAGATAAATTACAAAACTGTATCAAGTCACAGTCCAAGGCTTTAAATAATTTGGTGGTTTTGTAGACCCATTTGCTAAAACTAAAGGATTCACGTCAATACAATAAAAATAATAGAGTATCAAAAAACGGCCTAGCTAGATTAGAGAACAATTATTTATTTTACCGTCAAATGGCAATTAATAACCACAATGGAGGGCAAAGTGTCAATAACCACCACAAAAAGGTTTCATCTGAGGGCAGTGGACATATGGCTATAAGGTGCTTTTTATGTTAGGTGCTGCTGTTTATTTTACAAAATAAAATTATGTAATTCTGAAGAGACAAGCTGAAAAGCGCTAGTATGCACTAAGCAGGGCGTGCAAGCGTGAGAAATATGATTAACACTTTTGGACAATTTGTTACAAAAATATAATAATTCATTGCTATTTTTATATTTTTATTATCGACCCACACCACCCACTCACAACGCTCTTCCTCCCCCCCCCCCCCCCCCCCAAATATGGGTGAAGACCTAAATTGTAGCGTGTAGTAGACGGCCCGAACTGAAAGGGGGACGGGGGGGTCGGGGGTGTTTGGCCCCCGGAAAATGCATTTTTCAACGTCATTTTTGTGATAATCTGTGTGTTTTAGAGCAGTAGAATGAAAAAAATTGTCAGTTTGTTTTATAAAAGAATATCTCGTTTTGAATTGACTCTGTGAATATATTGTCTTATTTTTACTTTGTTATATGTGCTTAAACTTTGTCTACACATTTTATTTATTCGTAAAAAACCAAAAACAAAAATCAGAACACTAGAGGTTCATTGCAAAGCTTATCGTAGGTATTAACATGGGCGCCGCAAGGGGAAGCAAAAGGGCATTTGCCCCCCTTGGATTTGAGGAATTTAAAATTTTAACTGACTATACGATGCGCGCCAGATGCGCCATTTCATATAAATTATGTAAATAAAAAATAAAATAACTAAATAACAAATATTTTCTAGTTTATCCGTCCCGTCACGAAACTGTTATTTTAACGCGATCCGATGAAATTGTTATTTGTTGTGTATACATAAATTAAAGAACCACTGACTGACTGTTACGACCGGGGGCAATATGAGCACGCCACCCCCGGCCCCTGCACCACTCGTCATATGCTCACGGACTAGCCTCCTATCCTTTTATCAACATTTCTTATGTTTTTTTTCTATACTTACATTGCATTATATATGCATTTTACTTTTTGTACATATAGTCAATCACAGCCAGACGGGCCAGGCTCTCAAATGATATTGTTCCTACGTGGTTATAATTGCTTTTCCTTGAGTTTTGTTCAACTTATATATAACAACTACGCAGGCATTCTATATTTGTGACTAGTCACAAGATATTGGTCCTACGTTTTGATGATTTCCGTCATGAAGTATAATTTTTGATTTAATTTATACGAGCACATATTATTACCTGTTAGTACACACCAAAATGGAACATCGAACCCATTTCCTAATCAAACCAAATCCTTATTCAAACGGCGCGTTTGCAAAAGATTGAACTTAAGCGAATAGTTGTCGACTCTGGCTAGTTAAAATCCTGCCAGAAAAGATATATTTTGATAAGCAAAGTATGTGAGACGAAGCCACAGCCGTAACTTTTTTTTATACTACTAAATTATGTTAGATCCCTGTCTAGTCTACATCATCGTATTAATCAATCAATGCATATTTATTTTAGATTGTATGCTTCCTTGTATGTATGTATTTGTATTTACCTGTAACTAAGGTTATATTAAAAAAGGAAAATATTGAAGCAAAATGTAATACAATTATTATTAGTCGTAAATAAAATTCGATGTACATTCGTCCAACCAAATTAGTAATTTCCGATCGAATAGCTCAACTTCGGTCTTCAGCCTGATGTTAAAGTGAACGAAACCGTGTTAGCAAAGCAACCCAAAAACACAACAGGATTTTGAAGATAATATTTGATAGCATCTTGAAAATATGAATACGAACTTAGAAGAAACCTACCTTAGTATTCTTGATTTTCAGGAACAATTGCGTCTTCACGTGATTTTTATAATAATGAACTTGTCCATTACGAAGTTGAATCCTATTTTTCGTTTTAAAAACACGAGTCGTCAATATACCGTTGCCACTTGCCAGTCAGTTTTGTTCTTCTTTCCTTTCTTCCGACCACACACACTCACACACAAACACAGTCCACGACACGGATCAATATTCAGTGGATTAAAAAAAAATCGCAATAAGATTATGATACTAATAAAGCCCTAACTTATTTTATTTTTTCACGAAAGAACATGATAGCACACGTATAAGTAACGTCTAACACCCATGAAGTATAAACTTGTTGTGTAGTCCAGTCAGTGTTTTGGACTGTTTTGCTTACCACCACGGTGGGATTCCCACCCCACTCCGCCCGAATCTTATCACCACTATAGCGAGCGGCACCGTATTACAAAGCTTAGTAGGACTTGTAGCATAGATAATGAATGAACACGTTGTAATTTCTTATCGGTGGTGGTCGAATTAAGTACGGTTATCATCAGCTACATAAGCAATATCACAACACATAATAACAATACAAAGAGAGCCTTCTTCATAGTGCGGTATCCTTTGTCATTACAGTTTTCTTACAGTTTATAAGCACCAAAGATACTTTTTAAACTGAGCTTTTTAAATTAACAATATGAATGTGCGTACGATGCATTGTAGGTTGTGCATACTGAAACTAGTCTCACTTTCTCGAATTGAATAGGACGTAAACAATACTTCCTTACAGTAGACGTATATTGAGAAGTTACTTTTTTACCTTATTTATTACCACTTCTATAATGTATATCATACTCATATTGTATAGATATGAGGTATAACAGTTGGCTATAATGTCAGGTGCATGATGTTGCTAAATTTGAAATTAAGCTTCAGCGACACATTTTTACAATAATACATGGAAACTTTGTAATCTTCAAATCGTTCATTGAATTCAATTAATTTGTTCGTTGTCTTATCTGTAAATGAAGAACCAATACAAATACAATAGATAGTTGCAGACGAGTGATTACCAGCTAGCCTATTTAAAATCCATTGATTCTATGTAACATCTGTCATTTTAAATATTTCTGGAAAACACTCAAAACAGGTATAAATCCCTCTCCCTATGCCGTTGTCATTACGAAACACAATTTTCACATAAACAGCATTATCATAATAGTATTCATAGTTTCATACTTACCTTATCTAAGAACTTCATTTACTTCATCTTCTCAATTCGATCATCAGTAAGTTTTTGATTATCACTGTGACGTATCGTAATACCATTCATAAAACGTTTTAACAATATTATTTGATGTAACGTACCATATCAAAACCATCGAAAGCCAAATCAGGAAAAAATAATAAACAATACATTTCTAGAAAGTATACTATCAACTACTAACCAGTAGTCCCCCTAACTACCAACAACTCCCATTTCTGTAACAACTTGGATTTATTAGAAATATAAAATGGGTTTTATTAATACATTTATTTACTTATTCATGGTTATGAAGGACTTTAACTTGTGAATGGAATTTTGAATGTGGTATAGAGCGAATAAATACTCGAATAAATCATTGGTATCTATCGTCAATCAAAAGATAAAGATAAAGAACAAAGAATTATATGGTTAACCCGGACGTACGTAACAAAAACATCTTTTCCAAATCTTGCCCTTTCTTCGCGGGATCATATGTGGGTTATCCCATGTTTTTCCCGTACACGGGACGTCCCTTACCCTTCCCTCGCGCTTCCAGTGTAGGGCGTCCCGTGACTTTCCCATACACGGGACGCCCCTTATCATTCCCAAGCGCTTCCCGTACGGGACGTCCCGTGACTTTCCCAGACAGGGACATCCCTTAACATTCCCTCGCGCTTCCCGTGAGGGATATCCCGTGAGTTTCCCAGATGCGGGACGTCCCTAAGCCTTCCCTCGCAGGCCCTGACCGGCACATCCCAGATCTTCCCGTTTCCAGCAGTTAACCCGCACATCCCTTGACTTTCCCGCACGGGTCCCGCAGTATCATGTTTGTTGGGTTATTATCTTTATTATTATTATTATTATTATTATTATTATTTTTATTATTATTATTATTATTATTATTATTATTATTATTATTATTATTATTATTATTATTATTATTATTATTATTATTATTATTATTATTATTATTATTATTATTATTATTATTACAAGCTACATTGTATAAAATTAATCTCCCAAAGTTTGTAATGTCAAATGCGCGCAATCAACTGTCATACAGGGGACCAACTCTTTTTAACATGATGGTTAAGTTTATGCCTGATTTTAATGTTAGGATGACTCTAAGTAATTTCAAAATGAAAGCTAGGGATGTTTTAAAGCAAATCGATTCAACAGATACTTTTTTAATTGAGTAATGCAAATGCTGTTTAAATATCTATTTGTAGTTTTACATGTAAAATGTTTTAGTTTTTAGTTTTTAGTTGTGTGTATATGCGGCACAGCAAAGAAATATTGTTTTAATGACATTGTGAGCTTACCACCGCGCGAGCAAAGTGCTCATGGTGGTTTTATGCCAAAATAAGTATACATGTATTTTGTGTCAATGAAATAAATGAAATGAAATGAATGAAATGAAATTATTATTATTATTATTATTATTATTATTATTATTATTATTATTATTATTATTATTATTATTATTATTATTATTATTATTATTATTATTATTATTATTTTTTAAATTTTAAATATCAAATATTAACAAAATTAAGGTTGTAATTGAATGCCCACACAAACAGTAACCATCTCCTCAATGAATGGAAAGCAGGATCCTTGTGATAAAGATTGTAGAGTAGGTATAGATTTGAACGGGGTATGTTAGTCTTCTTGGCGTGGTGTTCCCATAAGCGGAATAATATAATCCGCATTTGGATGCACCGCTTTGTCGATCTGAATCAAGACAGGTTTCGGAACGTTTACAGCAACGAAATAATTAAATAATATCAAAACCCAGTTCATATTCTCAGTACTGTGTTGGTGTAGTTGCAAAAAGCGGTAATATTACCCGTCAGTGTAGGGAAATAATTGTAAGCTATAAGTAATACCTTTTATTTGCATCAACACTTAAATGCCATAAAATCCCATTTTGTATGTCACAATTTAAATAAAATGTGGGATGTTGCCTATTTGACTATGAAAAACATGATACGAATTAAAAAAACTGAAGTTGTCGAATGTTTCATTGTGTCCTACCAACAAAGTATCATGTTTTCTAACAATGGCAAAAAAAGCAGACAATTCAGATTGGCCTATTAATAACTGTTCGAGAATCATATACATCGATTTATCATTATGATTTTACACTTTGATATTGAGAGTTACAATGTTCTCACAGACAGTAAATCATAATTAATAATGAAATTGATTTACAAGATTCCTTCAAAAGTATGCCCGGACTAGTCTGCAATTATTAACGATTGTTTGATTATATTGTCTTTATTGTACGAACAAGAGATATTATTGTGACCAAAAATTTAATTTGTTTTACTTTTGTTTGTAGATCTATATAAGTGAACTTACGATAACATGTTACGATGGTGCACGTGTTTTAAAAGTAGGATGTCGATGTCGCAATACCCCTTATTAGAAGACTGACTTTTGTATTAGAAATTCATAATGCAAGTCAAGTGGTTGAAAAGCCGTTCCTGAATTTGTCAATCAAATTTCGTATTACTATTAAACATGCATTTGAAAGTTAAACACACGTTAGGTTATATCAGTGGTGCACTTAAAAGTAAGCCTTACAAATATTATGTTAGCAGTGTTACTGTTAATAATGATTCTTTTGAAAGGAAATAGTATAAACAACCAATGTTCTCAATTTTAAGATGTTTCTATTCAAAGTTTTAAGTCTCCAAAAGTTGCATCTTCAATTCAAGGAATATTTATAAAATTAATAAATATAAAATAATAGATTTGACCGCACCTAATTTTGTATACAGTAAGGACTAAGGAATATAAACAAAATAACGTAAAAAATAAGATGAAGGCCAACACTTAATCTTTGCCACTATATATTAGTTCATTAGTTCGTAATCAATGAATGTTATAATAGTGTTGTTTTTGTAATTAATAATTAAAGATATCATAATTGCGTTCTTATCACAGCTAGAGTTGAGTTATTGCACGTTGGAAGTTCCAAACTAAGAATTTAATATTTTCGGAATTTATGTCCATAATCGTAATACTCGTGATAGAAATACTCAACCCTCTAAAAGAACAATGGATGCAGCTGAAATTAATCCAGCAATATCAACAATTATTAGTGATGGGAGTGAATAAGTATGAAGTAGATTAGTACATACTAAAATCTTTATTTACACAATTTGAAAGAAATTTAAACTACATTTTCACTAAAATATTACACTTTTCCACTTTACTCTTAGTTTTGAAGGAAGGATTTTTAAAAGCACATAAACAATCGCTCTATTACCGGATTACTCACTTAAAAATGTTAATGAATTTTTTTCCTTAGGTTTTTAAGACAGATTACAAAACATGTAACGACACCGCCTAGTATTACAACAATACATTGACTAACGTACACGAGGTTAGCTACATGAGTTACATTTATTACATTGTATCATTTTAGTTTAATTGCATTAATAATACGTTCGTAATTTTGAAGATGCAATAATAGGTACTATAAAAACCAGTACAACATTGTGCTAAATAACGGGCAGGTATGCCTGCGTGTACTGTATACTTATAATTAAACTATTAACAAAACACATAGTGATTTCAATAACATTGTTTAATTTATTGACATAATCTGGCAGTTGTGTCAACAAAATAAAATGTATCCCTTAAAGAAAAAATATAATACTTCGTTTTCGGCAGGACAGCAGAGGATTACTAATAAAAGTATAACAACCTAAAACATGCATTCTTTCAAAATGTTATGGAAATAGGATTTTAGTTTGAGCAACGTACATTAATACGGGCTATAGGCCTAGTCAGCTAAAGCGTTCAACTAGTTTGGTTAATATTTTAGCTGCCAAAAAAATCATTAGCCCATACTTAACAACAGGCCATTTGCCTCCATTCACTTCAGGGATAATTTTTAATACTGCATATTTACAAATTTAAAATACAATACTTGGAAATGATATTCATTGCAAATTAATGACAATTGCTAAGTGAGACCCACTTGTAACAACACTGATCCTAGGATCTCCCTCTTCGATATAGTTAATTGCTAAGTGAGACCCACTTGTAACAACACGGATCCTAGGATCTCCCTCTTCGATATAGTTAATTGCTAAGTGAGACCCACTTGTAACAACACGGATCCTAGGATCTCCCTCTTCGATATAGTTAATTGCTAAGTGAGACCCACTTATAACAACACGGATCCTAGGATCTCCCTCTCCGATATAGTTAATTGCTAAGTGAGACCCACTTGTAACAAAACGAGTGCCAGGTTTTATGTCTATTGAAGTAACAATTAGTAACTATTGAAAGTTTCTGGATCGATAGACGTAGTAAGTAACTTAAATATGAGATCCCAGTACGGACGTCTGGAATGCATGGTCATTATAAGGGCTGTACCACACACGGAACTAGAAGTCATCATTTGTCTTAGAAGAAAGAAAATATAACGCATTTCGATCTTCTATTATGAAATGGAAATATTCATGATAAACCGAGGGATGTACAGTCACACGTATATACATTGAGAAAACCATGCACGCATACTTAGCCTAAGACGTTATGTTAAAATGTCATTTAAGTATACGTTAGTATATTATTATGTAGAAATATGTATGTGCGAGTATTGTGTATCCGTATCCATGTAGCCGTACACGTATATGTATACTATAGACAATACAGCGTGAAACCTTGTCAACTAATAGACCTAATGGAAATTAAGAGACACACAGCTCTAGATAAGACTACACAACTAATGGCACGTACGAATATAGTTTTCAAAAATTGTATTCTATCATTTGCCTGATTTTAACACATTACCTATATCCATTTTGTATCTATCCGCTCTACGTATAATTAATACGCTAACGATCACAAACTCACATACGCACATGATTTCAGTTGCACTAACTAATCTACTTCTCAGCGAATGCGTGTTTCCAAGCGATAACTCTACAGTTGGTGTGACTGTGTCTAGACGAACTGCAATGGCCATTATAAATACGAGGAAAATGGCAATAGTTGCCAACTTACACTTGTTATTATCTGAACCCAGCACACCAACAATTACCTAGCTAAGAAAGTGTATTAATTCGGATTAGGAGAAGTTTGAAATTAATACGAATTCACTAATTGAGGTCAGACTTAATTTTTTTTAAATATACTTGCCCTACTGTAAGCATTTGAATTGAGTTCCATTGATGGTTAATATTGCGTATACAGATCCGCTATCACAGGCAGAGCAGGTAATACGAACATATGCACGGATCTCCGAACACTCCAACTAAAGGAGTCAAAACATTGGAGGAGAGCTTCATTATTTAACTTATACGGTAAATGAGTTTAATGTGATTTCATCAGAAAACTTTTTTAAGCCCATTCAGTTGGCTTTGAGGTCTAGCGTTGAATAAACCACGCTTTTGCCACCCCTAAAATTTGAAACGATAAAAACAAAAACACAACAGACGAAAATGGTACAACATCTAACACCGACTGAACATTAATTTTATCTCTACAATAGCACATTGTAAAAAAGCGCGCAGATCTTTCGGGCATCCAGGCATGGGCTAGTTAGGCAAAATGAATGGATAATGTACAGCACATTAACTGATTGTAGCGAACTAAGCTGGAAATCTCGTTTAAATCTTCAGAAAATATCTACTTATAATGATGCTTATCTGAGTCACAAGTAGTATATGAAGTTATTGTGGCCTATTTACAGTTTTCATAGTTTTTGGCTACGGAATTGAATTACGTCATTGGAAACATATGCTCCTTTTAATGAATTATAAAAAATGGCAAGAATCTTATTTTGTTTTATTTTACACAAGCACACACTCATTCATACATCACATACACATGCAGGCAAGTACACGACTTATACTAGTTATATATGTTTTCAAATATTATAAATTATGTTTCTAATTTCAATGTATTTATAATTATTCCTAAATATTTACCTACCCTGACACCAAAATTACGTATAATGTACTTGAGTCGGTTTGCCTATGTGTTAGTTGACATTATTTAAAGTTGGCAAGGCCTAAAAATATTCCCTATTGAACCCTTTTTTTCTTTATCCTCCCATACTCGTATGGTTAAAGATTTGCACACATCTATTAGTTTTAACCTTTTTATTATTCACATGTAACTGATAGTGGGCCTGATGTATTTTGACGTTCCAAGGACTACAGCTAGAATTGTGTGTTGTGTTGGTGGTCTACACATGGCTGGGGTTCGTGGGCTACACAGTTGGCACTGACCGACTCAATTCGCTGGACAAAACAACATCGTGGCGGATATATTGTGTAGAGACTGGGCATTCGATTCGTCCAGACCAAGCCAGATGTTTTATATAACGAGTGAACATCAGATCAACACAATCGTTGAAATTAAGTGGCAAGAATTGAGATAATGCATAAGACAACCAGAAATGAGTATTCCGCACAACATTACTGACGAAACTGTTACTACGAAAAATACTGTAATAATTAAAATTCTTATTGTATGTTAACGAGAAAACATAAAAGTATTTACAATAATAACGAATTAGTTAATCATCTATTAATTAGATTAATAATGAAACGTATAAAGATCACGGAATAAACACACGCTCTTGACACTTCAAGTTCAAATAAACAACACTTTGAGAGAATGGCAACAAAAAACTGTTTAACTTAACAAATATTGATAACAAAATAGTGTAAACGACAGGTTCTAACAATGATAACGTCTGTCACTGCTTTAATCTTACCACGTAACACCAGTTCTTCTTTGCTTCGAAAGATGCATGATAAAACCTTATATTAGAAGGCGGACCATTTGTTAAAAGTGCAACCATGCCGCTGGCTCTATACAGTGAGCTAACCTACAACTAGAAATGGTACGTATTATGAAGTTATGTCCTTCCACGTAACGACCCTTCTTAAGTAGATACTTTGGCGACCGACTTTAAGAGATCCCCTCCACTAGTTTTGTCCATCGCAATCTTATGTTGGTCGTGGTGGTGGTGGCCGATACCGTGGTGCTGTTGTTGCTGTTGCTGCTCGTGTTTCTGCTGCTGTTTTTCTTGTTGCTGCTGTTTCAGCCTATCCTGCTCTTCTCGTTCTCTCCGGGCCTGTTCGTTGATTTCTTTCACGGCTCTTAATTCTTTTTTCAACTTCATTCTGCGATTTTGGAACCATATTTTGATTTGTCGTTCGGTTAAGCAGAGCGCGTGGGCAATCTCAATCCGCCGCCGCCGGGTCAAGTAATGATTAAAGTGAAATTCTTTTTCAAGTTCCAAAGTTTGGAACCGTGTGTAGGTCTGTCTTCCTCGGCGTCTGGGGCAGCCGTTCGGGCCTAGAGCAAAAGCGTAATTATTGCATTTCATAAGGATAAACAATCAGGAGTTGGCCACATGCTGCCATCTGCCGCTATTAAGTTATACAACAAGAACAAATATTATTCAATAATTCAGAATATTGGAATATGTTTTATTAATACATTTTCAGTCAATTTTCAAGTATTGAATACTGATAATTATTAATGGGATGTTAAGTTTAACACAACCATTCATTTGGCCATGGATAACAGCTGTTATCTAGTTTATTCCTGAATTTCAAAACCGTATAATCATGTAATTAAACAATATTTAGAAAATTATATTTAAAAATCTGAAACTAATGAAAACGTCATCACGGACAGCTGCCAAGCATTATCTCTCCACCTCCCCAACGACATTTAAAACTGCTTTGTGAACATAATTATTTCCCATGTCTTTTCGTGCATTCACATAATAATTTCGACCAATAAGTCTACTCATCCCGACTGAAACATCTCAGAATCAGTGCTGAGTTCTCCTAGTTTTATAAAAACTAGGCAAATAAAAAATTGGAACAATTATTACTTTACAATGAAAATCTCAACTTACTATACATATAAAATAATTAACGATTGAGGCATCTCAACGGCACACTTCACTTCAACAAGGGTTGAAATGGAAGGAATGTTTACACTCCCCCCCCCTCTCACTCTCTCCTCCTGAGTCAAAGCAAGATTAACTAGTACGCCTACACAATTATTTTAACTAGTGTCAACATTTACAGAGTAGGTACAGCTTAAATGGCTTAGCACTACAGTAATCACCTAAACTTCCCACGACAAAGCCAGATAAGCAGCTCTTGAGGATGAATAAAACACACAGGTCCTCTAAGTTGGGAAAATCAACTCGATGTTCCTGTTGTCTGGAATAAATGCCAGTTTGTTTCACAATATGGGTGCTCAGACCGACGTTTCTTAAAGCAATCGCCTCTATATTTTCGCTTCAACGGCTTGAAAGTGCAGCACAATGGGAGAACGATGTCGCCTTTATCTTTGCTTTTTCTCTTGACAAGTTTTATGCATGGACGAGTTTTTCAACTTTTAAAATAGCCCCATGAATGCTTATCGACTTCATGCAAATAGCACTTGTAGCCTGGCGAAGTACGAACAGACTATTGAACTTAGTTAGATTGCTTGCAAGTTGCCAAAGGGCATTACGATATTTCGAAGTAGAGTTCACGAAATGTCGTAATGCACTTCCAGCTTGGCTCAAAATGATTGCCCTCAGCCAACCGAGTTTACACAAATTGTTTTAATAATTTCAGTAGAAATGTATACACATATAAACAGTTAATCAAATTAGAAAGTGATCGGGTTGTCTCGCCACAGCGTTGTCACTCACCTGTCATGTCGACGGTTGCGGACGTAAGTGTCGACGCTGTGGCAAACAACACAATCGGTTTCTACTTTTACTTATTTTATAACATACTTAAATTTACACTAAATACTACAACTTAACAATAATTGGTCTATTTGTTGTAATTATTCAGTAGATGCTTAGCAACAGATTGATTGTTTACACAAGTCGTATACCTACACGCATCAAGTATTTTTTAAATGTTTTCTTCAACAATGTCACATGTTTTAGGCTGGCTTGATAAATAGATTAAATCTAAAAGTGAACACATTAGTTAAAAGTGGATATGAACTAGACTCGGGGTTGACTATACACGGTAGAAGCCCAACCATAGTGAATCATTCATATGGGTTATCTTATTGTTAGATTTCAGCTTTCCCTTCCCTATAATGTAACAGTGAAGGAATGCGAACGGAATTGTTTCCCTCGTAGCGGTGATGGAAATAGGACATAAAGGGGGGCCCTACATAATAGAATGTTTTTTGCAGGGTGAAAGTTGTCTTACTTTTTAAGATCCCGTCACCCTTTGGTCGGGATTGTATTCCACGGGCTGGTTACGCTTTCACTTAAGATATTTAACCCTTACACAAATCTTACGATACTTCTTTGTCCTTCTAAAGAACACGATCGTCTTCGGCATCCTGGAGAGCGTTGCACTTTTCAAAGAGCGAACGACACAAAAAATAGAAACCGGGACCAACATTTTAAAATATATAAAACATTGGTGGTGAAATATTTCTCCACACACATAGACGATGGTACAGAACAAGTACAGTCCAACTCCTAACACGTCATATTGTGGAAGATATTTCTCCACACACGTACAGTGGTAGATGATGGTTCAGAACAAGTATAATCTAACTCCTAACACATCATATTGTGGAAGAACAACTCTCTATTTTTAATGTTTCGTAGGAACGCATTCTGTAGGGTGACTCAAAACTTTCAGTGCCGCTCCCCTCTTCAGGTAATTTCTTATAGTCATTAATTTTGATAGCTAGGAAGGAATGTTCTAGATATATTTGAAACAGCATTCACCTTGTTAATGAGGAAAACCTCGCTAAACCTTCAGTCAAGATTACTGAAAGCGGGAATTGAACCGGCATCCCACCGAAAAGTGGGTCACATGTTACTACAGCCACCTCAATTTGAGGATGATAACTGATCATCTCACCTTTGAAAGTGGACATTATATTAAGGGATGGAAGCCATTAGGCGTAACCATGATTCATTTTAACGTAGGCTGATATTGCGAGTATGAAATTAGTTGTTCTGAATGGAAGGACGGACGATCCATCGAGCTTCGAGGCAAGCGCGTGAATGACCTAAGGTCAGACTTGGCCCAGTGTTGAGTCTAGCTAGCGAAGATCACGTCCACAAAAACAACTTAGCACTAAAGCAATGCGGAATTTCTAGATAGGGCCAAACGTTGTTGGATACGTACATACGTACCAGATACGTAGATATTTTCAAAGGTAGATAGATATCAATGGCAGTGATCAATTACTCATCATTTCAATTCATAAATATGAGTTTAAACGTCGGAAACGGAAATGACGGCGGCACCTGAGAGAAACCCGTTAGTAACTCATAAGTCGCAGAAATGCAAGTTATGTTTGCGTGAGATGGTTTATTTGCAGCCTTAGGTATACCGTACATCAATTTAATTTGCAGTAAAGATGACCGCATCATAAACTAACTCTTAAGACCAGTTTTAATTAAAGTTAGTTGCACTGAAATATTTATTATACCTGGGAACGTGCGTGCGTGTGTGCGGGTGTGCGGGTGTGCGGGTGTGCGGGTGTGTTAAAGTAACTCAAATGAGTAGTTATAAATCAATTTAGTTGCATTTAAATATTACCTGAGACGTATTTTGTGTGCGTGCATAGGTAATCCTACACCACTGTACCATTACCCACGCTATTATCACGAATCGCTTCAATTATGGTATAATTTATTTCCGTCCATTTAGTCACACAATAAACATCTTTCAAAAAACCACCATTTTGTCGAAATTGAAAAGTCGAAGGGCGCCACCTTGTGTGATAACCCTCTTGCCGACCGTTGCATAGCTGTGGTCTTGATTGAACAAAAGACCCAAGAACTTCCAGCCCCTTCAAATTTATGTCTAGCGTCTTAGTTCGGTCTTGGTCAGAAAACTCATTCTTTTTCAAAGCAAATCTAATAAATATCATCCCATTGTCCCTCTCTCTCTCTCTCTCTCTCTCTCTCTCTCTCTCTCTCTCTCTCTCTCTCTCTCTTCGTTCTATCTGTTTAATCCGACAGCCTTTCCATGCTCTTGTCCTGCCCAGATCGACTTTCGCCTACCGAGCATAGCATTTGCTAACATACTGATACACAACAACATTCAGCTGTTTGACTCGACACCGCTGTCGTCTTCAGTTAGCCACCAGTTGAATTTAGATTGTTTCATTAGTCTTGAATGTAATTTACTTACAGTTGAAGCGAAGAGCGCATAGCTATACAAGGTTTCTGTCAAGAGAGCCCAAAGTAATGAGAACATCTTATACTTGCATCCAAGATTAAAAGAGATCACTCAAACTGTTTTCCGTGTTTACGAATGGACTACTTTTCAGGCTACGAATGAACCATTCACCGCTATCAGTCGTAAACTCGGCTGCTTATGACTGGATTAGTGTCGAATGCGTAACAACAGTTGTATCAATGGAATTAAATACTTTTAATTTTGATGACGATTAGGTGTTAAAAAACAGAACACTTTTTGTTTGTCAATTATTCTTTCCTCGTCTTTACCACAAATGCCTGCTTCTGCCAATTTGCAACAGTGTAAATGCATGTATCACATACAGACAGATAGACATGTAGGTAGGTAGGTAGGTAGGTAGGTAGGTAGGTAGGTAGGTAGGTAGGTAGGTAGGTAGGTAGGTAGGTAGGTAGGTAGGTAGGTAGGTAGGTAGGTAGGTAGGTAGGTAGGTAGGTAGGTAGGTAGGTAGGTAGGTAGGTAGGTAGGTAGGTAGGTAGGTAGGTAGGTAGGTAGGTAGGTAGGTAGGTAGGTAGGTAGGTAGGTAGGTAGGTAGGTAGGTAGGTAGGTAGGTAGGTAGGTAGGTAGGTAGGTAGGTAGGTAGGTAGGTAGGTAGGTAGGTAGGTAGGTAGGTAGGTAGGTAGGTAGGTAGGTAGGTAGGTAGGTAGGTAGGTAGGTAGGTAGGTAGGTAGGTAGGTAGGTAGGTAGGCATGGACATATTTGACTCAACAATGTGTATAAGTTGTGAATATCAGCACAAATTTGATGGTACCATGTATTTATAAACGTTAACTATTATGTATTGTTTTACGACGTACTCAACTGTTGGGTTGGGTAATGAGGCAAAGATACCCCGGACCCATGACATGGACCGGCCTATTCTACCCCGGACCCATGACATGGACCGGCCTATTCTACCCCGGACCCATGACATGGACCGGCCTATTCTACCCCGGACCCATGACATGGACCGGCCTATTCTACCCCGGACCCATGACATGGACCGGCCTATTCTACCCCGGACCCATGACATGGACCGGCCTATTCTACCCCGGACCCATGACATGGACTAGCCTATTCTACCCAGGACCCATGACATGGACCGGCCTATTCTACCCCGGACCCATGACATGGACCGGCCTATTCTACCCCGGACCCATGACATGGACCGGCCTATTTTACCCCGGGGCCATGACATGGACCGGCCTATTCTACCCCGGGGCCATGACATGGACCGGCCTATTCTACCCCGGACCCATGACATGGACCGGCCTATTCTACCCCGGACCCATGACATGGACCGGCCTATTCTACCCCGGACCCATGACATGGACCGGCCTATTCTACCCCGGACCCATGACATGGACCGGCCTATTCTACCCCGGACCCATGACATGGACCGGCCTATTCTACCCCGGACCCATGACATGGACCGGCCTATTCTACCCCGGACCCATGACATGGACCGGCCTATTCTACCCCGGACCCATGACATGGACCAGCCTATTCTACCCCGGACCCATGACATGGACCGGCCTATTCTACCCCGGACCCATGACATGGACCGGCCTATTCTACCCCGGACCCATGACATGGACCGGCCTATTCTACCCCGGACCCATGACATGGACCGGCCTATTCTACCCCGGACCCATGGCATGGACCGGCCTATTCTACCCCGGACCCATGACATGGACCGGCCTATTCTACCCCGGACTCATGACATGGACCGGCTTATTCTACCCCGGGGCCATGACATGGACCGGCCTATTCTACCCCGGACCCATGACATGGACCGGCCTATTCTACCCCGGACCCATGACATGGACCGGCCTATTCTACCCCGGACCCATGACATGGACCGGCCTATTCTACCCCGGACCCATGACATGGACTAGCCTATTCTACCCAGGACCCATGACATGGACCGGCCTATTCTACCCCGGACCCATGACATGGACCGGCCTATTCTACCCCGGACCCATGACATGGACCGGCCTATTTTACCCCGGGGCCATGACATGGACCGGCCTATTCTACCCCGGGGCCATGACATGGACCGGCCTATTCTACCCCGGGGCCATGACATGGACCGGCCTATTCTACCCCGGACCCATGACATGGACCGGCCTATTCTACCCCGGACCCATGACATGGACCGGCCTATTCTACCCCGGACCCATGACATGGACCGGCCTATTCTACCCCGGACCCATGACATGGACCGGCCTATTCTACCCCGGACCCATGACATGGACCGGCCTATTCTACCCCGGACCCATGACATGGACCGGCCTATTCTACCCCGGGGCCATGACATGGACCGGCCTATTCTACCCCGGACCCATGACATGGACCAGCCTATTCTACCCCGGACCCATGACATGGACCGGCCTATTCTACCCCGGACCCATGACATGGACCGGCCTATTCTACCCCGGACCCATGACATGGACCGGCCTATTCTACCCCGGACCCATGACATGGACCGGCCTATTCTACCCCGGACCCATGGCATGGACCGGCCTATTCTACCCCGGACCCATGACATGGACCGGCCTATTCTACCCCGGACTCATGACATGGACCGGCTTATTCTACCCCGGGGCCATGACATGGACTGGCCTATTCTACCCCGGACCCATGACATGGACCGGCCTATTCTACCCCGGACCCATGACATGGACCGGCCTATTCTACCCCGGACCCATGACATGGCTACCCCGGGGCCATGACATGGACCGGCCTATTCTACCCCGGACCCATGACATGGACCGGCCTATTCTACCCCGGACCCATGACATGGACCGGCCTATTCTACCCCGGACCCATGACATGGACCGGCCTATTCTACCCCGGGGCCATGACATGGACCGGCCTATTCTACCCCGGACCCATGACATTGGTACCCCGGGGCCATGACATGGACCGGCCTATTCTACCCCGGACCCATGACATGGACCGGCCTATTCTACCCCGGGGCCATGACATGGACCGGCCTATTCTACCCCGGACCCATGACATGGATTGGCCTATTCTACCCCGGACCCATGACATGGACCGGCCTATTCTACCCCGGACCCATGACATGGACCGGCCTATTCTACCCCGGGGCCCAACCACTTGCATGGCTCTTAGAAGTAGAACAGATCGCGTTGCCTACAACTACAACTACAACTACGGTGGCAGGTGCGACGAGTTGATTTGGCATTTAGAAGTATTCGGCGGCAGCGCGGAAGTCTTTGCGCGATGAAAAAAACTTGCAGCCAGTTTATAAGATTTATGTGCAAATATTTCTAGTTACAAGAGCCGTTAATTCATTTTTATTCGTCTTGTTGAGTGCCCGTTCCTGCATAGGAGGTTATTCATTGCATTTCAGCAACATAACTAGCGATCTGTCGGGATAGCTATTGTTTTACCAGTACCAATAGACTGAGCCTATAATAGGCCCCCTAAGTCAACGCCTCGAGGTATATCATAGAGCTTTGCTCTACATTACGTGTTTGCAGTGCGTTTCATGTTGATCGTGGTTCGTGATAAACACTTCGAATGTGTCCTGTGATTTTAATTTTAAGTTGGTAGGGTAGGACAGGAGGTAGTTTCATGATGGCAGCCGGATGATGGCACAGGGCGGGCTCACCCCTCACTGTAACCATGACGACCGCGGGGGTGAGCAGGTTAGGCTGGATAGCCCCTCCCTTTAATTTCAACCATAAAAACACTTTTGAAAAATCTTTAAATCGGGATTTCTAACCAACGGCGGACACCACCTTTTTAGACAACAATGAGCAATGTTAGTAATAATACGTACTTGAAACAGTAAATGATTGCATCACAATGTACAGGCATTTCACATTGGGCAGGAAAACTATTTATAACAAAAAACTCAATAGTATTTATTTCTTCACTGAGAATTGAAAATTTGTTTTTATTTTGCAAAATTACCCGAACACTTATACGTCACATAATGCAACGTAATCGGGTCTTATGGTCTTCCGACTGATAACTCAATTACATGTTTGTCATCGGGGTAAAATATGACAACTGCACAAAGTGTGACAAACCATTCAGGAACACATTATACAATAGTATATATAGCCCTGAACCCTGAACCCGGGCCTACACCCTGGCTACTGTCTGTTTACCAGGGGAGTGCGTAGAAATTACTAGGTTTCTTATTTATTTCGGGAATCTTTATCTTTATTTATTTGTCGTTATTCGTCAGGTAATGTTTTGTTTTTCTCTTTTGGCATTTTAAGGCTATTCGCTTTGGGTATTTAGACATATTTGTACGCGTAAATTAACGTTTATTTCTTTAAGCATTCAAAATTTCCCTTAAAAACGTGAAGTAGAACATCTTCCTGAAAGTGGATACAACATTCATTTTTCCTAAACATACAAAATATATTCATGTTTGCACGTAGGGCACATCTTTGCGCGTGGCGGCCACATTTGTGATCAAACTTTGACGTTGCCATGGAGAAACATTATTGATGACTGTTGTGGTAAAACACATACATTCTAAGTTCTGTAAAATTCAGCCTTTTAAATTCTAAGTTAAGCTTATTTATTAAATTTGAATAGTATTTTCCAATGATCTAGGATTTGTCCTTATTAATTGTGTCTCAATCATGGCCGCTGTGACGTCACGTGGGAACTATGAATAGGTTTCAATAGGTATTATAGTTTCTCGTAGAATTTTCAAGGAGTTTTTGTTAACCAATGTTTGCGAATAAACCAAACATATTTTATGATGAGTGTTTTATGACAACATGTGTTCACGTGTGGAGTTTAAATGAAATGCAGACAATCATCCCTAGCCTCGCAACTATAAAGCGAACAGGCACGAGTTTCACCAAAGACTATGAGAAATGTCAAGCTAAGCTACCCATTGGCTCAGTCTTGTTATTTATATAATGGACAAAATAACATTTTTCGTAAATCTATTTCAACAAACGTGTGGAGGATATATTTTTCCAAGTGAGGCCCCGGCGAGGCGAGGGGTAATAGTGGTGTTCGTGCAAGGAGGAGGGTCAATTGGCTGGCGAGGGGACTGAGAAGGTGAAACACGGTTGAACCAGCAATCAACCAGAAAGCAATCAACGACCAGATAAATTACTGGGGGGGTGGAGCCACCTTGCTGGATAAGGGCCCTCGAAACCTTTTCATTGTGGGGCCATGCCCTTGGGGGCGCTCGTTTCCCAAAATGGACGACCGTGCACCGGTGTGGCAATGTCTAGGCTTGCACGTTCACTCAGCAACCAACAGCGAGCGAACGTGCAATGTACCATAGCTGGTAATTAGTACTCCAACGCATAACGCAACGCGCTATGGGAGGTTCTGTGCATTAAACAATGTTGTATGCCTATATAAAACAATAACCGACATAGCTTGGTTTCGAGACCACGACAGTTTGCATCGGAAGTTTGGAAGAGTATTTGTGAATAACATTTACGATAAATGTGGTAACAAAATAGTGCTCACGATATTCCTTGATCCAAAGTTAGTGGACTTCTCATAAACTATCCCTTCCCCTCCAACTGATCGTTATTACTTCCTAGCAGCAAATAATTTACTAGCATGCACGACTAAAAATAACATTTTTGTCTCCAACTCTTCTCGATGAATTTTGAGCTTCCAAATTTGTTTTTTTTAGCCTGTCTTCATTATAGTTGTCAGCAGGCAATTGTCAAGACACTAGCGCAACATTGCCGATGTCGGGACGAATAACGGGACAACTGGGAAGCAAAAACATAGGTTGCTTTAGAACTCCTAGAATTGTTGTCTTTCAAGGGTAAACAAAGGAACCTAAATGTGCACATTTAAAATAGTTGGCAATTAATGATTTTTGTTGCTTTAGCCTTCGTCTCTGTTATTGCAATAATGCTATTCGAAACGATGGGGGTGATAAATGATAGTGAAGGACAATTACAAAATACCCATGTTTTATGCGGCATTCGAGTCCACGTCCCACGGTGCCATGCGCTAAGTGCCATGCGCTAAGGTGCCATGCGCTAAGATGCCATGCGCTAAGGTGCCATGCGCTAAGGTGCCATGCGCTAAGGTGCCATGCGCTAAGTGCCATGCGCTAAGTGCCATGCGCTAAGTGCCATGCGCTAAGTGCCATGCGCTAAGGTGCCATGCGCTAAGGTGCCATGCGCTAAGGTGCCATGCGCTAAGGTGCCATGCGCTAAGTGCCATGCGCTAAGTGCCATGCGCTAAGTGCCATGCGCTAAGGTGCCATGCGCTAAGGTGCCATGCGCTAAGGTGCCATGCGCTAAGGTGCCATGCGCTAAGGTGCCATGCGCTAAGTGCCATGCGCTAAGTGCCATGCGCTAAGGTGCCATGCGCTAAGGTGCCATGCGCTAAGGTGCCATGCGCTAAGGTGCCATGCGCTAAGGTGCCATGCGCTAAGTGCCATGCGCTAAGTGCCATGCGCTAAGGTGCCATGCGCTAAGGTGCCATGCGCTAAGGTGCCATGCGCTAAGTGCCATGCGCTAAGTGCCATGTGCTAAGTGCCATGCGCTAAGGTGCCATGCGCTAAGGTGCCATGCGCTAAGGTGCCATGCGCTAAGTGCCATGCGCTAAGGTGCCATGCGCTAAGTGCCATGCGCTAAGTGCCATGCGCTAAGGTGCCATGCGCTAAGGTGCCATGCGCTAAGGACCTGAGGCCCAACCGAATTAGTCACCACAGACGGCCATTATAAAGTAATAGCAAATAATAATAAAACTTGCCTTTTTTTAACTCTAATAAATCGATAATACAATAATTTGTTCGTCATTGTCATAAAAGTACAGGTTTAGAGCTTCGATGCTCATGCAATACCTACAACGAGAACCATGGAGATGGCTCGAGACCACAAGAGAGGTCACCGGTTCGATAACGGTCAGTCGGTCACCGTTTATCCTAACTGAAAGTTCTGTCATAACGGCGAATGCTGGGATTGTTAATATAGCCTCGGACACTTCTTCCCAACTATCCGAACTCTCAAATGTACCATAGCTAGACTCAAGCAGATGGACACTTCAGGTATTCTTGTGTTTAAACCATCTGAAAGGTGTTGACGTAGACGAGTGATTTGTCACCTACCAGCGAGCTCCAATTTAAAACACCAATCGCTGGTTGGTCACGACTCACGAGTCACTCTTCTAATTATCTGACGAACGCATCGACAAGCAAAGCTATTATGCAGCACAGGCCTACAACAGAGATTCCTACAAAGTAGCCTATTATTATTACACATTCAAAGATCTCTTTGTATATTTACGTTAGGCCTACACAGTACACATGATGAACAATACCGCCCTGTGAGTTGCAGCCCTCATAAGAGTAAGTCTATAGATTCAGATGTTCTACGATACAATACCGCACTGTGAGTTGCAGCCCTCATAAGAGTAAGTTAGATCCATATGTTCTACGATACAATACCGCACTGTGAGTTGCAGCCCTCATAAGAGTAAGTTAGATCCATATGTTCTACGATACAATACCGCACTGTGAGTTGCAGCCCTCATAAGAGTAAGTTAGATCCATATGTTCTACGATACAATACCGCACTGTGAGTTGCAGCCCTCATAAGAGTAAGTTAGATCCATATGTTCTACGATACAATACCGCACTGTGAGTTGCAGCCCTCATAAGAGTAAGTCTATAGATTCAGATGTTCTACGATACAATACCGCACTGTGAGTTGCAGCCCTCATAAGAGTAAGTCTATAGATTCAGATGTTCTACGATACAATACCGCACTGTGAGTTGCAGCCCTCATAAGAGTAAGTTAGATCCATATGTTCTACGATACAATACCGCACTGTGAGTTGCAGCCCTCATAAGAGTAAGTTAGATCCATATGTTCTACGATACAATACCGCACTGTGAGTTGCAGCCCTCATAAGAGTAAGTCTATAGATTCAGATGTTCTACGATACAATACCGCACTGTGAGTTGCAGCCCTCATAAGAGTAAGTCTATAGATTCAGATGTTCTACGATACAATACCGCCCTGTGAGTTGCAGCCCTCATAAGAGTAAGTCTATAGATTCAGATGTTCTACGATACAATACCGCCCTGTGAGTTGCAGCCCTCATAAGAGTAAGTCTATAGATTCAGATGTTCTACGATACAATACCGCCCTGTGAGTTGCAGCCCTCATAAGAGTAAGTCTATAGATCCAGATGTTCTACGATACAATACCGCCCTGTGAGTTGCAGCCCTCATAAGAGTAAGTCTATAGATTCAGATGTTCTACGATACAATACCGCCCTGTGAGTTGCAGCCCTCATAAGAGTAAGTCTATAGATTCAGATGTTCTACGATACAATACCGCCCTGTGAGTTGCAGCCCTCATAAGAGTAAGTCTATAGATTCAGATGTTCTACGATACAATACCGCCCTGTGAGTTGCAGCCCTCATAAGAGTAAGTCTATAGATTCAGATGTTCTACGATACAATACCGCCCTGTGAGTTGCAGCCCTCATAAGAGTAAGTCTATAGATCCAGATGTTCTACGATACAATACCGCCCTGTGAGTTGCAGCCCTCATAAGAGTACCGGTAAGTCTATAGATCCAGATGTTCTACGATACAATACCGCCCTGTGAGTTGCAGCCCTCATAAGAGTACCGGTAAGTCTATAGATCCAGATGTTCTACGATACAATACCGCCCTGTGAGTTGCAGCCCTCATAAGAGTACCGGTAAGTCTATAGATCCAGATGTTCTACGATTTTTCTTCTCGGACAATTACGTTTTATCTATCGTCCCGTTTTGCACATTAAACGATTAAACTTGATAGCGAAGCAGTGCTCAGCGATCCGTTAAGTCACAAGTTAATTGGTGTGATTACAATCTTTCTGTTTAATAAGGCTCTAATTATCGTGTTACTAAAGGATACTAATCATTCTGTTGAGAGGTGGACATACGAGGTGTTTCGTGTGTCGTGATGCGCACCGGTCACCACAGGCATAACCATGTTGACACCGGCAGTTTGTACAGCTTGCACGTTACATTTTAAGGTGTCAGCTCGTATTTTGTTTGTAGATTAGTTTGTGTTATTACGTTTGCAGAAAAAAATTATAGAATTAAAAAATTACCCCGTGCATGATCAAAGTTTTGAATTTATGAAATTTAAAAATGCTTGTCAGGCGCTGTTTGTAATAAGTTATAAGAAATCGAGGGGCCCGTAGACCCGTATTGAGCAAGTGCGGGCGACAGTTATGGCTCCCGGAGACAACAATAAAACATAGCCTAATGTCTGAAGATGACATGCTGCTATTGCTGGGGACGCGCGCGCTGTAAGAGCCATGTGTTGAAGTGGCTATGTCACGCCAGGGAATCGACTACCAGACGAAATTCCTAATCTCATTTTTCAAAACTTTCAAATTGGGAAAATACGAATTGAAATCACCTTGGGGAAATTCAAAGGAACTAAAAAATATTGAAAAATATTGCACAATGTGTAGGGTAACAAATGGTCTCACAGTCGGAAAAGAAACACATAAAAACAGAGAGAAGAAATACGGTAGGGGTTGAATAGACTTTATTTCAATACGTGCAAAATTCATCCATGATACCCGCTATATTAGATATCTACTTCAGTCAAAACTTAGGCCATATATTATGTGTGTACATAATCAGTTACGACCTATCCATCGGCATTGTCAATAGTATCGACTTCGGATATCTCGATGCTCAGTTGCACACATGATCGCTATCAGCATCATTTCCTTATTTGTGGAGTAAACGTGAGCGTTGAATTACTGGAGAGAGTTTGTTTCCCGCTTTGCACACGAGCGGGCTAGAGGGTGAGAACTTCTCCCCCCCCCCCACCCCTCGCCCCCTCAGCACCATCCCTTCAAGTCGTGAGCGATACTTCAGCGGTTTATGACTCTCTGCACAAGACAGGAACAACTATTATCTTGAAAATTTCTCCAAGACGTAGTGGGCTAAATGGTGAGGCATTTTGCTGATGGGCTTCTCTTGCAGATAGGAAATGCATCCAGTGACCACCCGTATTCCCGGCAAGTTCTGCTACTGGAGCGGTGTAGTCGACAAACAACCTCAATAAAAACTAAAGCAATTAAACATCTTAAAGACGCTTGAAGCCCATAGCTCACTCCGGGCTTTTCGCAGACACATTTTAAAACTAATAACTATCCCATAAACAAATAAACAAACAAGGAAATAAACCGCATCGTTAAACGACCAGATAACTTGGTGAGGATTTTCTCTATAAATCAGTTGAAAGGTTTCAACAGCTTTGCTCAAAATCGAAATTAAAATAAATAGAGTAGATCAGAACTTTCTCCCGTCATTTACTGCGGTAGAGTCTGCGACATCGTTTGAGTGAGCTGAGCAAAATCACGGCTTTTACTTCATAGTTCCTTCTCGAGCATCAACTAATACGACGGTGATCATTATGAGCGTATGTACCCACATAAAACAATTTCCATAAATTCATACTCATTTAGAAAAGTGCAAATAAACATCGCTGCTAACTAAGTACGAGCGGTTATGATGAGCTATAACCGTCATGAATTACTAGATAGAATTAGGTTTAGGGATGACATTTTAACGTGAAGACAGGAAATGCGGGGTTATAAGTTTAAGTTATTGGTTCCTCATTAGCGCCTTCACCTGCAGCATGAAGCTTGGTATGAAGGACTTACGGCAAACAGTTCTACGCTGCATACATTACATTTTGCATACTTGGCATTGAAGGGAAAACAAAGCCACATAAAGGTACTATACATTACTTAAATTTGTAACTTCTTGCAAACCAAACAATTGATTAAGAAAAAATCCTTACACATTGGCAGATGTTATTGTTCCTTAGTTATGTGAAGGTCTAAAAACTGAAACAATTTATTTAAACATTTAAAACTGTCCCAGTCGCTTTTTTCGTTTTTAAATATCCAAATAACGAAAGGATAATGTACAAACGTTGTTTAGAATGCTAAAAGAAAGTAGTTATAACCGCCAGCAGTTTATGCAGGGGGCTGGGGGCTTCCTCCCCGAAATATAATATTTTTTAAATTATATTATTATATAGGCAACAAATGTACCAAATTAATATTTAACGTAGAGTATTTGAAAGGGTATGCAAATCGCAAATATAGGAACCATTTACCATAATATTGCAACCATGCAACAAAAAATATCGTCACCTTCGCTATTTCAAATAATACTATTAACTACATATTATACATTCTTCCAGAATACGGTTGTTTGTTATTATAATTTAAATAAGTCAATTTTAAATTGATTTTGTTATTAGTTATAATACATTATACATATAATACTACACACTGTGGTCATATTCATATAATTAGAAGATCAAATTTCGAGGAGGGAAGTTAAAACCCCCCAGTCTCATTCCATACATGGCCCAACACACTATAGAGTATAGACGTTGAAAGGAATGCATTTCAATACGGAGAATAACAGTTGATTGTACTTTGTACGTTCATAGTGTAACTATATGGCCACGTCTGTATGATTAAAATGCAATGAACAATTAGACTCAGACTGTGAGAGAAGAAATGAAAGCGCCTTACGACCTTAGAATTAAATCAGTTGATAGCTAGGATCATTCTTTGTTCACATTTGATTGGCGTCAGTAATTACCCCCTGGGTCCACCTAATAGCAGAGGGGTTTTAACTTATAACCGTAGGATATATGTGCGTGTTAGAATAGGGGAGGATATGAGTTTCATATAATTTAGGGTTTGTGAATGGATTGAATGAATTTTACATCCAATTTCTGAAGACACTTGGGGGAAGGAAGGCAAAGCAAAAACGGAATGAAGATATTTCAAGTCGTGAGTAAGGGAGAGTGAACTTAAAGCCCCTGAATTTGGCAACCTTGCTATGTAATTTTATTGCTTCCTTTAATACCTCTATAGGATTTGTGATGAAACTCTTTGAATTTCCTACTTGCAACACGTCACGAAATTCAGTTTAAAATTCATCAATTGCAACGTAAGATATAATTACAATTTGACGTAATGCAAATTGCAGTATCACTTTTTGGAAAGAAAAAATACAAAAAAGTTTATTTCACAAATTAATACCAGACATACGTGTGTTTGAATAGTTACATAGCTGGACCTTATTACAACATGAAACAAGAACATATCCCTGGCTTTACTTCAATATTTGTTTCATATTTTTCTCTTATTACCTCTTCAATTGTAACACAGTGAAATGGATTTCATCAAAAGTTGAACCGTCCTCTGTTGTGTATGTGTATTCAGTGGACAATACGTCAGTATGTGATACTTTACATACTACTTACGTGATACTTCATACTTGGCTACATGTTGACACTAGAACAACAACACTCGAGCAAGGGCACAATTATCTCCAGAGAGTAATGACATGGAATAGGATAAAAGCGCGTCTCGCTTCCTGAGTTCCTGATCCACTTTTTCTCATCTCGCTCATATTACCTAGATCCTAGAACGTTGTGTGCTGATTAAACAAATAACCAGCGCTGTTGACGAACGCTTATAGCAAACAGGAAGTTCTAGAGGGTAGGTTAGTTATGAAAAATACCATTACCTTGGAGCTGACCGCTAACGGGGAAAATGGTAAAGGAAAATGTTTCTATATACTGAGAAATAAACAAATACGCATACCATTGACAATTTACGAGAGTGACCTGTTCTATCTAAAATGCCCTGTTTATTGTGAATCATCCCTTAAAAAAAGGCATTAGTAATTAGTGTTAATAGTATTATTTTGTTTATCTCGAATGACAGTCTGGATGTGGGTTGCTAAACACCATTTTATACATGCAAAGTAGCTATTAGAAAATCGTGG
Source organism: Isoperla grammatica (assembly GCA_945910005.1). Taxonomy (NCBI): domain Eukaryota; kingdom Metazoa; phylum Arthropoda; class Insecta; order Plecoptera; family Perlodidae; genus Isoperla; species Isoperla grammatica. The sequence continues at coordinate 42,103,454 of OX246746.1, forward strand.
CTTAATGCAATGATTTCGGCTGAGCTATATGTTATAATTTTATGTTTTTCTGCACGCTTTAGTTGTGAGAACTTTTGTTTAATTTCGGTGTTTCGGTTGCATGATGAAACCTTTCGGTGATTTCTGATGGTTCCATGGCCATGTTGATTCCCCTCGGAAGAGCACCCTTAAGGAGTATCAACATGAACATGACATCCAAGAAAATGTCCATAATAATAACCGACACGACCTTACAATTAGAAACACAATTGGGTCTACGAGCCTTGATGATGGGTCGCGAAAGTCTTGCACAAACACATTAAAACATGAAAAACATGAAACATCAGCCTCATACGAAGATGCTTAGATGTTGAGACATCTAAGCATCTTCGTCATGCATTTTGAGTTTGTTATTATTTGCCGTACTTCTGGAGGGAAACTAGGCGTCCGGACATACTGCGTTCATGTTGTGATATTTTTAAACAATATCTACACCAATTAGGTTTTAAAGTACACCTCAAGAAAAGCCGACATGACAGTTGTGTCGTCTGTGCATTAAGCTTGAACGCCTCGTGCACGCATGGAACGGATTGTACACGCGATATGCTAATTATGTAATTGTCACACCTCCAGTGCGGTAATGATAAAGACCAATGCCACAGTTCACAGCAGAACACGCCATTATGCCAGCCTTCCACTGACATAATGGGCCATCACGCCATTGCTTTTTAAAATATGGACATGTGTTTAAAAGCTAGACGTTACGAATTAAAATATGAAATAATTATATGAAGTTTGAAAGACAAGGCTCTCCCCACGAAAATCTCTTATTAAATTGGTATTTTTGGTTTGTGATTATTGGTAATGGCAGGTAGAAGAGTCTTGTTGTGCAGATTGTATTGGCGGGTCACGTATTGGAGGAAGTGTACGATCAAATGTCAAGAGCAACATGCAAGAAAACGATCAATTTAAATTCTTTGGACGGCTTTCAATGAAAACTTGAATAGTGCAAAGCGTTGAAGTTTAGAGCAAAGAGTTCGGCTATCTTGCAAAAATAAAGAAACTTCATTTCATAAACATTGTTTTAACATATTCTAAAACATGTTTTGCTACTTAATTTAAGGTGTTTATAATATTTACGTATATTTCTACAAATTGTATCCCATAGCCATTTTAATCGTCAGTAGCTATAACTTTAACCATATATGTATTGTAATTTCGATGCTCTTGTCCGTATTCGGTTAACTATTTGTCCGTATTCGGTTAACTATTTTGTTTGGCGTGCCCTTTAAACAATAACAATACTTTCTTACAACAAGCTGACTTGTTCTTACATACTCTGCACATCGGTATAAAATCAATAACTATATTGAAGCGTCTTATATGTCCAACTCCGGAATAAACTCAAAATACAATTTTTAATTCCCCCCCAACCCGATCGTTGTATCGTTGTGTAGTGTGTGCGCAAGCGCGTCAGATACGCAGTAAGCTAGCGGGCCCGGGAGCGCAATTCGTGCATGCTAAACGAGATAACGCCGCACATTTACCCTAATTAATGTTCTGTGTTGCTATGCAGGCCCGCCTATCTTAACAACGCATCTGCATGTACACTGTACACCCAGCTACGTTCAAACAGATTATATTTAGCGCAGCAATATCATGCGCGTTTTAAAATTGCTTTTATTGTATTTCATCACACTTGAACATAGCGAGAGTAAATTAAATTTGTTGTGATAAACATTCTAGCTTATCGCCATTGGTGAGCAATTATTCATCGCAAGCCTTCATTAAATCGCACACATAGATAGTGGTGTCACAATTACTGACATTTTATTATGGTATTCAATCAAAACAAGTAGTTATTTCTGTAAACCAATTAAAAATTGGTCAACTGAAATGATAAATACTTTTATATTATGTAGTAATGATAACTGTTTTATGGCGAACAGTGTTATAAGCAATTACTCGAATGTCTTATAAATATATTTTAAACGATATTTCTAGCAGAAAGCAGAGCAGTAAACAAGTTATATGTCTGCCGATGCTCTTTTCATAGAGAAATTACTCACCTAAACCGACAATGTGATACGCAATCAAATATCTTAATAGCAGTTAATAAGTAATATAATAAGGTACGCAAAGATTCTATGTTTGCATTCAAATCCCACATTTATAGGCATATCTAAGAAATGAATAATAATATTACATTTCACTTATATTTTTAAATAAAACGAGGTACAAACATGACATTTCTAAAATAAGTTTAACTTTCGTATAGTTAAACATAGAAACACGTATCTTATTATTCATGGGTCATATCACACACCAACTAAAGGGTCAGATCGTAACGAGTAATTTAACATCATTTCTAGAACTATCAAATGTGTCTAAATAAATTCGTAAATTCATGTATATGAATCTCTAAATTCGTAGAAATATATGAAAGACTATTACAAACACCTAACTTTACTTATTACAATTATAGTCGGACAGGATCGAACACATGGAAAAACGTTTACTTATGACTAGACATGAACATTCTTTCTTTACCGAAGATGATTTTTCCTCGTGAATATGTTTTGTATTATTTCAACAACACAGATAATTATATACACACTGTGTATATTGTTTATAATTTAAAAACATTGTTCCTCTACTAAGGAAAAAACATTCTCAGTGGATAAATAACCGAGTATGATGCTATGGTACCCAGAACTTACTGATTTATCCAAAGATGTGTGTTCTGAGGTTAGTGTTTGTGATGTTACAGTATGATGCTATGGTACCCAGAACTTACTGATTTATCCAAAGATGTGTGTTCTGAGGTTCGTGTTTGTGATGTAACAGTATGATGCTATGGTACACAGAACTTACTGATTTATCCAAAGATGTGTGTTCTGAGGTTCGTGTTTGTGATGTAACAGTATGATGCTATGGTACACAGAACTTACTGATTTATCCAAAGATGTGTGTTCTGAGGTTCGTGTTTGTGATATTCCAGCATTGAGGCTCATCAAGAAGATACAATCTTAATATTGCTTGGTTCAGTTGGTTGATGAAATATTGTAATAATCTTACCGGGAGCACGTTGGCTTGAGAGTGAGGAGAGGATACCAGTGTTATTATGGGCGTGGTCATGCAATACGGTGGTGCAGGTGTGAAACATGCAAGGGTACATATTTGATATCGCTGGTTTTAGATTTTATGTGATTGCTGTGGTGACGACAAGAACGAACAAAGCGCATTCCGTTCTCTGCACTCAGTTGATTTATTGCACATTAGGGCCTACTGGCCTTGCGCGACCCGTGAGAGCATGCGCACTGCTCGCCCCGTTATAGTTACTTCAATAACGCATCCACATTTGCAGACATTTGCTAGCTAACTAGTGTACCGCCTAACTGAACATTCCGGTAATTCATCTAAATATGGTCTAAGCAGTTCATCATTATAAGATAGGACCCCCTCTCCCCCTCTCAATGATAATTGTATCATAAATGAACAAAAAGTGCATTTACTGTATGTAATATTAATGTATAAAGTAGTAAACAACTTACTACCAGAGTATTTAAAACGGAAACTAGTTAATATGTTTTTTTACATTTTGTTGGTTGCAAAATGTATTTAAAGAAAACATTTCTCGGTCAAACCAATCTGTAAGTTTTATTTTAATTTTAAATTCAGCGTTTCGGCATATTATACTCAGGCAATATTGGTACTATGAAGAGAAATTGTAGCTTCGATGTAAATCTAATATGGCTGGATAGTTAACGAACGTTTAATGTCTCAGTTTAATAAGACTACAAGACTAGTATCCTATTTTTATCATGCTAAATATTACTTTTGTCGAGAGTATCATTGACATTGTTTTAGTTTTAGCCAATTTCTTGTATCGACAATCGAGGTTGATTTAAACTAGTAATAAACTATTATTGTTAAAATCTGTATAAAGTATAATGTTCCTGAATGACAAGCTTTGCTTTGTCCCAAATGTAACATTACATTAAGAAAAGAGCCATCCTAAACGTAACATTGAAGTGTGACAAAATTAAGACAAAGTCTTCATTATTACATTCAAAATGTCAAAAGCTGAATCAAATGCAACAATGGCACATGCCATATGTGCTTCACTTAAGTATGCTAAGTTTCGTTTAAATGCCGCTTTGAAGAGAACTAAGTAACTTCTCATTATTATACAGCATGAAGTGAGCCAACTATTCTTTAAATATGGAAAATTTTAGTCTCACTCTCAAATATACATAAACATGGAAGAAAATGAAGAGTGCCATCTAACATTCAAGTAAGCAAAGTGATGTCTCCCACTTATTACTGAATCAAGTGCAGTCTAACAGTCAAGTAAGCAAAGTAATGTCTCACATTTAATTATTGAATCAAGTGCAGTCTAACAGTCAAGTAATCAAACTGCTCCCACATATACACATGTATGTAACATGTAAGTGTATCAAGTGCCGTCAAACATTTATGTATGTAAAGTGCTGTCTCAAACGTAACATAAAAGTTTACTAAGTGGAACACACACATTACATTAATAGATTATCGAGTAGATATTTCGGTTCGAACATTCTATAGCGTCTCACTGGCACTGTATAGTAATGTGATTTTTTTGACATGTTATCTTCTTCGATTACAAACACCATACATCACCGGCTGCCACCAATATCAAACCGCTCGAGATAACCGTTTGATAAAAATTGTAACTCAATAATGTTCAATCAAATCGAAAAGTTAACGAGGACACAATTTGGATTCGAAAAAACTGAATACTTCGAAAACATGTCATAATTAGTATATAATTTTTTTTATTAATATAAAACTAGATTAAGGACCTGTCTTACGATGTCCCAATAACTACTTATTCGTCGAATAGGTTGTTTTATCCATTGCAATGACCAATCAAAACTCCAAATAGCTTAATTGCTACAAGTAACTTTCCTATTAGGAGGTTGTAAGACCAGCCCTAGAAATAACAACCCATATAATCTCTATATATTACAAAATATTATACACACACACACACACACACACACACACACACACACACACACACACACACACACACACACACACACACACACACACACACACACACACACACACACACACACACACACACACACACACACACACACACACACACACACACACACACACACACACACACACACACACACACACACACACACACACACACACACACACACACACACACACACACACACACACACACACACACACACACACACACACACACACACACACACACACACACACACACACACACACACACACACACACACACACACACACACACACACACACACACACACACACACACACACACACACACACACACACACACACACACACACACACACACACACACACACACACACACACACACACACACACACACACACGCACACACACACACACATTAGTAGATTTTCAGGGCTACCAGGTGATGAGCATGTCGTCTTTGCGGTATCAAGCCCTCTCGGATGAGTGTTTGGTTCTGAATATATATAGTATTTAGTTCTTACGAACCCAAATTACACCGGTTTTCACTCTTTCTATGAAGGGTAGCAAAATTTAGATGTGTTTAAAAACTGTAACATCACGTGGTTTTGGTCCGGAAACTCCCATTTGCTGATATCTCAAATATAACTTGTGTTGTTAACTAAACCATACAGTTAAATACTTGTCGGTGTACTGATGTACGTATTGATTCATATACTTTCTTTCAGGAAGGATAATCTTAACGCCCCCATAATTGATAAAGTAATAAAATCTGTGTCAACACACATATGCATTGCGATTCTAGAATTCCAAACGTGTCCTGTTTCTATTGAGACCTTCTTTCCCCATTTGATAACCTCGTCGACCGGTGGGGATGAAAAGGACGCCTCGTTTGTCGGGCGTCGCTATGTCTCCTGGGACGCTTCGCCCTAAGTTGTGAGGCTCGATATTCCACACAAGCCGAGCAGCCTTGACGGTCGCCATCTGTCTCAAGCTTAGCTTTACAAGTGCTTCGGCCTCAGACACATCTTACACTATGGTGCATAGAGTTGTTAAATGGTTGACCGTTAATTCTAAAAAAACATCAACATTTTGGGCTTTCTTTTTGAAAACTTCAATTAAACGTGTTTAACAATTGCTTTTACTTTTATATGCAAATGTGTAATAGTTTGTTCTCACACCTTCTAGTTCTGTAGCGTGTCCTGTCTTACAGAAGCAAGCGAATACGCGGCTGCCACTTACGAGATAAATTTTCGAAAATAAATAATTACAAAATCTATTGAGCGTATTATTTTGGAAAAACACTTCCTCATGCAGTCTGAAAAATGTTTAAGAACATAATATCTTCACCTAATGGTTCAACGTGGGCGTTTATGTGTGTATTGTGTATATTATACAGTTTAAACTTAATCATAATCATTATTATCTGTTATCATCCGTTCTATTCTCTTTCCACATTTCTTTTCATTTGTCGATATCCAGTAAATTTCACAGCCAGCTCGTCTATTACTTATTCCAATCTTGATGATCACTTTTATTGTATTGTAGTAGTATTTTTTTTAAAGGAAATCATAATGATGTCATGAGTGGCTATTTGATACTGCGCTGTCAGTGAATGGTTTGAAACTAAGATCACATGGGTATCACATTTTAATGGAGATGTGGGTGAATAAAAATAATCAAATGCACACTAAAAATGGTAAATTATAATTAACTAGGAGTTATAAAGCTGTAATTTTCGTGAAAGAGTTATAGAAATAATCTTAGTTTGTTGAGTTTTTAATGTAAAATGCACTTAACTAACAAGGCAACAATGTAGGACTCATAATAATTGTGTACACAATGCAATATGGGTATCTCGTAATTCTGAAGTGATTCAGTTTTTACAAAAACCGTACAGCGTTTTGGACATTAATCTTGAAGCAGTAACCGAGCTAAGCATGCACAATCACTGCTTAGTTCGGCACCCAAGTTGCAGTTTGTCCCTAGGTTACAATTTAACTCGAGTAAGAACTTCACGCCTTACCCGTTCTTTATAGCAGGGGGTGAACGGTTGGGCTTGGGGGGGGGGGGGGGGGGGGAAGCTCATTACCTCAAAGTTCCCTACATAGAAAGAACTGTCTTACCGTAACTCCGAATGGCCTATTTTCTGTATTTTTATTTCTTAGAGAGCTCAGGATGAAAGTTAATCAGCATAAAGCATTGCCCAATGCTTCCATAGTCTGTTGTGTTTCTTTCCGGTTAGTTTAATATCTTGAATTGTGACTTTCAGTTTGAAGTTGACTGTGGTTGAACAGTATTGGCAATTGGTATGCACGACGAAGGTATCATTTCTTCATTTGTGTTTCCGTTGACTAACGAAGAAGAAGGGGTAGAACTCTTTTCATTTCCCTACAGAAATAATAATTACAAATTTGTTTATAGAACGGTATATGCAGATACCCAAGTTCTATCTAACCCCCGATTGTACGAACTCGGTACAACTATTTTATCCTTGGGATAACTTCTTTCACCATGGCAATTACCAATCAGAAGCTTTGAAATGTTGCTTATCCGGAGGTTAACTTTATCTAGAACTTTACCCCCCAAGATAAGCCACCGGCCTAAGCCAGCTGGCATATTATTGTTTTATGTGGTTATAATATATATACACATGTGTGTTGTAGTTTTGTAGACGATGAATATTGGCAGTAATAGAGCATTTTATGTTATCTGGAATTATTTTCATTTGCTCAATATTTAATTGTAGGTAATTAAATTTAAGTTAAATGCTTCCATTGCATTGGTATTTTCACTGTAACTATATAAAGCGTTCCTATAAATAAATAATAACGGAATAATAAATTATAATAATAAAATAACATAATTAATAATAATAATAATAATAATAATAATAATAATAATAATAATAATAATAAAAAAAATAATAATAATAATAATAATAATAATAATAATAATAATAATAATAATAATAATAATAATAATAATAATAATAATAATAATAATAATATTAATAATAATAAATATAGTAATACTTATAATAATAATAATAATAATAATTTTCATTTCATTTCATTTAATTTATTTCATTGACACAAAATACATATATACTTATTTTGGCATACGACCACCATGAGCACTTTGCTCGCGCGGTGGTAAGCTCACAATGTCATTAAAACAATATTTATTTGCTGTGCCGCCGCCTACTAATAACCATATAACATATACACACAACTAAAAACTAAAAACTAAAACATTTAAAATGTAAAACTACAAATAGATATTAAAACACCATTTGCATCACTCAATTAATAAAGTATCTGTTGATTCGATTTGCTTTAAAACATCCCTAGCTTCCATTTTGAAATTACTTAGAGTCATCCTAGCATTAAAGTCAGGCATAAACTTAACCATTATGTTAAAAAGAGTTGGTCCTCTGTATGACAGTTGATTGCGCGCATTTGATATTACAAACTTTGGGACATTACTTTTATACAATGTAGCTTGTCTTGTAATAGAGGAACTGACCACTGGTTTATATGAACAAGAATTATTAAAAACATACATGACAGTCTTAAAAATATGCAAATGTTTCAAAGGTAAAATACATAACATCGAATATAGAAAAGTGGTGGAATCTCCTTTCCGCATATTACAGATAGTTCTAAGTGCAAAGTTCTGTGCCGTAATTAATGGGTGTAACTTGCTAGCAGAGGCACCTCCCCAGTGCACAATTCCATATTGCATGTTACTCTGATACAAAGCAAAATACAACTGCCGCAACTCCTCCACTGGCATAAATTTCCTCATGTGATAAAACAAAAGTATTATAGGCCTGATTTTTGACTGTAAACAATTTATATGATCATACCAATGTAACGCCGAGTCAATGAATACACCCAGGTATTTAATGGATTCGCACCTTTCAATCTCACTACAATTACTGATAGCAGTTGTACAGCCTGGGAAGTGATATTTTATTGTCAAATTAGGTATTGCCAGATCCTCTTTAAAACGGAAAATTATGAACTTACTTTTTGAAATATTTAGAACAAGTTTATTGAGACCAAAGAAGACGGACAACACACGCATGACTTCATTTATAAGGGCCTCAAGAATACTGTACGATATTGCGGAAAGAGCCAGTGCTGAGTCATCGGCAAAAATTGTGACTTTAGAATATAGTGGCAAGTAAGAGAGTTGTTTATTATATAATAATAATAATACTAATAATAATAATAATAATAATAATAATAAAATAATAATAAAAGTAATAATAATAATAATAATAATTATAACAACAATAATAATAATAATAATAATAATAATAATAATAATAATAATAATAATAATAATAATAATAATAATAATAATAATAATAATAATAATAATAATAATAATAATAATAATAATAATAATAATAATAATAATAATAATAATAATAATAATAATAATAATCGTGGAAGCATCAAGAAACGATGACCATCTACGACAAGAATTAATGGAACAAGTAGATCTACCAGAAGGTCAGAACACACAAGAGGTACATCACCAACATCCACCTATAAATACCATTGAACAAGAAGAGAATACAAGAGGGAACACACAAGAAATAGACGAGTTAAAGAACATATTACATTTAGCTTTTGAAATGCTTTGTCAGAATTTGCACATATAGAACCGAACAAGAGACCTAGAATTCCTAAACCTAAACAGTCTAAGCAAATGGACATAGTAATGCACGTAATGAACGCACATATATTGTTAGATTACGCGAAAAAAGAATTGTCGTTTGAGGAAGTGCATGCATCAATATATTGTGGAGCCGTAGCAGTGGTCAGACAATTAGGATTAAAAATAAAGTTGGTACATTTTCAGAGCATAAAAACAAATAAGACTCCAAAATGGGAACGAAGATTAGTCAAACGGATCAACGAGTTAAGGAGAGATATTGGGAGATTAGAACAATTCAGGATAGGTTATAGATCTAAAAAGATATAACAATATTGCCAACACATATTTGAAAGGTTTAAAATCCATACTTTACATGAAACACTGAACGAGGCTACAAACGAATATTTGGATACTCTAAAGCAAAAAGTAAGTGCATTAGACAAAAGACTACGAAGATATAAAGAGTGTAGTGATAGAAAAGAACAAAACGAAATGTAAAAAAAGAAAAAGAAAAAGAATTCTATCAGCAAATTAACAATAAAGAAGAAATAGTAGGAAATGGTATACCATCGAAGACAGAGATTGAGCAGTTTTGGGGAAGGATATGGAGTAACCCATTAATGCACAATCACAATGCAACATGGATTCAAGATGAAATTGAGGCAATGAGTGATAAAGAAAGAAATGACATTTGATGGCATCAGTGTAAATGATATAAAATCAACGTTACGAAATACTCATAATTGGAAAGCACCCGGTAACGATAACATTCAAAATTTTTGGTACAAGAAGTTTTCAAATATGCACACCCAGATTGCTAAATGTCTTAATGAATTTATATAAGGAGACAAGGATTTACCAGATTTCTTTACTGCAGGAATAACATTTCTTAAACCAAAAGATAATGACACCAAAAATCCAAGTAAATATAGACCAATTACATATATACCTACTATATACAAAATCTTGACATCGTGCATAACAAATAAAATATATAGTCACTGTGAAGAACACAATATATTAGCTAAAGAACAAAAGGGATGTCGTAAATTGTCGCAAGGGTGTAAGGAACAATTAATTATCGATTCTGTTGTAATGAACCAAGCTTTCAACAAGAAGAGAAACATTCATGTTACCTATATTGATTACAAGAAAGCGTATGATTCGTCACCATATTCGTGGCTAATACAGATACTGGAAATTTATAAAGTAAACCCATTGATAGTAAACTTTTTGCGGACAGCGATGACGAGTTGGAAAACAACATTAAAGTTAAACGTAGGCAAAGAGCAGATATGTACTGACCCAGTTAACATCCGACGAGGTATTTTTCAAGGTGACTCGTTTAGTGCGTTATGGTTTTGTCTTTCATTAAATCCATTATCTCATATACTAAACAAATCTACACATAGTTTCAAGATAAAGGATGGTAATACGGTTTGCCACACACTTTCACATCTATTCTACATGGACGATCTCAAGCTATATGCTTTAAAAGACAATTATTAATCCCCCCCCTACCACCACTCCCCCCTACCTTACCAGAGCTACCAGCATACCCCCACCCACCCTTCGGAGATATATGATATAACGATAATATACAATGCGACACACATGACGAATCTGCTTAACTCAACGTAAGAATTCAGTAGAGATATATGTATGGATTTTGGAATTGATATATGTAAGTCACTTCATGTCATCAAAGGAAAGATTGCGAAAACAGAAGAGTTTGAAATTGACGAAGACAACCGGATTGGAGTAATGGACGAAGAAGACACATACAAATATCTAGGATTTGCGCAGGCTAAACGAATTGATCATAAACTGATGAAAAGTAAACTAATTTCTGCATACAAGAAACGAATAGGATCCATTTTAAAATACAACTGAATGGTAAAAACAAGATCAAAGCAATGAACACTTATGCTATACCGGTACTTACATATTCATTTGGAATTATTAACTGGACACAGACAGAACTTCATGCCCTAGAAATTCTCACCCGCACAACATTCACCAAATACAGAAGTCATCACCCTAAGTCAGCAATAGAACGAGTGACTACCTAGAGAAAAAGGGGGAAGAGGCTTGATTGATTTAAACAATTTATATTATAAACAAATTGAAATTCTAAGAAAGTACTTTTATACAAAATGCCCACATTCACAACTTCATAGAGCTATAGTATCGGCAGACAAGTCGCTTTCTCCCCTCAATTTAAATGACGGAAATTTAAACTTGAATCAAAAACTAAATTCTGACACAGCAAAAGAGATCAGAATATCAGAAAAGACGTTACTAGCAGACATTATAAAGAACTTCTTAAGGATAACGTCGATAGGGTAGCATCGAACAAATGGTTTATGTCCGGGGACATTTTCAGCGAAACAGAGGGATTTATGATCGCTATTCAAGATAAAGTAATCAAGACTAACAATTACAAAAAATACATAATGAAAGACGTCACAGTGGAAGATGAATGTAGAAAATGTAATATGAACTGCGAAACAATTGAACATATCGTATCTGGGTGCAAAATGCTTTGTCAAACAGATTATCTTCATAGGCATAACCAAGTTGCAAACATTGTACATAAAAAATTAGCCATGAAGTATAAACTTATAAACACAACCACTGCGTATTACAAATACAAGCCTGAAAAGGTATTAGATAGTAAAGACTACAAATTATATTACGACCGGGCAGTTATAACAGACCAAACCATACATCACAATAGACCGGATATTATATTTATTGACAAGAAGAAACAAGAAACGATTTTAATTGATGTTGCCGTCCCTTTATGCCACAATGTAGAGACATTTGGCGGGAAAGGATAAACAGATATAAGGAGTTATCTATTGAAATAAAAAGGTTGTGGAAGCAGAATAATGTAACTGTTATACCGTTAATTATATCAGCAAATGGCATTGTTCCACGTAAACTCCATGACAGTATTAAAATAATTGGTCTCCAACCGAACATATACATCGAGATGCAAAAATCAATTATTTTGAACACGTGTAGGATAGTGAGAAAATTTTTGAACTAAGAAGAATGAAGACTTCAAGAAGTTCTCCATCCCGGTGGTGGTTTTCACCGTACAAAGAGCGAATGCTGGGATGAGTACAAATCGGCCACGACCGTACATAGCATCCACAGTTCGGTTTGGAAAAAATAATGTGGACAATGATATAATAAGTAGTTCTTAGTAGATTTTAATAAGGTAAACACATGGAATTACTTGACATTTGTGTCCGTACAACATGTTTATGCCGGTTTTGACCGAGTTTGTATGTATTGCAACAATAAAATAATAATAATAATAATAATAATAAACTAATGATAACAATATATTAGCATAATAATAATAATTACTATTATTATTTTTTTTTATGGTACTTTATGGTATGGTGTGTGCTTTAGGATGTTCTAGACGGTGTAACAAAGGTCTTGTGTCTTCCGCTTCCCTAGAGATAAATGAATAAAGATTTTGTATTCTTAACATGTCGCTGTCCATCCTGTTGAGGAGGTTAGTTATCTTCACAGGGAAGTGTGAAGGCTTCCAATATTATGCGTGAAATTGTTTCCTTTTTCTATAGAAATCGTCCACATAGCACATCCACAGACAAACGATAAAGTATGTTGGTATAACCTCTTTCTTCACTAACATAAAACCCACTTATACTTAAAATTTAAATCCGTGCTACAATTTGTATTTCGTTTTGTATACTATAATAGTTTAAATAATGTGGGATATATGAACTGCAAGTGTAAAGACAAGTGTACAAGAAGCAGTGGGTTCAATTAACAATAATTGAAGGGATGTTATGTTTGCGGTTAATGGTTTGAAGCAAGGTTTTTAATTCACATGCCTCAACCATTGCTATATTATGATACCCATGGAGAAGTACTTATTAAAACTCCTTGCGATTCTCCGACTCTAGGGTACAGGTTTTTCCTGGTTTGTTATTTTTGTGTGGGTCTAGTGTTAGCTGTATACGGTTGCTCGAGAAAATCTAAGTTATGGGATTTAATCTCATGGAGAAAAAAGCTTGAAAAAAAACCAAGCCGACTATAAATATCATGGCTTGGCACAAATAGCAAGATATCTTACGTTTTGAGGCTAAGAGGGCTTACAGGTCGCTTATTTAACATAATATATTACAACAAAAACGCGCGCTTTATCTTTGGGATGGAGGGAGCGAGAAAAATAGAAAATATAACTTATTTGTGACCGCACTGCACAAATATCTAGTTTATAATACGTGAATTATATGTGAACATTTATCATCGGACATAACGGTATTTCCACATTCATTGTTTTATCGTACTTGTCACCTATCACGTGTTTCGTTTATAATTGCGAAAAGAAATGAACTCCTAAATTAGGAAAGCAGATTATCAGCTATTGTTATTTAGTTATTGCTCCATTTCCCACCATTCGTAGGAGGAATAATGAAGAATTTCTCTTCCAAGTTTGCTTGAAATAGTGTCCTTTAGTATTTGCTTTCATTTTGTGCACCGAATGTTTCTCCAGTTAGTGTTAACCCACACATACAGTTGTTGTGTGATATATATACTGTCTCAAGTGCACTCGAAACAATTACTTTATTAAACGTGCCCAGGATCTGTGAGCAATGAAGGTTGATGGTCTACTTGATTCTGTATCTCTTCTACATCCCACCAACCATCAGCGCAAGGCGACCAACATACAAAAGAAAAGCTGAACTCGAAAGGCGCTACAAAAATAACATAACTACAAAGGTATTCTCTCTTTCTAGCGTTTTCCCCTTTAAATTTTCCTGGTAATAAAAGTGCGCTTGTAAAATGTCTCGTCTTCATGGTCTACATTTACGCGCGTCACAAACCACGTGACAATGCGATTAATGAGCGAGTTGTGTTGAGCCATTGTGGCAGAATGCTGTAGTCAGTATTGGGTGTTCCAGTTTTCTTCTCTCCCGTGTGTACCAGGCAGGCTCTACTTGTGTAGGTAAGGTGGAGATGGCTACTTTCTAGGGAAATAACATCCACTTGCTTGCCTCCCTATCTCCCCTTCTCGTAGTCGGCCATTCATACTCTACAACCCATGTCACATGTGCAGCCCCTGCCCCATTGCCCGTGGACAATGGACCGTGGCATGACTTCCCCCCTCCAACACGCTTCGGGCAAGGCATTTACCTGCAGCTTCCATCCACATCATGCTTTCATTTTATTATTAAAACAATCATGGTTAATACGTTGTTTTAAATTGTTCAATCGATTTTATACTAAAGAGTGTTTTTTTTTTAAATTGTGATTCGACATAATATTACCGTCGAGGACGGGGAAGGGTACGGTAAAGTCATTATGCTCTTTTAAGCGTATTAGGGTGGTGGAATAGTTGGGCTCAATGCCAGCAGTTGTGATTGAGGATACCCTAACGCCAGGGTATTGCGTTAGCCAATCAGGCTACGAGACGTCTGTGCGCGCCGTATTTCTTACGGCAATTACAACCACCGCGTTAGTCAGTCATAATTGTCGGTGACGGGTATTGAACCCGCGCTGTTCGCATTAGATTTCTGAGCGTTACCGCTGAGGATGTCTATCATCGAAACCAAATATGAGATTTGACTTTTAGACCAATAATCAATTAACAGAAATTGTGATCAGAATCGACGAATTATTAAATGATGTAGGCCTACCGTTCGTAGAAAGTAGGCATATAATGATTTACCTTGTAATTTCTTCTAATTGATGTCCTTGACAATCCTGAGGTTCCTGATAGTCCTGGATAATATACATGGCATTTGTTACAGACTCGGTTCATTTTTTAGGCTGAGTCTATCGATGTAATTTCATGCATTTGCCTCGTGGTATTTTATATAATTTATCCAACATGCATTTACTATTATTTTAGAGTATTTGTATTTATTTCTTCATCTCCGTTTTATTTCAAATAAATGTTGATGAGCAATATCCAATATGTAATAATTGCTTCTACTAAAAGTAGTAAAATAGTAACATTTGACAATTAGTCAAGAAGGAGCCTGATAAGAATAGATAACTAGTGGTAAATAAAATATGAATTATATTTTTCTAATTAATACTGATTTAATATTCTTTACGGGTTTGAATGATAAAATGAGCCAACCGATTTCAAGTTGAGCAATACGTTAATTAATAATGTAACACGTGTAATTGTATGTACATACATATTTTATTGAAAAACATCGCTACCGCTGTTTTATTGGCTTGGGAGGTGATGATGATGACTGGACAAACCATCTAAACTGAATCCGTTTACGTGGTAGTCGCACCATTCACCACAGATATAATAAGTTTTCATTGTCTTGTTAAAAGATCCACGGATACATCCTTGTTGTCAGACATCATTCCTTAAAAAGACGGTAAAAGAAAATACAAAGAACCATTAATTTTACTTTGAAAGTTTCAACCCCAATACCTATAACTCAG
The DNA here is from genome assembly GCA_945910005.1 of Isoperla grammatica. Classification (NCBI taxonomy): domain Eukaryota; kingdom Metazoa; phylum Arthropoda; class Insecta; order Plecoptera; family Perlodidae; genus Isoperla; species Isoperla grammatica. The sequence continues at coordinate 42,119,600 of OX246746.1, forward strand.
TGTTAGTGAGTGGGGTGTAAGGCGAAGTCTTTTATGCCAGCCGACTGAACGTAACAAAGCACCCCCACCCTCAATAGCCACTCGGATTGGTTAGCGAGACTTGAGAGCTTATACACGCCCGCGAAGTCTAATTCACTAATAGAGGAAAATACAGGTTTTCTCGCTGACAACCCAAGCCGCAGTAACTTACAAGGAACACACGAACCATTTCGAACAACATTTCTGTTGCTAAACCTTTAGATTGCGTGAAAAAACGAAACCAGATAAAACAACCACTCTATATAATTTATCACAACAATTTACTTCTGAGCAATGAAAACATGTATTATATACTGAGGCCGGAACGGTGCAGAACGTCGTTCCGGTGCGGAACGACGTTCCGGTAGCTTTCTTCAGCAGGCGCGACATTCCGGCAAGAGTTCTAGTGCTTTAATGATTCAGCTTACGACATAAATGTCATCGGAACAGTTTCAATCTTTGAACACATATATTTAAGAATATTTTCGAGTAGAAAGAGTATTTATCTTCATAGTCTTGTAAGTGCCCGAAGGTAGTAACCGTTAGGCTTAAAAGTCACATAGCGAGTATCGGTCGCCATTTCTATTTCTGCAATAGTCCACGGGATACTTCTAAAATTGTGAGCTACATTGTGTTCCTGCTTCATGAATTGACTTAGGGGCCAACTTTAGGTATTACAGCAGCAAATGCCCTATAGGCATTTGCTATTTTGGAAAGAATTTTCAAGTCTGTTGGTGTTGGGAACCGAACCCACAGCTTCTTGAATCCATATCTCTAGGTTTAGAACTGAAGTCGGTACGTTTGTTGGAGGACGCCTAAGCAGTTAACAGTTAGCAGTTAGCAGTTAGCAGTTAGCATTTAGTAGTTAGCAGTTAGCAGTTAGCAGTTAGCAGTTAGCATTTAGTAGTTAGCAGTTAGCAGTTAGCAGTTAGCAGTTAGCAGTTAGCAGTTAGCAGTTAGCAGTTAGCAGTTAGCAGTTAGCAGTTAGCAGTTAGCAGTTAGCAGTTAGCATTTATTAGTTAGCAGTTAGCTATGCAGATAATATCAGGAGTTTCTATTACTGCTTATTGATGTTATTGAACTTGTTAAGAAAGTTCAACATTGGATAAAGTAAAAAATAAATTCATTCATAATAGTAAAAATAGTCAAATACTTAATTATTTATCATCGACCATTTTGTGAGTACCTGCAAATATAGTTATTATTCGAGCATGCACAGCAACTACACACCTACGTATATGAACACGTTGGTACCGGTAAAATGGCGTGAGCAATGTTGTTTGTCATGTCTCATCATTAACATCATTTTATTATTAGAAACTTCGAGAGTGGATACGCGAAAGATGTCCCTAACAAATACCGTGTTACAGCAATTTGCTGGTGGCCACTGCTAAACTGTTCATTATCCGTGTTTGAGCGCGCCCTGGTAACGTTGGTTCCCGCAGCACAATAACAGCCTCTCTCGAAGCTGAATACAACGAGAAGGGATTGTTAGACAACGCATCGACGCTTATTATTAACACGGCCTCTTGGACTCGAAAGGTAAAAATATCGTCCTTCGCTATTGCCGTTAGGGTCCTGAACCCAAAGGGTGGAGAGAAAAGAACGGCCACACCGAAACCCAACGTCCAGTTTCTTTCTTTGTCCGTTTCATCCCTCCTGCAGAGTCAATACCTAAATTCAAATATGAAGAAAACGGAGAAAATAATTCCTTGAAAATCGTTTTGTAAATTCTCATATATCTTCCCAGTTCCCCTATGGTTATTTTTGAGATCGGTCTAAATTTGAATGAGGGAGATTCAGATTAAACTGTGGCGATTGTTCGGCCCCTTTGAAAAACTCTACCCCTTTTAATATCCACCCCTTGCCATTAAATTATTCCGGGTGAATCTGCATATGACGCTAATGGCAGCCCGCAGTATGGCGCTCCCTTAACTCGACCAATAGCAAATCCCCATACATTTTAACGGCTAATAGCAGATCCCAATACACAGCCGCAGAGCCGTTTCATAGGCCGGCCGAGAAATAGCAATTAACCAGCTCGCTTTAAAAACCAGTCGCGGACAGTTAGTCCAATGGCTGTCCTTATAGCAGATCTGATGCAGCTAATCTCACACCATTAAGAACAACAATATACGCGATATCTTACATTTCCTCAATCTTTATAATTTATGTGTTGCCTCATTGACTGTATTTGATCTATACTTTCTTGGCGGTCAAATCATTTGGCTGACATCTTGCATTTTACACTGATTAAATAATGTACATCACAGTAATATCCGTAATTCGCGTTTAAAGTTGTAGCCGAAAACAAGAAAGTAGCATTCTCAATTTCTTTCAATTGTGAAAACCATTTCTTGTGGTACTCACTAGTATAGTTGTCTTTACCTATAGCTGCAAGGCAAGGCGTATGTGCAAACACTCACTATGGCATCCACATGCAATTAACTAACCAGATATTATAGAACGTAATCTCTGGCCTTCTCGTCTCAAGTTTACGTTTCAGTCCTCGTCCTATGGTTTTGTCCTATCCTAACGTTGTTAATGTAAGAGTGAAAATGGCGATAAAGTCTAAGTAGTTATATGGTAACTAAAAGCGCTTGCAAAATGCTCTTAATCTAAGGTTAACTTAAGCTTCAGAGTAACTAGAAGTTACCATAATTGGCAGAAAGGTAATATAAACATCACCGGCTCCTAGTCTATTTTCTTAAGCGTTGGTATCAACGACATATATGAACGTTTATCATCCTTTAATAATATTAGTGAGTAACTGAAAAGTATGTAACTGAATATTGCATCTATAGTTTCACTGATCAGCGGTGAAGTATAGAGCTTTAGTAAACGCGTATAATACAAATCATGAATAGGAGATAATAGGTTCGATTTCTGCCTCTGGAAGTAATACCTGAAATATTGTTAGAAACTGTTCTCAATCATATAATATAAATATGGCTTCAGTTCTGAAAGAAACCCGGCCGTACAAATTTGTAATAATTTGTTTGGGTAAAACAGGGGTCTGAAGATTTCTTTAAATATACATTTTGAACGTTTGGTCAATGCATTTTATTTACCAGTGCGATGAACACAACTTTTGCTTTCAAGTTTCAACACTTATATAAGTAAAAGACATTGAAATAAATATAGCAACAAACAGCATGGAGTGTTCTTATACACTCCTTATTGTAATGTAGAGCCATGCAACGAAGTACCGAGAGAGAGAGAGAAGAGGAAACCGTTAAAAAAGAGAGATGGAGAAACCGGGGGGTTCGCCAGGAATGTAATTAATAAAGAATGCACCCGCAAAGGAGGCATTTGCACAAAGGAAATGAACGAAGAGGCCTATTGGGGGAAGAGTCGGCTAACTACAATATAGAAGATCGTGAAATTACTTTTAGATGTCAATAGGCGGAATCAGAAGAATTGTTGTGTCGTCGAAGACTTATGTAATGATTATTAGGGGGTTGCCTTTTACACAGGCAGAATTACATAAATTTGGTAATTTTATTGCCGGTTAAAGGTTATTTATCTCTATAAATCACGGTAATAGGCAATATACACTTTACTGTGGTCAGATATTAGTCAAACTACAAGTACTGAACTGAGACTTATAATAATTAATTTGTACATAATTTAAAATATATATTATAACAGGTTTTAAATCACGCGGGTTAGTGGTGGAGGCGCCAGGTACGAGTAAAGAACTGTGTTATTGATATAAGAGTCTGGCAACACTGGTTGTACAGCACGCGGGTTAGTGGTGGAGGCGCCAGGTACGAGTAAAGAACTGTGTTATTGATATAAGAGTCTGGCAACACTGGTTGTACAGCACGCGGGTTAGTGGTGGAGGCGCCAGGTACGAGTAAAGAACTGTGTTATTGATATAAGAGTCTGGCAACACTGGTTGTACAGCACGCGGGTTAGTGGTGGAGGCGCCAGGTACGAGTAAAGAACTGTGTTATTGATATAAGAGTCTGGCAACACTGGTTGTACAGCACGCGGGTTAGTGGTGGAGGCGCCAGGTACGAGTAAAGAACTGTGTTATTGATATAAGAGTCTGGCAACACTGGTTGTACAGCACGCGGGTTAGTGGTGGAGGCGCCGGGTACGAGTAAAGAACTGTGTTATTGATATAAGAGTCTGGCAACACTGGTTGTACAGCACGCGGGTTAGTGGTGGAGGCGCCGGGTACGAGTAAAGAACTGTGTTATTGATATAAGAGTCTGGCAACACTGGTTGTACAGCACGCGGGTTAGTAGTGGAGGCGCCAGGTACGAGTAAAGAACTGTGTTATTGATATAAGAGTCTGGCAACACTGGTTGTACAGCACGCGGGTTAGTGGTGGAGGCGCCGGGTACGAGTAAAGAACTGTGTTATTGATATAAGAGTCTGGCAACACTGGTTGTACAGCACGCGGGTTAGTGGTGGAGGCGCCGGGTACGAGTAAAGAACTGTGTTATTGATATAAGAGTCTGGCAACACTGGTTGTACAGCACGCGGGTTAGTGGTGGAGGCGCCGGGTACGAGTAAAGAACTGTGTTATTGATATAAGAGTCTGGCAACACTGGTTGTACAGCACGCGGGTTAGTGGTGGAGGCGCCGGGTACGAGTAAAGAACTGTGTTATTGATATAAGAGTCTGGCAACACTGGTTGTACAGCACGCGGGTTAGTGGTGGAGGCGCCAGGTACGAGTAAAGAACTGTGTTATTGATATAAGAGTCTGGCAACACTGGTTGTACAGCACGCGGGTTAGTGGTGGAGGCGCCAGGTACGAGTAAAGAACTGTGTTATTGATATAAGAGTCTGGCAACACTGGTTGTACAGCACGCGGGTTAGTGGTGGAGGCGCCGGGTATAATTTTTTTTTTTTTTTTTTAATTCTCAAAGTTTCAAATACAGCAAATGCCAGTTTATATTGAAACGTATAACAACTTACAAAACAAAACAAAACAAAACAAAACAAAACAAAACAAAACAAAACAAACAAAACAAAACAACACAACACAAGTAACAAAACATTAGGTCTTACAATGACTGCTTACGGCTAATTTGATATCATTTTGAAATACATTCGGCGGGGAAAATACATCAAGATGAGTTAAATCGGAAGATAATTTGTTGAAGTTAGAAGGAAGGTGGTGTGATGTAACAGAACAATTTTTTTGAAAGAAAATGTAACTAATATTCGCCGTTTTACGCTCGTAAGCAAGCGTTCCCATTTGAACTTAGTCGTACTAACTCTAAATTCACTCAAGTATTTGGCCATTATATCAGGCGAGAACTTGACGATATACTGACGTTTAGTAGTTCGTGTGGATAGATTATCTTGCAACTAAGAAAGTATCCACTTATCTTACTCAACTACATGATATTTATTGATAGGCCTAGTTGTATATAACGTCGCTCTATCGGAAGATAAGCTTGATATTATTTTGTAAGCTTCAAGGAGCTTTCTGAACTCCCGTTTTACGGTTCTGTGCCTTGAAGAGTGTTTGATGAGAAAGGAATTTAAGGGATCTTTTACAAAATCAATTAAACAATTCTCTTTTCGACCAATGTCAAATTTCGCAATACCAGAACAGGTTTAGCGTGACGCGACACGTAATCACTACCTCAATTGACGAGTCGCGTAGAGTAGCGTAGAGTAGCGTAGAGTAGCGTAGAGTAGCGTAGAGTAGCGTAGAGTAGCGTAGAGTAGCGTAGAGTAGCGTAGAGTAGCGTAGAGTAGCGTAGAGTAGCGTAGAGTAGCGTAGAGTAGCGTAGAGTAGCGTAGAGAGTAGCGTACAGTAGCGTACAGTAGCGTACAGTAGCGTACAGTAGCGTACAGTAGCGTACAGTAGCGTACAGTAGCGTAGAGTAGCGTAGAGTAGCGTAGAGTAGCGTAGAGTAGCGTAGAGAGTAGCGTACAGTAGCGTACAGTAGCGTACAGTAGCGTAGAGTAGCGTAGAGGGTAGCGTAGAGTAGCGTAGAGTAGCGTACAGTAGCGTAGAGTAGCTTATAGGCTACGCCAGCATCGAGCTGAACCCAACTATTGATATTCAACCACGCTCTGGGCGCCAATGTTTGTTCCTGAAGTGAGTGTACAATGCAGATTAACATAGATAAATTGGTGTTGCATACTGAGCACACTTGCGGGCATTTCGCAAACCATCATGGGGAAGATAACCATGGAAGAGACGGCCTTTTTTATTGGTCCGAGCAAGCGTACTAGGACTCCAACCTACAGTTCGAGTCTGTGGGGAAATTCGCTACTAATATATTACATTGTTATTTGTATGGGATATTAGATAATACAGCAGATATGTATAGGGCGGATATTACACGTATACCAGGCTACAAGGGGTTAAACAGCATAACTCTAATGAAAATATAGTAATGCAATTTAATTTAATGCCTCTGCGCGCGAGACTGTTTCGAGGGCTTATTGCAGAGCGCATGCGCATTCACACCATTACATTACCTCGTGTGTGAGCTTTCCGAACTATAGCGTTCATTTTGATGCCGGTCACATTATTTCACAGCAAAAATCTGTTCATAGATAAACGTGCAGCTTATGTCAACATTTCAATTAGTTATATTATTTATAGGCTAATAATTTTTTTTGCGAAAACGAATCACAAAATGATCAAATGTATGCACATATTTTAATTGCAATTTTTGTCTTTACAATGACTAACACTGCCCATTTTTAGGATGCAATAACGAAAATTTAACGGTTTTAGGGCAAACTAGCACAAAAACATATTAATGAGAAGTAAAGAACATGTCAGCCTCAGACAGAATAAACATTTGCCTAGAGTTAAACCAATTAACTGTACAATCCACACATTTTATAAATTACTTATTTAAAACAAATGTTCAGTCACCCGGTTAATTAGGAATAAAATGTTCTTCTTTTTAAAACGTGTTAATTCCGGCCGCAGTGTTTATTTGGGAGCATCACATTGATCCATCTCGACCCATTGTCGCTTCGTCCTCGGCACTCTGGGCATGGCGCGGAATAATGAGGGGGGGCGTTCACGCTCATCTCAAAGGTATATATTTTGTTTATGACTTTTACGAGCGGTCGTAAAATTTTCTCACCTAACATTGCATTTTCTGTTTAACGGCTTTATGGTAGAAACCAATACATTACAAAAGAGCACTTTCAATAGTATTGAGTCCCTTATAATTCGGAGCTATAAAAGCTGAAATAACCATTGTTTTATGAACGTAAGAGTAATCTCCATCAGGAATCAAAGACTGGAATGAATTAGGTTCCACCAGGAATCTTGCTCCGAGTCGCACTGGCTCTCTATCACAGTTTCGAATAATAACAGCTTATGAGATATTTATGTATACTGATTTATGACAGTCATAAGAACAACTTACGCAAGCAAATACTATCTATTTAAATACCAATAATAACAGCATGGTTGATAATACATAATATGATATCGATAAAATGATGTACAATGTTGAATATACATTTTAGCTTTCAGGTATTGTCGCGTCAATTGCTCATTTGTTTCACGTTTCCTAGAAGGATCACAGCGTTTCGGAAGATCAACCATCTATTAAACGTTATTATACCAGCAATCGTCGCGGAAATACCTGAAAGCTAAGATGTGTTACTGACTCGGGCCGCGAAATCGTACGAAAATAAAACGACGTAT
>OX246746.1:42132269-42294769 GCA_945910005.1 Isoperla grammatica
TGCTGATCACGACGTTGAGAGTTCGCGTAGGAATGTACAGTACATATTGGCAAAGGGTCAACAAACACGAGTGTTTTCCCCCGCTCAACTTATGGCAATGTGTTGCTGCCGATAGCATGCTTGAATGCTGCGTGCTTAACATTGTCGCTAAGCACGTGAAGATATTTATGAGACTACCAGCAAGACTGTTGGTTGAGTAAGGTCAGTTTAAGGAAGCTCTTACTCTAAAGTAACTATAAATGTAACTATATAGGCTATATTCTTGAAATGACGACTATAAAAAACTATAAACTTAATTTAAGTATCAATTTGAACATCATATAAAGGTTATCGCTATGTGATAATGGTCCATAAAATCCTGTCTTGAAAGCTTCAATACTATGAATACTAACTTATAGCATCACGTTTTAAGAGTACATTCATTTTTAGAGATAAGTTTAGTTAGAAAATCGTCAACATTTCACGCGGAATATTGTGACTACGACTCGATTAACGCGTGAACTGTGAGAATGAGGGTAGCACATTTAACTAGTTTAAAATGATTTATGGTCAAATGTATTTATGTAGTGTAGACGCTACATTCGTACCGTAAATGATTACCATATGAAGGAGGACGTAAGGGAACCTGAAATACACTCTACATGCTATGTTTTTTTTTTTAATTATAGCCACACTCAGGCAGTATCACAAATAACAAATACATTTGTATTTTTAAAGTTGGCAAGTTCGTTCGGCAAGTTTTGCAGGGGTTTCCGAACGGAGAACAACGCGTCGTGTTGACCCTGGTTAATGGGGGATGTTATTCCCTCGAAACGTCGGGTGAGGTGGGGTAAGTCTAAACCACCTACTCAATTTATATCGTGTGACGAAACCCAGAAAATAGTGAACAATAACATTACTTATGTCCGCGAAAATTTGAAAACTAACATAATATATATATATTTGAATTAAAATTTTGCAATGCTATAGCATTGCAAAATTTCTTTGCAAAAAAACTGTACGAAACTATAGTTTCGTAGAGTTATGCACAAGAAGCGTAGCTGAACATACCCCTCGCCGTCGCAGCAGGCAAAGAAATTACTATTTTACCGACCGAGCTAGGGTCCATGCCTACTGCCTACTATTGAGGTGTGAAGAAAAGCCACAGTGCACCATCATGTCAAATATGAATGAAATGAGGAATGAGCAGTTCTTACTTTGCCGAGCGCTGTCAGTTTATGACTGGGGGCTTTATGAGTTACGCGCACATAAACTATAGGCCTACTCCCAACCACTTGGCACCGGCGTTAGCGGTGCGACACACTTTACACTTTATGCTCAGATAAACAGCTAAATCATCAGGACAATGAATTTGTAATTTATTCAATTAATGAGCTTATAAAGCACAGACTGGCGATAAGCGATGCCTACTGCTAGAGAAATTAGGAAAATTGCAAACTGAAAGTGGGGAGATGTCAAGAACGACAACGACGATATAACGACAACAACGAGATAACGACAACAACGAGATAACGACAACGAGGAGATAACGACAACGACGAGATAACGACAACAACGAGATAACGACAACGAGGAGATAACGACAACGACGAGATAACGACAACGACGAGATAACGACAACGACGAGATAACGACAACGACGAGATAAAGACAACGACGAGATAAAGACAAGGAGGAGATAACGACAACGAGGAGATAACGACAAGGACGAGATAACGACAACGACGAGATAAAGACAACAACGAGATTAAGACAACAACGAGATAACGATAACGACGAGATAACGACAACGACGAGATAACGACAACGACGAGATAAAGACAACGACGAGATAAAGACAACGAGGAGATAACGACAACGACGAGATAACGATAACGACGAGATAAAGACAACGACGAGATAAAGACAACGAGGAGATAACGACAACGACGAGATAACGACAACGACGAGATAACGACAACGACGAGATAAAGACAACAACGAGATTAAGACAACAACGAGATAACGATAACGACGAGATAACGACAATGACGAGATAACGATAACGACGAGATAACGACGAGGCGGAAAACTGATTGGAAAGTAGTCCATTGTGAAGATGATGTAGAAAAGAAACAGTCGCTAAAAGTTATTCATACCTTGCATTTAGATAAAGTAATGAGGAAATCAAAAATTGAAATCAGACTTGGCTGTAGCAAAAACAGACCCAACTGTAGAAACCATTGCGTTTCATTTAGAAAAAAACGTTGCCGTTACCCCGATCAGCCCCAAATATTGTATTTTATTTGCGACAGCTTTGGCTGTATAATACACACAAATACACAAAGGGAAAGAAAACAAATCATATTGTTGCGTATGGGTGGAGGGTGAGGCGGGAAGAGAGGCACAGAAGGTAGGTTCGTGCTTAAAAAACATTTATCGAAACAAAATTAAATTGTGATGTTACTTTCCTAGTGTTATGGAGCGACTCTTGTAAAGGACAGAATCGAAACATAAAATTGACTTTAATGTTGAAGTCTATTCTGACAAGTCATTCATCATTAGAGCCCATTTCCATAATATTTCTTATATCTTGGCATTCATTTAAATGGTTAAAACACGTAAAAGGTTGTTGACGTTAAACGTAAATGGTTGGTTCCAAACAATTAAATTTCATACAATTTAATTTATTTGTGTAGCTGTTATGGTTGGATTGGGGGTTTTACCCCTCCCCCTTGATTACAAACAACAGCAAACCTTCAAAAACTAATCCCCAGTTGAGTTTTATCCTTGCGTCGTGCCTGCTTGGGTGAAACAGGAGATAAATAGATGATATGATGGTGAATGAGCCCCGCCCCTTAGTGATGGTTGCTCCGTGCACGCAATCTAGTGTAACATGGACTTTTGGCCAGGTATGCTTTTTGGCATTAAATGATTTTAAAAAAAGGTTTCTGCATTAAATGCTTTGGCATTAAACGCTACAAAAAGGTTTTGGAATTAAAAGCTTTGGCATTCGGTGAAGCAACCGTTGGTAACAAATTTGCTTTTACATAACTGAAACTAGCATCCAACTCAAGTTTGCCCAGTAAGTGAGTGTTCACTGCTACTTGCCCAGTGTGTAATACAGAGCGAATAGAGAGATGTTTCGGATTATAGTAGCTATAGAGAGAGACCTAGCAAAATATAGGCTACACACTTTCTTATTGGGTTTCAATGTTTTACTATAAATCTATGATTACCAGTTACCCCACTGTTTTATTGCTTGAGCAAACAATGAAAACATTTTCCCAGTGTAGCTATAGTAGCATACATGTAAATAGTTTGTGATTTTCAAAAATGCTCGTGCCTCCCCAAAAAATACATGCTAGTTACGCCACTGTAAGTATAGGAGAAAGTCAGGCGTTGTGCATTTTTGCTGCGACTGTACCTACCCATGCTGAAAGTCGCAGCTTCTTAAGACAGTTTTGATGGGCTAACACGAAGACAGGCACTTCCGCGATTTGTTGTGTTTTGAGACGAATTTTATGTTACTAGTCAACTTGTTTATGGGCTGTTATGTAGTGGGCCAGGCCAGACCAATTTTAGGGTTACTGCGAGCAATGGGACTGGAAATGATATCCTTCCCAAACGACTTTTTACATACTTTCAATGAGGAATATTGTGAACGGTTTCTGTAACATGTTTTAAGTTTTTATTCGTGGCCTTTCGTATAGATAAAAGCAATATGTTTCTAGTTTGAATACATACAAGTACTGAATAATATTATTATTAAAGTGTCTATGGAATTAAAGTTAGCTGGTGTTATTTTCAGGTTTGTGTCGTTCTCTAAAAACACGTCCGTGGAGTTTGTTGTGTTTACAAATTTTTCCCTAATGTTATACATATCATTAATATGTTATTTATATGAAATGTCGTATAACCAAAACCATGTTAAAATTTTAAGAGCTATTAACTTGGGTAATTTTATACACTCCGTAATGTAATGTTATATTGTTTTTTAATTTAAACAATATTTTTACTTTTAAAAAAAGTAATAAAGATAAGTACACACTAAGTGATTATTTTTAAATGTCTCATTCTGCATAAGTTTCTGACGAAGGTAAAACGCATACTATTTTTTTAAATACCATGCAATTTTCATAATATTTGTTGTCAAAGTCAACTCTGTTTAATCAAAGCCGTTGTTATGAAAAATGTCCGTCAATCCCCCAGCGAAGGTTTGGTAACATCAAGGGGGTTCGACAAGCCCCCGCCAGGGGATTTAAATACTTTGATTATGAAGAACGATATTTAGTTTGTATTGCTTGAAAAAAGTCCGTCAAAAAATCAACGTTTCCGAATGTTTAGAAAGTAAGACCACTCACTCCATCCACTCTCTGCAGTTGCAATTGTTCCCTGAAGTCATCTCACAATCTGTCAGAAGCCGTCACGCCCAATCCAGAGACTTTCAGGCAGTCAGCCAGATTGAAGTTTGTCGTCTGGTATCGATCGATTTAAAGGGGTAACCCATGGCTTGCAAGATGCCCCTTGTTTACATCAAGAACGAAGACAGGACTTGCAGGAATATAGTGGAGTGACACTCAGACTGAAAATTACGGTTACAGTGATTACGAACTATAAATTTTCTTAATTGATAGAAACATGAATTCATTTTTTTGATATTTAACGTGCATTGGGTGACCAGAATGATCTAGCATACTAAATACGATTATTAGGAAAATACATAATATAAAAGGAATTTAGAGATAAAGAGAAGAGAATGAAGAATGAAGAGGACTGTATACCTCCCATCTATCAAGCAAAACTCGACGTATTACGTATACGTATAGGACTGTATACCTCCCAGTTCCATCTACCAAGCAATACTCGACGTATTACGTATACGTATAGGACTGTATACCTCCCATCTATCAAGCAAACTCGACGTATTACGTATACGTATAGGACTGTATACCTCCCATCTATCAAGGAAACTCGACGTATCACGTATACGTACGTATAGGACTGTATACCTCCCATCTATCAAGCAAAACTCGACGTATTACGTATACGTATAGGACTGTATACCTCCCATCTATCAAGGAAACTCGACGTATCACGTATACGTACGTATAGGACTGTATACCTCCCATCTATCAAGCAAACTCGACGTATTACGTATACGTATAGGACTGTATACCTCCCATCTATCAAGGAAACTCGACGTATCACGTATACGTACGTATAGGACTGTATACCTCCCATCTATCAAGCAAACTCGACGTATTACGTATACGTATAGGACTGTATACCTCCCATCTATCAAGGAAACTCGACGTATCACGTATACGTACGTATAGGACTGTATACCTCCCATCTATCAAGCAAAACTCGACGTATTACGTATACGTACGTATAGGACTGTATACCTCCCATCTATCAAGCAAACTCGACGTATCACGTATACGTATAGGACTGTATACCTTCCATCTATCAAGCAAAACTCGACGTATTACGTTTACGTATAGGACTGTATACCTCCCATCTATCAAGCAAAACTCGACGTATTACGTATACGTACGTATAGGACTGTATACCTCCCATCTATCAAGCAAAACTCGACGTATTACGGTTACGTATAGGACTGTATACCTCCCATCTATCAAGCAAAACTCGACGTATTACGTATACGTATAGGACTGTATACCTCCCATCTATCAAGCAAAACTCGACGTATTACGTATACGTACGTATAGGACTGTATATCTCCCATCTATCAAGCAAAACTCGACGTATTACGTATACGTATAGGACTGTATACCTCCCATCTATCAAGCAAAACTCGACGTATTACGGTTACGTATAGGACTGTATACCTCCCATCTATCAAGCAAAACTCGACGTATTACGTATACGTATAGGACTGTATACCTCCCATCTATCAAGCAATACTCGACGTATTACGTATACGTACGTATAGGACTGTATACCTCCCATCTATCAAGCAATACTCGACGTATTACGTATACGTACGTATAGGACTGTATACCTCCCATCTATCACGCAAAACTCGACGTACAAGCACTTACTGCAATACTGATTTCAGTAATATTTTTTGTATTTAAATTTGCTTTATGAATGTAAATGTTGGGTATTTAGTATTTAAGGTACATTAATTGCAGATATTCATTAAGGCATCGGGGGGCCCGAATACGCCACTGAATGTGATTTTGAAGAAGGCCTACTTAGTACTTATACAGTATACACGTCGTATTTCCAAGTACTCCATTTTACTCACGCGAAAGTGATTGTTGGCACACCTTGTACTGGCACACACTGTACTGGCACACACTGTACTGGCACACATTCTGCTGGCACACACTGTACTGGCACACACTCCACTGGCACACACCACACACTCTGCTGGCACACACTGTAATGGCACACACTGCACTAGCACACACTGTACTGGCACACACTGTACTGGCACACACTGTACTGGCACACACTGTACTGGCACACACTCTGCTGGCACACACTCTGCTGGCACACACTCTACTGGCACACACTGTACTGGCACACACTGTACTGGCACACACTCTACTGGCAAACACTCTGCTGGCACACACTGTACTGGCAAACACAGTACTGACACACACTGTACTGGCACACACTCTACTGGCACACACTGTACTGGCACACACTCTACTGGCACACACTGTACTGGCACACACTGTACTGGCACACACTCTACTGGCACACACTGTACTGGCACACACTGTACTGGCACACACTCTGCTGGCACACACTCTGCTGGCACACACTCTGCTGGCACACAACCTACTGGCACACACTGTACTGCCACACACTGTACTGGCACACACTGTACTGCCACACACTGTACTGGCACACACTCTGCTGGCACACACTCTGCTGGCACACACTCTACTGGCACACACTGTACTGCCACACACTGTACTGCCACACACTGTACTGCCACACACTGTACTGCCACACACTGTACTGGCACACACTCTGCTGGCACACACTCTGCTGGCACACACTCTACTGGCACACACTGTACTGGCACACACTGTACTGGCACACACTGTACTGGCACACACTACACTTGCACACACTCTGCTAAAACACACTATACTGGCACACACTCTACTGGCACACACTGTACTGGCACACATTCTGCTGGCACAAACTGTACTGGCACACACTGTACTGGCACACACTGTACTGGCACACACTGTAGGTATACTAATAACGGGTCAAACAGAGCTGTGGCTTATATGTTCATTCTGAATGTTGGCTTAACAGAAAGAGATCCATAATTTGACTGGCGTACCGACGCTATAATATAATTATTGTTAAATACAACAAATGCTTGACTGGTGTGTGTGTGTGTGTGTGTGTGTGTGTGTGTGTGTGTGTGTGTGTGTGTGTGTGTGTGTGTGTGTGTGTGTGTGTGTGTGTGTGTGTGTGTGTGTGTGTGTGTGTGTGTGTGTGTGTGTGTGTGTGTGTGTGTGTGTGTGTGTGTGTGTGTGTGTGTGTGTGTGTGTGTGTGTGTGTGTGTGTGTGTGTGTGTGTGTGTGTGTGTGTGTGTGTGTGTGTGTGTGTGTGTGTGTGTGTGTGTGTGTGTGTGTGTGTGTGTGTGTGTGTGTGTGTGTGTGTGTGTGTGTGTGTGTGTGTGTGTGTGTGTGTGTGTGTGTGTGTGTGTGTGTGTGTGTGTGTGTGTGTGTGTGTGTGTGTGTGTGTGTGTGTGTGTGTGTGTGTGTGTGTGTGTGTGTGTGTGTGTGTGTGTGTGTGTGTGTGTGTGTGTGTGTGTGTGTGTATTTCACTAAAGAATGGTCATCCGCAAAACATGTAATCAATAACTATTTTAATACATTGTAGTCTTCTACAAGACATAGTTCCATGGGGTAGTTATTACGTATACGGTAAGTGATTAGTGACCCAGACGTTAGGCTATCCCTAACTTCCAGACAATGTAAGGCCATACACACTCACAAGTCACAATCTAGTGAGCCGCGAACACACAGCAGGCCTACATATGACATTTCCTAACATTTGGTGTCTTTTCTTGTTATCGCCTTCGACCTTATATTTCATTATGTATACGGAACCGAATTGTGGCAGTTTAGAGATTACAAACCACTGGTTAGTACATACATACAGATTAGCATGTTAGCACCGGTACGCCATGCAACTAACTGCTGGCGTGGCTATGGCTGGCTACTGCTAGGTAATGCTTAGGAGCACAGCCACCAGTTAGCTTTAGAGGTGGGATACATCGGTGAATTACCTTATCGGTTAATCGGCGATATTAACCGCGGTTAACAGATTAACCAAAATTCTTTAAAAAAAATCGTATAAATATCATAAAATATGCACACAAAAATCAAATTAATTTGTTTGATCCTATTTAAAGTAAGGCCCGCGTGCGAGCCGCCTATTCACGTCAGTACGGATCTGCCAGCTACAGTACATTAAAAAAACATTTGTTCTTCCACCTTTGTGTTGTATTTGCGGGTCATTGTTGCGGCTAACGGAGCGGGAGAATCATTAACCGGTTTTCAGCCACGGGCGGTTAATCGGTTAACCGATTAGTTACCCCACCCCTAGTTAGCTTCCTAACCAGAATACAGCCAGAGCGCCAGTGTCGAGAATGCATTTGGAATGCCAGAACTAAAAGTGTATTTTGTATCGAAAATACGTTTTGTACATACATTTGTGCGTGTGTATTTTGTATTTCACAAAAGACTTTGCACTACAAAATAGATGTAACAACAATTTTTAAGTATTATCAACGAATAGGGCTGCCTGTTGCCTTATTCCACTTGAAACCGCTTGACGTTTGCCAAAATAAAATCCAAATATTGAATTTTAATGTTTAGCCAATGTTTAGCGGACGATAAATTTATATATTAAAATTGACTTTATTTTGTGTATAAATAATGTATTTTGAGTAATCTTCCCAACTCTGAACACAACTACCTGTTTTGTGATACTTCATCCGGCTTATTATCAGTGAAACCCATTAATAAACATATGTACTAAAAACTAGGGCTGCCCAACGATATCGATAATTCGATACAATATCGATAATAGATAAATAATTCGATATCGATATAGAATCAATATATCGTACATATCGCGATATCGAACTTGTGCCTAATAAGCTAATTGATACAAAAAACCGTTTACGTATCACGTCACGCCAACCACACCATCGCTGTTTTGTGTGGATATTTTACAATTTGAATAGTACAACAAACAAATTGACACACATAGCAAGACATTTCAAAACTAAAATATTTCTTTACGTAATAGTGTTTAAAAAATTACCTCTAGCTGGCCTGTAAATCCTAAAAACAGACGAGAAAAGTTTCGATGTGGCGATATCGCCGATATCGATACGTCACTTGAAAACTTCGATATCGCGACGCGATATCGATATTTCTTCCCGCGATATCGATATGATTTTTGTTATCGTTGGGCAGCCCTACTAAAAACTGGCTTGTAATATTATGTTCACGTTTTAAGGGCTCAATCAACTATAGAGAGCATTCAGCGCGAAGATTACACTGCCAAAGTATTAGGGTAATTGTAAGAAGTCTGGCGAGGTGGTGCAGGGAAGCAGATAACGTAGAGAACAGTGTGTCCACTATGACCATACATACAGGCTTCTGAACCAGGGGATCATAGTTCGACACCGCTACAAGCCAAACAACTGTGGCTGAAAGACGTTCCCTATTCCCCCCCCCCCCCCACTGTTCTCCCACAACCGAAAAAATATGTTCTGAAAGTGTCATATGACAGCATAATATAATATTATGCAGTTGCTCTGAATATTATATAAAAGAATCTTTTTGTGTCAAATATTCTGTAAAGTAAGTGGCGAACATTGAGCTTTCCGGTAACGTAGAAGAATGTTGGCGAGGGGGGGGGGGGGGGGAGGGGAGGGGGACTTATCCCTGGGATATGCTGTTCTCAAGACCATTTTGAGGCAAATCAACGTGTCGCCCGAAATATGTGGTCTGTGCGTGGATTTCAACACGGATGAACTGGGAAGGATATGAGAGGAAGGCTTATCCCCAAGGATGAACACCTAACTACACCTAAATATTCATGGAATATTTTGCCTTCGCCATTGAAAACAATGTGTTTACATTCTACTAAGACTGGCTGATAAACTTAATTTAACTTTTTCTTATTGATTGTTCATAACACGAAGATCAATCAAACACGGTATGGCGCACAAATATGGATTGTTTCTAAAGAAATATTATAAGCCTTGTTCCAATATTTTGTACCTTTTATAGAAAGAAGTTCACCCTTTTATTTTATTTTGCAGTGAATTATAGAATAATTTATTCTAAAGGGGTATTCAACAGATAACTTGGTCGCCTAAGGATTTGCCGTGTTTGTTTCGTATCTTAAAAGCAATATTTGAAATTGTAATAGTAGTATTAGTCATCGTCACGTTAACCATCCAACCGATAACCATCCAACCGATAACCATCCAACCGATAACCATCCAACCGATAACCATCCAACCGATAACCATCCAACCGATAACCATCCAACCGATAACCATCCAACCGATAACCATCCAACCGATAACCATCCAACCGATAACCATCCAACCGATAACCATCCAACCGATAACCATCCAACCGATAACCATCCAACCGATAACCATCCAACCGATAACCATCCAACCGATAACCATCCAACCGATAACCATCTAAACCAGATGGACAATTTTATTACCAATGAACAACGTAAGAATAAAGCCCCAAATATTATCATCATTCAATAATATCTCAAATTATCCAAACGCTATACATTTTATAATATGTTCTAAAGATAAACTTACTTGTAGTTCAAAATATTTATTTTTAATGTTGTATGAACCATTAACAAGCATTTAGCACTGTTCGACGGCTAACTATCCGTTGAACACCTTTTAATTTTGAAAGTTGGATTTACTTGATAGCCAGTGTTCGCCATTGCAGCCGCTCCAACCAACGGGCTTATACTCTCTCTTTGACTGTATCGCCTAGGGATCCCATATTATGCAAAGCTTTGTCTCACACTCTCCATTAATAATTTACAACGAATCTGAAACTTCATTAGTTGATCTTGTCAAGTAATGTCATGTCTCTACATTACAGGTTGCCAAGCGGATAGCGGATGCACTAGACGGAGCGCTCCTTAAACTCAGCTCTCATCTAGCTAATGGGGTTTTACTTAGTCACAACTCACCAGATTTATGTACGCAACTGAGGGTTTTGACAATCATTATTAAGATAAATTCGTGTCGTTTTTGTTTAGGTGGAGTTTAATTTTTTACATAGTGGAAGTTTCTTAGTATTGCATGAAAGGGAATTGTGAAAGCAGTTTCTCTCTTCACGGGAATTCTCACAAAAGTATTTCTTTACATGAAAATGGTTAAACTAATTTATTTATTTTGTGGGTCTGGAATCCCACTACATCTTCTCCTCCCTACCCATTCAAACACTGGGTATAGTTGTAGTTGTAATACATATGCTTGGAACAAGAACATTCCCAATATACTTGAAATAAAAACAAAATCTGTTTCGTTGTGTAGGTTTAAAGCGCGTAGAATATTGTACTAAATACTCCAACTTCGTGATATTGCTAATTTTTAATAAAAATACAATGTAAGCAGTTGTGTATTTTGTCATAGAGATGGTTAAGTACTGTGTTCGTAGGTTCGACACCAGCTACCGACAATCCTCAGTTGTCAATCACAAGGCGGTATTGACTTATTCAAACAGATCTTGGGCATTCCTGTCTAGTTATTTTGAATTGGGGCGCGAAGCAAATACAAGTGAGTGTTTAGTTGCAATAAACAACCATTTGTGGGCTGCGTATTACATTCCATGATAAGTAGCCTGCCAGACCATACCACGTAGTGAACATAATAAAAATAATAATAATAATAACAATAATAATAATAATAATAATAATAATAATAATAATAATAATAATAATAATAATAATAATAATAATAATAATAAAAATGATAAAAATAATGATAATAATAATAAGTAAATAGACCAATTACATGCTTACCTCCTGCTATATACAAAATCTTGACATCGTGCATAAAAAATAAAATATATAGTCACTGCGAAGAACACAATATATTAGCTGAAGAACAAAAGGGATGTCGAAAATTTGTTGCAAGGGTGTAAGGAACAATTAATTATCGATTCTGTTGTAATGAACCAAGCTTTCAACAAGAAGAGAAACATTCACGTTAGCTATATTGATTACAAGAAAGTGTATGATTCGTCACCACATTCGTGGCTAATACAGATACTGGAAATTTATAAAGTAAACCCATTGATAGTAAAAATTTTGCTGACAGCGATGACGAGTTGGAAAACAACATTAAAGTTAAACGTAGGCAAAGAGCAGATATGTACTGACCCAGTTAACATCCGACGAGGTATTTTTCAAGGTGACTCGTTTAGTGCGTTATGGTTTTGTCTTTCATTAAATCTATTATCTCATATACTAAACTAAGATAAAGGACGGTAATACGGTTTGCCACACACTTTCGCATCTATTCTACATGGATGATCTCAAGCTATATGCTTTAAATGCGACACATATGACGAATCTTCTAAACTCAACGTTAGAATGCAGTAGAGATATGTGTATGGATTTTGGAATTGATAAATGTAAGTCACTTCATGTCATGAAAGAAAAGATTACGAAATCAGAAGAGTTTTAAATTGACTAAGACAACCGGATTGGAGTAATGGACGAAGAAGACATATACAAATTCTAGGATTTGCGCAGGCTAAACGAATTGATCATAAACTGATGAAAAGTAAATTAATTTCTGCATACAAGAAACGAATAGGATCCATTTTAAAAATACAACTGAATGGTAAAAACAAGATCAAAGCAATTAACACTTTTGCTATACCGGTACTTACATATTCATTTGGAATTATTAACTGGACACAGACAGAACTTCATGCCCTAGAAATTCTCACCCGCACAACATTCACCAAATAAAGAATTGTCATCACCCTAAGTCAGCAATAGAACGAGTGACTCTACCTAGAGAAAAAGGGGGAAGAGGCTTGATTGATTTAAACAATTTATATTATAAACAAATTGAAATTCTAAGAAAGTACTTTTATACAAAATGCCCACATTCACAACTGCATAGAGCTATAGTATCGGCAGACAAGTCGCTTTCTCCCCTCAATTTAAATGACGGAAATTTAAACTTGCTTCAAAAACTAAATTCTGACACAGCAAAAGAGGTCAGAATATCAGAAAAGACGTTACATAGCAGACATTATAAAGAACTTCTTAAGGATAACGTCGATAGGGTAGCATCGAACAAATGGTTAACGTCCGGGGACATTTTCATCGAAACAGAGGGATTTATGATCGCTATTCAAGATAAAGTAATCAAGACTGATAATTACAAAAAATACATACTGAAAGACGTCACAGTAGATGATAAATGTAGAAAATGTAATATGAACGGCGAAACAATTGAACATATCGTATCTGGGTGCAGAATGCTTTGTCAAACGAATGATCTTCATAGGCATAACCAAGTTGCAAACATTATACATCAAAAATTAGCCATAAAGTATAAACTTATAAACACAACCACTGCGTATTACAAATACAAGCCTGAAAAGGTATTAGATAGTAAAGACTACAAATTATATTACGACCGGGCAGTTATAACAGACCAAACCATACATCACAATAGACCGGATATTATATTTATTGACAAGAAGAAACAAGAAACGATTTGAATTGATGTTGCCGTCCCTTTATGCCACAATGTAGAGACAACTTGGCGGGAAAAGATAAACAGATATAAGGAGTTATCTATTGAAATAAAAAGGCTGTGGAAGCAGAATAATGTATCTGTTGTACCGTAAATTATATCAGCAAATGGCATTGTTCCACGTAAACTCAATTACAGTATTAACTTATTGGTCTCAAACCAAACGTATTCTTCGCGATGCAAAAAGCAATAATTTTGAACACATGTAGGAAAGTACGAACATTTTTGAACTAAAAAGAATGAAGACTTCAAGAAGTTCTCCATCCTGATGGTGGTTTTCGTGGTTTTCCACCGTACGAAGAGCGAATGCTGGGATGAGTACAAATCGGCCACGACCGTACATAGCATCCACAGTTTGGTTGGGAAAAATAATATGGACAATGATATATTTAATTAGTTCTAAGTAGATTTTAATAAGGTAAACACATGGAAATACTTGACATTTATGTCCGTACAACATGTTTATGCCGGTTTTGACCGAGTTTGTATGTATTGCAACAATAAAATAATAATAATAATAATAATAATAATAATAATAATAATAATAATAATAATAATAATAATAATAATAATAATAATAATAATAATAATAATAATAATAATAATAAAAATAATAATAATAAAAATACTAATAATGATAAATGAACTAGATGATTACAGAAAAAAACGAACTTTTGAAGAATATTTCGGCAAGATTGTAACTAGGCTGCTTTGAGTCGAACTCACGAAAAAGGGTTTCTGGAAATATTCTGCTAATCATTGTAAAAATATAAGGTTTATGTTGATTTGTACTGAACATGCCACAACAAAAGCGGTGCTGTTAATTATAAATTATTACTCTTATCTTTTAACTATTATTACTATTCGGTTTCAGTGTTCATGCACAGTTACGGCGGACCATAGTTTCCGGGTGTTGAGTTGACAGAGGTATCTTCAAATTAGTTCACTATCTACACATCTGGCTATCCTGCTGGCAACTGTTCTAACAAACGCATCAAATACAGAACACTCCTTAATGTCTCGTCGCGACACTTCAAAGACAATCGTTATAGTTACAAGTATAAGAGATGTCTTGATTTAATTATGTAAAGAGTGCTTTTTGTGTATTTTTTACAATATTGTGTAAAAAGATCAGTTTTTGACTATAAAATATATTTACAAAATATGTTATAACATTTGTTGTAATTTGTCTACGATCTAAAGTGTTATGTTATGTGCTAAATAAGTACAACAATCTTTGCCCACGTATTTTCATACTGCTAATATACTGTTATTTAATTTGCAATTAATTCATTTCTTATTCATACAGTTAAGAACCGGTGGTGTTGTTCTTGACAAGATCCGTAGGCTGAGATGCCGGGACAAGTAACGTGTGAATCTCCATAGCAGTTTGTTCGTTGTTTGTGTCAATTCACTCCGGCCAGAACACGAATAAGATCCGCGTTATCCAGAAAACGCCTCATAGTCATATGTATTTCTTTGAATGTTATCAATACAACCGCAGAAGACTGTTCGCCCATGAAATAAACAAACAAGATAAACGAGCAGGGACACTCTCGTCTGACTGCTGCAAAGAACATTGGCTTGTTCGCGACCAATTAGGCGACTATTTTTCGTTTGGTTAGTAGTTTTAATTTCCACCAGAACGCGTTGCATCCTTACGGCTGAAGTTTTTGCAACTTGTGTTCAAAATTTGTTTTTGGAAATCAAGGAAGTGCGTGTGCGTGTGCGTGTGCGTGTGCGTGTGCGTGTGCGTATGCGTGTGGGTGTGGTGACTTTTGATTGTCAGCGAATGAAATGATGTGGCCAGTTAATTTCTTAACGCATTGGTTAACAATCGGATGGCTTGATGGAATGGACTTAGTACTAGATATTTCATAATTGTAGGTGTTCATTTTCTCCCGAGTTTGAAAAGTCTACATCAGTAGTGGACATCATTTTGACTCGGACGCCAATTAAAATTTACAGTATGCTTCGAGGGCCACACAATAAAAACGTTAATCGAAAATTTATAACAAATTTTATAACAAATTATTTTTAGTTTTTAACGTGTGCCTTCCTAATTAAGTTTTCGTTGTAAAGTGTCCGCCAATTGTGCAATCTTAGTGGTGATCTGTATTTATTCTTAATTATTTTCATTGCGGAAAATGTTTGCTGAGAAATGTATATGCTGCCAAAATGACAAATATTATGTCGCTGTGCAAAGTTTCTCAAGTTTGGGAAATATTCTTTAGGCAGAAGGTTCCAGAACTGGATTGCGCTTTCTGATGTTTCTCTGGAAGGCGTTTTATCAAACTGACACATCGAACCAGAGTTATATTGACCGTCAATTATTTCCGTTACAAGATAAATCAAACTTAAGTTGCACCTTCTGGAAATGAGGAAAGCGATCCTGAAACGAGGTGTTAACACTTCTTAAAAACAATTTCGTTATTAAGCGTTCACTCCCGCAAGAGGCCGAAATGCTGCAGATTTTATTTCTTGATGTAGACTTTTCAATCAATTTAACTTCATGTTCATGATTCATGATTGACGAGAACCGAGAATAGTCTTTATTGGATTGCATAGAAACAAATTTAACGCGTTCAGATACTCCACAAAAAAACTCGCAATAATATGTTTGAGTTTCACAAATTATAAGAAATATTTCACTTTGTCAAAAATAGTATTTTTAGTTTGTATCAACATTTTGTAAATATTGACTGGAGGGCCACTGTTAGACCATGTTCATGGTTAGACACCCGGGGGCCACGAGCTGGCCACCACTGGCCTTCATCGTTCTTATATGGATGAGCAAGTTCTGATGGATTTACGAACGAGAAATGTTGGTTCGGTGTGAGCTATAGTTTCCATGTCCAGTCCCCCTTTTCAGTTTCTTTCGAATCTACCTACCAGTCAAGATATTTCTCAAACATAACAAACAATTTTCGGAACTTGGTTCGGGAGAAGTAGACACATTCTGGCCTTTTAGTTAACACGTTTTCTAACAACTATACAAGAAATTTCCATATAAAGTTCGTAAATGTGTTAAGTTTCCATATAACATCAGTAAATTTGTCTCCAACTATCTCATAATGACATCGTTCAATATCTATACATTTTGGGTTTATACTTTTTCAAATATTCTAACCGTAATAAGTCAAAGTAAGTTATTGCGTGATATTTGTTAGATGGAACTAGTTTTTAAGAAGTTAACCATTACGAATTCGAAACAGGTATGGACTCACAAACTATCTTTAGGTGTTACATAATGTTAACTTGCTTGCTTCAGGATGTATTCATGGTGTATAAAACTGCGCATTAATTTAACTGATGTCACTAATTTCATAGACCGGTTAAAAAGTGGTTTGTTACGAGAGCGTTCAAATGATTTTGGAGTAGTTCATATCCTCGACGATGTAAGCATGCGTGAGAGTACCACAATACAGCTTCAAGTATGGTCAATAAGAGGCTTTCTTACATCTCCCCCCCCCCCCCCCCCCCCCCCCCTTAGCCAAAATCACCAAGAGTATAAATTTTCAACAATTACCTTCTATACATTCGACTTTGCTGCATCTGAAAGTTTAGAGCTAATTTCTAGAATTTAAATTTTGGCTTGTGTTTCACATCTTTATGATATTTGTTGTTTCTTACAGAAGGGTATGCGCATAACCCAAGACTATCGATCTACACTAAGACCTTCCAGACCAGAAATATGTTTCTTACATTATGATAATAATATAACATATTTTCTTATTCCCATTTATATTATTTTATATAGCTTTGATAACCACCGATGTCAAAATATGAGACGTAAGAACTAAATATCATCATTATGTTTTACTTGGCGTAATAATTATCTACAGTATACAGTTATACATCCCAATTCCCAATTACAGATCTAGGGGTCTTTATACGCACAAGTCTAGTGTGATAACAAAGATCTTGGAATAGTCTTATTATTAGTTGGTCCAGATGAAGCTTTGGAGCTGCTGGCGTGATTCTCAAGTGAAGGCCGCCATTAGACTGGCATTCAATATCTTCGATTATTCAGAACGTGGATCAACATGCATGTTTTTAATACATCTAAAGAAGGTACCGTGAAAAATTAGAAAATTACAAGATGTTTACGTTTGAACAATTAATAAATAGCTAAATTACAAGATGTTTACATTAAAACAATGAGTAAAAAGCTAAATTGCAAATAAATTCGTATGTTTGCCGCATTAATGGCGTCGTTCAATTTGCAACATTTCCCCCCCGCCAACACATCTTAAAACAACAACTGCAAAATGAGAGCATCTTTGCTTATGACGGTAAAACAGTGTTGCCGTTCTTTGCGAGTGAGTGTACGATCCATTCAATAACGTGCTCGCTTCTCGTAACTCTGTCCATCAATACAGTCATCAACACGTTTAGCTGAGACTCATTGGGTGGGAATAAACAAACAACAGGCTGGGCGCAATCACAACGTCTAGTGGAGACACTTGGTGTATAGTGGAGACACTTGGTGTATAGTGGAGACACTTGGTGTACAGTGTATAGTGGAGACACGTCACTACTGATACTACTTTGTGTGGTGTATAGTGGAGACACGTCAC
Source organism: Isoperla grammatica (assembly GCA_945910005.1). Lineage (NCBI taxonomy): Eukaryota > Metazoa > Arthropoda > Insecta > Plecoptera > Perlodidae > Isoperla > Isoperla grammatica. Next base: position 42,150,678 of record OX246746.1, read on the forward strand.
TACTGATACTACTTTGTGTGGTGTATAGTGGAGACACGTCACTACTGATACTACTTTGTGTGGTGTATAGTGGAGACACGTCACTACTGATACTACTTTGTGTGGTGTATAGTGGAGACACGTCACTACTGATACTACTTTGTGTGGTGTATAGTGGAGACACGTCACTACTGATACTACTTTGTGTGGTGTATAGTGGAGACACGTCACTACTGATACTACTTTGTGTGGTGTATAGTGGAGACACGTCACTACTGATACTACTTTGTGTGGTGTATAGTGGAGACACGTCACTACTGATACTACTTTGTGTGGTGTATAGTGGAGACACGTCACTACTGATACTACTTTGTGTGGTGTATAGTGGAGACACGTCACTACTGATACTACTTTGTGTGGTGTATAGTGGAGACACGTCACTACTGATACTACTTTGTGTGGTGTATAGTGGAGACACGTCACTACTGATACTACTTTGTGTGGTGTATAGTGGAGACACGTCACTACTGATACTACTTTGTGTGGTGTATAGTGGAGACACGTCACTACTGATACTACTTTGTGTGGTGTATAGTGGAGACACGTCACTACTGATACTACTTTGTGTGGTGTATAGTGGAGACACGTCACTACTGATACTACTTTGTGTGGTGTATAGTGGAGACACGTCACTACTGATACTACTTTGTGTGGTGTATAGTGGAGACACGTCACTACTGATACTACTTTGTGTGGCTCGTTGGTGTATAGTGGATTTATTTCTGCTCGCAATTCAAATGACCAACGGTTCGATTCCAGATTCGGCTGGTGATTTCTTTTTAAACTTTGGTATTTTTAGATCTATCTATAGCTTCGTTTGCCTGTCCTACACTTTACACTACAGCTGTCGTCTTCTGCTTATATGGTCTTGGAATCTGTGTCCATACTTACACTAGTGTAAGTATCAGTGCAAAAACGTTCGTTCGTTTGTACCCGTGTAAATCAGTGTAAATATTTGTATGGAATTCGCCTGTATTTAAAACTTCACTTTAGTATAGCCAGTACAGGAGATTTATCACACCGGCTATTTAACTCTTGTAGACGCGTTGCTACACTGGCCAGTGTAGGGCCCAGTGTAAGACAGGCGAACGAAGCTTATATGATATACTGGTGTAAATGTAAACAATACTTTGTATCCGTCATAGTAACGAAACCATAATTGTATAAATGTCCCCTACTGAAAGTCAGTTCTCGTATTTGAGAGGGTAGACTATATAAATACAAATTCATTCATTAGTTCAGTCAATATTGCCGGTGATGGTATCGAACTTCAAATTAAAAAGATTAAAGTTTCGTGTGTTACCAAAAAATGTTCACACAGAGCGAGGATTTGGTAACGAAAGTGACGTATGAGCATTGGCGCGCGTCGGTGGGGGGGGGGGGGGGGGTAATACTCTTGACAGTTGAGCCCGAATCCCCCCATCCCTACTCTTCTTTGTATTCACTACTGCATATTAGTAAAGGAGGAAATGTTGCAGTTTTGCAATTGCTGGGGAGGAGGGCGGGAGGGGGGGAGGGGGCTGCGTTATTTTGGCTTTTAGGTAACTAAACTTCTCCTGTAGATTATTTTCTTTCCCCCGTTTCATTGTTAGTTTGATTAGAGTCTATTCTCTATGTTAATAACAATATCGAGTTTCTATAGCTTCCGTTCATTGTCACACACACGTCTCAAGTGAATGAATGGGTCTTCATACAAGATACATGCATAATTTATTGTGACATATCGTATTTGTATGGGATTGTAAGTTAGCATAATTATTGCTCCCTTTGTAAATCAGTTTTATTGAATATTTTAGGCTACGCATTGAATAAGGAGAGACAGTATCAATACGGGCAGACATACATGTTAAAATGAATTATGATTGAATACAACTTTGGTGTGTTGTCTAAATAGTTGGTTAGGCATATACACACTGTGTGACTATAGCATGCATGTGATGTGCCGTATGTGTTTCAACGGTTGTTCCTTCTCCTACTAACAATCTACGAGGTATTGTTACAATTATTCATACTTTTATTTCATTTGAAACTTATATCGTTAAAACAACAATATTACATGGACGTTCCACTATAAAGGATTGTAATGATCAAAAAGTGTATTTTATAAGCGTGTTTGATGTACAATGCGATGTAAGCGCATACATGCACGTCGTTGTAGCAGGGCCATACCAGTGTAACGCATCTACGCACTATTCAAGGATTAATTAAGATTATTAAATTCGCAACAGTCCAAAGAATGCTTCAAGATTTCTACCGTTGACCGCCATTCTTGGATCAAAAGGAAGATGGCGCGGCATTCCATTGGCTGGCTTGCTACGCGTGAGACAAATGAATCAGTCTTGTTCCTGAGGCAAGTCGTGTAGTCAACTCACAGTATCTTCCATCTTCTCTGAGTGTTTTCTTGCGTCCATTTTGTATCACGTTGTTGTGGACAAGGGTGACCAACATAATTGGCCGACTGTTTCGGTCAATGTGTCTCCGTGATTATGGACTTGAAAGTAGCGAGCGTGTTCTTTCGAATGATATAACGAGATACCAGCATAGCGTGGGCTAATTTATGCAACCTGTGTTCTAAAACGTGGTTGTTGTTCCAAGTCTACATTTTGGTGACCCCTGACTAACCTTCGTAGTCGACTATAATTTATTCCCTTAGTTTCTGATAGACCAAGAGAAGAGAAGAGGAACCTCCTTTAAGCAACTCTAAAATATGCTCAAGACAGGCTGGTACAGTCACGTCAAAAGATACACCTTCTAATGCTCATCTTTGTCTGGAGACACCTGCGCAGGCGCAGACGTCTCTCTTACATTGAAGCAATATTACCGCCCGTTCTGTCTTCATGCGCGAAACGGAGTCGCCAAATGCATCGACCTAACGTAACGGCTAGCTAATTATTATAAGGGTAATTCTTTTAGTGGGGTTCAGTGGGAATGTTGGATTATTCAAGGCACTTAACATAGCCGTAATTTGTTAAAACATAATGTGTGCAAGCAAACCTTGGAGATAACGCTACTCACGAAATATGTTTTTTAAATAAATATTTATATACATATATAATACGATTTGTAAAGCTCAAATCAGCTTTATAAGCGATAGCAATAATTTGTAATGAAAGTATCCCATATGTCGACTCGTAGGTTTTCGCCGACCGATGGATGTATATGTTGCACGTTTTCGGGTTGACTGCCGCGCTCTTTGTTGAGACGTTTCGGCCAAGTTTCATTGGCATATTCTGGACTCAGCTGTTCAGCTCATCGAGAGAACAGCCGAGTCCAGAAAATTGCCACTTGGCCGAAACGTCGACAAAACGGTTCTTAATAATATATACGTTTGGTATCGGTATCTTATAGTGTGACCATGCAGTTAGTCCATGTTTCAATGTAGTCGGTGTGACCGTGCAAGCTTTCCTGCTGTTACACAACACTGTCGATATTCTCAAGAAACATTGGAGTGTAACCCAGGCCAGCCATAACAAGTGCAAATTGCTGTCAAGGCCGAGTGCGATAACGACGCACACGCACACGCACACGCACACACGTGCATACTCACTGTTTTCAGTGTTGGTTCCTAACTTCCTAACCCACCCGATGCGCTCGTTGGCTTTCATCCAGATAAAGAGCGCATGGGGAGTAGACCAAGTAGTTCACACATCCACGCAAACCTATTCGCCTATAGCGGCTATTGCCAAGCTAAGATATAATAGCCGCTGAATGCCGATCCGGTGACTGTCCAAAATAGTCCCAACTATCTTATATAACTAGACTTATGAAGCTACCGATGAGTATATGCTTACTTTTGAATGAATTCATAATTTCCAGTAATGTACGTTGAATAAGAATGAACGCATTGTCTAAATTGATAAAAACACATTTCAACATTGGTTCTGAAAAAGTTTGAGGTGCAAAGCGCCACTTGAATTTGTTAACATTTCTTTCAGCATGTTTCTTTTTTTCTTTCAGGAAGTGACAGCTCGTTTTGAAATTTGGGTGGTGAATATACGGAAATGGAGCAATCGCGTACACTCGGTTCACGAAGCCCCTTCACGAACTCTTGGGTCGGCACTTCAGGCACTCGGCGTTACGACGCGAGACATGTTAGGTGTGAAAATAACTGCCTCAAACAGCCAAACCAACCAGTTTACATTTCATATTTTAACATACATTTGAATAACAAGTTCCTCTATGTATATATGGCTGATTTTTTTCGTTTGTTAAAAAATAGACCAATTATTGTTTAAGTAACTAGATATTAACTTAAGTAGTAAATAAAATGTGATGTAATTACTTTGAATAATCTGGAACTCACCACATACGACCCGGTCAAATGGACTCATCCAATCTGAAAGAAAGAAGATCAAGGGCCACATATTGAAAATAATCTTGGCAACATTATTCGTGTGCGGTGTAACACTTAACAGATGGATGCATGACATTGTTTCATAGTAACATTATAAGACTGATTCTTAACACTTACTTGCGAACTACGTCCACATTATATTAGAGCTTACATCTGGTAAGAGTAAACGTTTCTATAGTAAAGATTCTAAATTTACATGGTAGATAACTCTTACATGCAAGTTTGGTTTGTAGTGTTTTAATATAATTTTGTAACTTCAGTGGCTACTAGCATGAGGTATGGTCTATGGACATATTTCGCCAGTCGTCATCTTTCACATAATAATTCTTACTTACCACTTACCAACCTGTTTGCAATCAGCCGCCTTCCCCCATTCATTCATCGTTGTGAAGCTGAAGACGCTTGCACAATGAATATTACCCGTATTAAGCTATTTACACCACCAACCAAGTAAGCATGCAATACTCAACTAATACCAATACAACTACTTTAAAACATGCACAGAGGATTACTAGGCATTAGGTATAGCTTCACTCATCGATAGTCGTCGCTCATAATTTGTTCTCACACTTTTATGTGGCACAAGATCGTTGGAATGGCTTCTGCAGGATGCGGGATTTACTCTAATAGCTTGCAAGAATATACGCCTAGGACCTACGTGAGGATATCAAGTATTTTGTCTATATCATTAAAATTATCTGTTTAACATCAAAATTTAGAAATGATGCGGAACTATATACTATCAATATGTAGCTAGTATCCACGGGTGTCTAAAAAATAATTAAAAATGTATTACGTTTCGATCAAACTAGACACTTTTACACGTTACTAAATTGTGCTATTTTATCGTAATGTAATATATGTTACTACAATTTGTTAGTATCAAGCTCCTGGTAATATCTGGCCCTGCATGGTTTCAACATTTTTACTTTGAAGTCAAAGTAAAAATTTTGGAGATACGATCAAAATACCTTAAATTGTCTTCTGTCTCACGCTATTCGTATCGAACTCCCTTAACCGTGTGTATGGGGGGGGATAAAACCTGTACGTCTACTTTTGTCAAGCATTGTAATACATGTACGTTTATGTCGTTAATTATAAGACTTCAATATTTGTGGACACGATAGTATGAGAGTGTGTGACCCTCTCTTTAGTTGGAAATGCATTCACGTGATAAGAACGGGTTCGCTTTTAAATGTGTTACTAGTCACGGAACATACAGGCGTGTTAAAGACTCGGAACAAAACAACAATCGTTTTTCTTTTTTGAAAATGTCTCATCTCACAAAAATTCCCTAGACGATTAGGTAAAAATCGTAAAAAGAAATTGTATGATAACTGATACCATACACTCACAAGTTAACTATAGATTATAAAAAGGCATTAACAATATCTACATTTAAATAAGTCGTCCATTGATAGTGTTGTACACAAAAATGTAACAAATCTATACTCAAACCCGTGAATTATTTATAATATTATATTGTTTAATAAAGCAACCGTTTATTTTGGGAGCACCAAATGTAGGATATTGGATTGAATAATAATTTAAAAAATTAAGATTATGTTCTCGTCTAGATATAAATCTGACAAATTCAATGATATCTTCTACTGCACGATATAGTAATATAATTGAATTAAAGCCTATGAACAATACTTATTAGTTGGTGATTCTTCTTGTTTGTAGCTTACATTGAATTCGGATTCCCCACATTGAATTATATTCAGTGATAGTTAACCAAACACAAAGCATTTTCAGTCTTAACTGGAACTACAGTGTTTTGTAAGAGACAATATCTCTTGACTGTCTTGACTTTGACGTATCTTATTAGTTATTAGAGCCAAGTAAAATTCGCGTTACGAAATGAAACGAAACTGTAGTTATACCTCTAAAAATGATAATTGTGGACGAGACTCGTGGCAGCATTTAAACTATGCAAATTTTGAATCGCGAAATATCGCGATTTGGAGCTTCAACCACGAAATCCACGAATCACGTATTCGCGAAATAAGACCGAAATAACGAAAATGGGTTACATATTGGCCTTAAATAATTGTTAGCGTAAGAAAAAAACGTGCAGAAGAATTAAAAATATAAAGGAAATAGGATGCACTGTTTATACACACCAATGACTCGTCTTTATTTGAGTGATGTCCCTAAATTGATTATAAAACTTTTAATTTGTTGCTTGTTATGCACCTTATAAAAATAACATCGCCAAAACGCGAGATTCACATTTTGAAAAACGAAATTTGGGAAGAAATAAAACCATTTCTGTATGGGCCTACTTACTACTGTCTGTACCCAATTCATTGGCCAAAATAATGGTGATTTTGCCTTAATGCCAGTGTTTGCGAGTATTAAGTAACGTCCCCTGCCGACTACAAAGTATATAACGAAGCCTCTCTATATTGTCCTGGACCTGATTGGTATCGATACCAAAATATGGAACATTAAGGCTAGCTTTGAAAATCGTCTATTGTGGGTTTCAGGATTCTTTAAGAATGTCAACAAATTAAGGTTGCAAACTAAAGAGTAACAATAAAAGACAAGAGAATAGAAAAAATGATGCAATTATGGAATTGAAGATTATCTTCAGCTGTGTATCTAGTGAAAATATTGCAAATTTATTGTTAGTTAATCTCATATGTTTAAACCCCATAGCGTGAAACTATACCGAGAATGCCTTGGTTTGCAGAGTTACCTAGTGCAAATGGCGCCTCTGCTTCCCCAGGATGCGCATTGCGCAATGCGCACCGTAGTGATTACCTCGTTAGTGTTGTGTGAATATAAGGTTCGCATTTTGCAGGGATATACTCCTCTCCTATCCTATGGTTTAATCTATTTTATCCAATGTTTTCTGGACTGTACTATGTACCATGTATGTCTGTTATTGGGTAAATAAATAATAATAATTCAAATCCTAGACAAACCACTTTTTTGTTTTGCAAAGACAGGATAAATGTCTTGGAAGTATAACTATTATAACTATCTATTTTTTATACTCATTTTATGTTAAATGTGTGCCTTTATCTAAATTGCCTGTCCCTTACCATAGTTCATACTGATACGACTCAAGCCTGTCTCTTCTGAGTTCACACTTACATACACGCATAGACTGTCCCTTCTGGGTTCATACTGACACGACTCAAGCCTGTCCCTTCTGAGTTCACACTTACATACACGCATAGACTGTCCCCTCTGGGTTCATACTGACACGACTCAAGCCTGTCCCTTCTGAGTTCACACTTACATACACGCATAGACTGTCCCCTCTGGGTTCATACTGATACGACTCAAGCCTGTCCCTTCTGAGTTCACACTTACATACACGCATAGACTGTCCCCTCTGGGTTCATACTGATACAACTCAAGCCTGTCTCTTTTGAGTTCACTCTTACATACACGCATAGACTGTCCCTTCTGGGTTTATACTGATACAACTCAAGCCTGTCCCTTCTGAGTTCACACTTACATACACGCATAGACTGTCCCTTCTGGGTTCATACTGATACGACTCAAGCCTGTCCCTTCTGAGTTCACACTTACATACACGCATAGACTGTCCCTTCTGGGTTCATACTGATACGACTCAAGCCTGTCCCTTCTGAGTTCACACTTACATACACGCATAGACTGTCCCCTCTGGGTTCATACTGATACGACTCAAGCCTGTCCCTTCTGAGTTCACACTTACATACACGCATAGACTGTCCCTTCTGGGTTCATACTGACACGACTCAAGCCTGTCCCTTCTGAGTTCACACTTACATACACGCATATACTGTCCCTTCTGGGTTCATACTGACACGACTCAAGCCTGTCCCTTCTGAGTTCACACTTACATACACGCATAGACTGTCCCTTCTGGGTTCATACTCATAACTTACAACTCAAGCCTGTCTCTTCTGAGTTCACACTTACATGCACGCATAGACTGTCTCTTCTGGGTTCATACTGATACAACTCAAGCCTGTCTCTTCTGAGTTCACACTAACATACACGCATAGACTGTCCCTTCTGGGTTCATACTGATACAACTCAAGCCTGTCTCTTCTGAGTTCACACTTACATACACGCATAGACTGTCCCCTCTGGGTTCATACTGACACGACTCAAGCCTGTCCCTTCTGGGTTCACTCTTACATACACGCATAGACTGTCCCTTCTGGGTTCATACTGATACGACTCAAGCCTGTCCCTTCTGAGTTCACACTTACATACACGCATAGACTGTCCCTTCTGGGTTCATACTGATACGACTCAAGCCTGTCCCTTCTGAGTTCACACTTACATACACGCATAGACTGTCCCTTCTGGGTTCATACTGATACGACTCAAGCCTGTCCCTTCTGAGTTCACACTTACATACACGCATAGACTGTCCCTTCTGGGTTCATACTGATACGGCTCAAGCCTGTCCCTTCTGAGTTAACACTTACATACACGCATAGACTGTCCCTTCTGGGTTCATACTGATACGACTCAAGCCTGTCCCTTCTGAGTTCACACTTACATACACGCATAGACTGTCCCTTCTGGGTTCATACTGATACGACCCAAGCCTGTCCCTTATCATAGTTCACACTGATACGTACAGTATACACGCAGACTCTCCATTCTGGGCTAACACTGCTTGACACTATCACACTGTCACACTGTCACACTGCTAGACACTGTCACACTGTCACACTGTTACACTGCTAGACACTGTCACACTGTCACATTGTCACACTGTCACACTGTAGACACTGCCACACTGTCACACTGTCACTCTGCTAGACACTGTCACACTGTCACACTGCTAGACACTGTCACACTGCTAGACACTGTCACACTGTCACACTATCACACTACTAGACACTGTCAAACTGCTAGACACAGTCACACTGTCACACTGTCACAATGTCACACTGTCACACTATCACACTGCCACACTGTCACACTGGTTGACACTGTCACACTGTCACACTGTCACACTGTCATACTGTCACACTGTCACACAGTCACACTGTCACACTGTCACACTGTCACACTGTCACACTGTCACACTGTCACACTGTCACATTTATAGCTGTTTAATATTGCAGCTACTCATTGCCTAAACCCATTTATAGCTGGTGAGGAGAAGACGATATGATGGGATATAGTAGTAGGAAGGGTATGACCTGCTAAAGCGTGTGAATACTTTTGCATGTATGATTTTATCTTAAATATTTTGAAAACAAATTTCCAGAATTAATATTATAAGTCAGAAGGTTTACCTACCAGAACGTCTATAGGTCTACGTAGGGGTGAAATAACGTGTACATGCCAATAGCAGAATTAAATTCAAATTTATATAATGTGTGCATACAAATGTATAAAATACGTGACTAGCAACTTAAAATACACATGCACGGATATAAATATCTGATGAGTGTGCGTGGGTGGTTGTTTGGCACACAAACATGAAACAACCTATGGTAGCAATGGTAGCAAGTTTAATATAATTAATTGTATATAACCTACGCATAATCTTTGTAAAATTAGCTTCCTATTATTTCATTGCTTTGAAAACAGAATCCGATTACATATACATAGTGTGAGTGGTAGATGGAATAAATAATGGGGTATTGTCCTCATCATCAAATTGTTCGTGAATTATAATTTCATTCAATGCTATTGCATCATGCTAGACAAGGAGATTGGACACAACCCCATTCGTAAATCGAACCTAGTAACTCACAGCCCCTGGTGATAAGGTTCGGACCGTTATCACCACTAATAGTTAGATATTATGTTAGCAGACTTTATGTTCCAATATCTCTATAGCGAGGAAGTGTGGGATCACAATAAGGTTGCCCGGAGATATATAGATATATATTGTATCTGCTCTAAGGGCAGGACTACCATGTGCCCAAATGATACTACGGTCGGGCGGTTGAGCCCAATACAACCTAAGTAGTGCGCAGTAGAAGCAAACAGCGCACTGAAATGTGTGTCTGCAGTGGATGAACGCATGAGTGTTATAATTTTGTAAAATTAATACTTGCATTCATAAGCATTTATCAACATATTGGTTCATATTCATACTCTATACTAGTATGACAATCTATACTAGTATGACAATCTTTAAATGGGATAGACACTGAAGGAGTACCTTCATCTCCCCCCCTTTTAGTTAACCTTGAACCCCCCCCCCCGTATTAGTGTAGCATCTACCCACAAATCATTATCACATATCTATAATATTAATATATCACTAGTCGTGATTATCCCACAAGTAGTTTTGAAATCACATGAGGGTTCAAGTGGGTGTTTCTCAAAGTCAAAACTTGCACTGCCCGTAGCCTGATGTTCAAAACCAAACTATTTTATGACTGTCAAATAGTTACAGAATATATTATAGAAACAATGAAGTGAAATATTATTTTATTATTTTTATAGTCAGACGATACAAATGTACAAACTACAAAGTGTGTAGCACCTTGAGGTGCTCCCCCCCTCATAGAAGAGCTGATATACTCAAGTAGCAATGCAGCGGCGACGTCTATCTCATACACTACTGATAACACGAACGCGCCGCTATATTATAATATATGACTAGCCTAGAAACCACGTTGGGGAAATGTGAGCAAATTATATAAATAAATGTACGTTTAATGCTTATTTTGGTAGCACCTTGACACGTAGAAAAAGTGGAAAATGCATACAAATAAATGTGGTTGCTCATTACATTATAATTATCGAATGTTGTCTAACAATGTAGATAATGAATATTATACTGTTCTAAATCCACATACTTATTTTAGATATGATACGTACAGTTATATCAATATGAAAATTTTGCTCCTCAATATTTTACAAATAGACGTAAACAAGTAATAAAAACCCATTCATTTTACGTTGATATGTCTATCGATAACATTACTATTTATATCAATTACAGTATATAACCCCTTAAAACAATTACAGCTCCCTGTGTTAACTTTAAACTTTTATAAACACTTCAATCTATAAGTAATTGCGTTGTGTTTCACCAAGTAAAGACTGTTATAGACCTAAACACTACAATCTATAAGAAGTTGCGTTGGTTTAACCACTCTTTATTATATAACCAATTGTTGAATTGCTCTTATTCTGTGTGAATAATGGCATAATAATAGTAAACACTGGTATAGGCCTAAACATTAAGATCTATAAGTAGTTGCATAGTGTTTACCGATGTAAATAAATGGCATGACAACGAACGAAGTAACGAAAAAGTGTAACGACAGGTAGACATACAGGAACCGCACAGGGATATCAGGGAGATATGTGGGTATAAAGACAGACATACATGTAGACTATGAACACACATATAGACATACAGACATACAGACAGACACAACGGACATGCGGGGGATAGACATAACAGAGGTTGTCAGATAGACATACAGACATACAGGTAGAGCAAAGAAGGGATATCAGGGAGATAGGTGGGTATAAAGACAGACATACATGTAGACTATGAACACACGTATAGACATACAGACATACAGGTAGAGCACAGGGATATCAGGGAGATAGGTGGGTATAAAGACAGACATACATGTAGACTATGAACACACGTATAGACATACATACATACAGGTAGAGCACAGGGATATCAGGGAGATAGGTGGGTATAAAGACAGACATACATGTAGACTATGAACACACATATGGACATACAGACATACAGATAGAGCACAGGGATATCAGGGAGATAGGTGGGTATAAAGACAGACATACATGTAAACTATGAACACACATATAGACATACAGACATACAGCTAGAGCACAGGGATATCCGGGAGATAGATGGGTATACAGACAGACATACATGTAGACTATGAACACACATATGGACATACAGACATACAGGTAGAGCACAGGGATATCAGGGAGATAGGTGGGTATAAAGACAGACATACATGTAGACTATGAACACACATATTTACATACAGACATACAGGTAGAGCACAGGGATATCAGGGAGATAAGTGGGTATAAAGACAGACATACATGTAAACTATGAACACACATATGGACATACAGACATACAGGTAGAGCACAGGGATATCAGGGAGATAGGTGGGTATAAAGACAGACATACATGTAAACTATGAACACACATATAGACATACAGACATACAGGTAGAGCACAGGGATATCAGGGAGATAGATGGGTATACAGACAGACATACATGTAGACTATGAACACACATATGGACATACAGACATACAGGTAGAGCACAGGGACATCAGGGAGATAGGTGTGTATAAAGACAGACATACGTGTAGACTATGAACACACATATGGACATACAGACATACAGGTAGAGCACAGGGATATCAGGGAGATAGGTGGGTATAAAGACAGACATACATGTAGACTATGAACACACATATGGACATACAGACATACAGGTAGAGCATAGGGATATCAGGGAGATAGGTGGGTATAAAGACAGACATACATGTAGACTATGAACACACATATGGACATACAGACATACAGGTAGAGCACAGGGATATCAGGGAGATAGGTGGGTATAAAGACAGACATACATGTAAACTATGAACACACATATAGACATACAGACATACAGGTAGAGCACAGGGATATCAGGGAGATAGGTGGGTATAAAGACATACATACATGTAGACTATGAACACACATATGGACATACAGACAAACAGGTAGAGCACAGGGACATCAGTGAGATAGGTGGGTATACAGACATACATACATGTAGACTATGAACACACGTATAGATTTACATACATACAGGTAGAGCACAGGGATATCAGGGAGATAGGTGGGTATAAAGACAGACATACATGTAGACTATGAACACACATATAGACATACAGACATACAGGTAGAGCACAGGGACATCAGGAGGATGGGTGGGTATAAAGACATACATACATGTAGACTATGAACACACGTATAGACCTACAGACATACAGGTAGAGCACAGGGATATCAGGGAGATAGGTGGGTATAAAGACAGACATACATGTAGACTATGAACACACATATAGACATACAGACATACAGGTAGAGCACAGGGATATCTGGGAGATAGGTGGGTATAAAGACAGACATACATGTAGACTATGAACACACATATGGACATACAGACATACAGGTAGAGCACAGGGATATCAGGGAGATAGGTGGGTATAAAGACAGACATACATGTAAACTATGAACACACATATAGACATACAGACATACAGCTAGAGCACAGGGATATCAGGGAGATAGATGGGTATACAGACAGACATACATGTAGACTATGAACACACATATGGACATACAGACATACAGGTAGAGCACAGGGATATCAGGGAGATAGGTGGGTATAAAGACAGACATACATGTAGACTATGAACACACATATTTACATACAGACATACAGGTAGAGCACAGGGATATCAGGGAGATAGGTGGGTATAAAGACAGACATACATGTAGACTATGAACACACATATGGACATACAGACATACAGGTAGAGCACAGGGATATCAGGGAGATAGGTGGGTATAAAGACAGACATACATGTAAACTATGAACACACTTATAGACATACAGACATACAGGTAGAGCACAGGGATATCAGGGAGATAGATGGGTATACAGACAGACATACATGTAGACTATGAACACACATATGGACATACAGACATACAGGTAGAGCACAGGGACATCAGGGAGATAGGTGTGTATAAAGACAGACATACGTGTAGACTATGAACACACATATGGACATACAGACATACAGGTAGAGCACAGGGATATCAGGAGGATGGGTGGGTATAAAGACAGACATACATGCCTCATGCAGTTGAGGCTAAGGGTCCTAAGGTTCTAAGCTTACGACATCTAGGGTCGTGGGTTCGTATCTCGTTTGTGATGGTCCTTCATCGTGATCTAGCCCCCCTCATCGTATGGAAGAGAATGATTGCAATCATAGTGACAAAAGCCACAAGAATCATTCAATGAACAGTGACAGAGTGAAAGTATAATGTTATAGTACGTAATTACTTGAACCCATGAAAACGTATCAGATATTGATTGAGTAATCCCTTCTAGGTCTGGTGAAGTCAAACATTGAAACATACGTATCCTGGTCATAGGACAGCTAATCCTAAGCATCGCGGTCTACATGAACGAGTGAATGTTGAATTAAATAAATGTAAAATGTAAATTAAGTAAATGAAGAAGTACGCAAATATTGTGTCGAGGTAAATAATTGTCTTTACATGGTACAACAATGCAAAGCTTAGTTACTGTTCTGTATTATGATAAGCAGCATGAGTTGAACCTATAGGCTATAATTTATGTGTGTGGGAAAGGTAATATTTTAGTTTCCGTTAGAATTCTCAAACGGCTCAGTGAACGGAGTGTTTGTGTACCTAATTCAGTTTCGCTCCTAACACTCTACGTAGGATGAAATACTGTGTTTACGGTTTTGTATTTTTTCTTAGTATTTGATTCTTGGCTTGATTAGCGTTATTAGAATGTCACTGTGGAATTTTAATTTAAAGCCTTATATAAATTGTATTACAATGCATACATCTGTCTTTTTATTATTGACTGCAGCACATTGCTGTCTCTCTTCTTTTATGGAATTTTTAAGTTTTTGTTGTATTGTCATCTTGTTGTTGGTTGTTAAGTTTTAATGTTCACGCCAAATGGCATAAACTTGTGTATTGTGTACATTTAATTAAATAAATAATAAATAAATATATAACAAATACCGTACAAGTATGAGACAATGACAAAGAAAATGTAGTAAACATAAACAAAAACTAGATAATAACTGCTAAATTTAATACTACTGTTTGATAGATTATTTGCTACATGCTATAACAATGACATAATAATTGATAGTTTTCTGTTAAAATACTACGCCAAGGTTACATTTAGTGCGTTTCTGAACTAACATTGTTTTATACTATTCTGATTCTCTTATGTTAAATAAAAGAATCGAGTACATAGCAAAAAGCACTACCCAGCATTGCCCAAAAACTATTTCATAAAAACGGCTACTCATAAATTAATTTCACAAATCCATGGCTGGGTAAAATATTATTGTGTGCATTACAATAATAAAATTACTATCCAATTGGTGGAATAAAGCAATATTGTGTTATGTACCTTTCACCTATAATCACTTGCTCCAAATTTGTCTAGTGATATTATTAAATGATTATAACAATATATGCAATATTATTTTTTGTATTATTATTAATTGTAGAACAATATCGGTGTGTAAGTCCAAGTTTCACGGTTCAACTAGAGTTATTGCTAGAAAGGTTGACCAGTCATCTATCAATGTGTCCCACCGGTAATGAATTGAAATAATTATTACGAGTGTTAATGGGACATGATTGTAACTAACGGTCCACTTATTCATGCTGGCTGGCTATTTTAATAGTAGCTGTGTCTACAAAGTTGTTTTCAAATAAAGTAAGGGTGAAGATGTACCAATTAACCACATGTCCTACTCCTACCCATATATCCCATTGAGTAGATTGTAATACAGTTGCCCTTATTGTTTCTAGATGTATTGTGTGTGCGTCACTGGTTTTACAGATCATTACACTTTTGTAAGTATATATACGTGATGAATTCAAATCAGTTTTAAAATGAGATAACCTGCGATCCTAGGTCAATACAAATAAGGAAGAGAGTGCTTGTGTGTTTATGTCCATAAATATAATAGCACTACTCTGATGGTTATTATAGCGTAGCCTATTTAATGTACAGGTTAATGCACAAGATCATCAGCATTACGGTTATAAGTAGTTTATTGAACACTAGAATTAGGCCTAACGAACTTTTATGTAAATATCTAATGGTTAATGATGTGATGCGTACATATTCAGTAACAGAATTTACTGTTTACGCCAACAGTTTAGCTGTATGCACGCTTGCATGGATTAATTGTTGTATAAGTTCTTTGAATGTACCGAATAATATTGCAATAAAGGCATACTAGACTAGCTTACTATTCCGACAAGAAATGAAGATACATCTGCATGATCTTATAGTTTATTATTGCAATAGGGACATACTAGACTAGCTTACTATTGCGACAAGAAATGGAGATACAACTGCATGATCCTATAGTTTATTATTGCAATAGGGACATACTAGACTAGCTTACTATTCCGACAAAAAATTAAGATACAACTGCATGATCCTATAGTTTATTATTGCAATAGGGACATACTAGACTAGCTTACTATTCCGACAAGAAATGAAGATACATCTGCAGAATCCTATAGTTTATTATTGCAATAGAGGCCTACTAGACTAGCTTACTATTCCGACAAGACATGAAGATACATCTGCATGATCCTATAGTTTATTATTGCAATAGGGACATACTCGACTAGCTTACTATTCCGACAAGACATGAAGATACAACTGCATGATCCTATAGTTTATTATTGCAATAGGGACATACTAGACTAGCTTACTATTCCGACAAGAAATGAAGATACATCTGCATGATCCGATAGTTTATTATTGCAATAAGGACATACTAGACTAGCTTACTATTCCGACAAGAAATGAAGATACAACTGCATGATCCTATAGTTTATTATTGCAATAAGGACATACTAGACTAGCTTACTATTCCGACAAGAAATGAAGATACAACTGCATGATCCTATAGTTTATTATTGCAATAAGGACATACTAGACTAGCTTACTATTCCGACAAGATATGAAGATACATCTGCATGATCCTATAGTTTATTATTGCAATAGGGACATACTAGACTACTAGACTAGCTTACTATTCCGACAAGACATGAAGATACATCTGCATGATCCTATAGTTTATTATTGCAATAGGGACATACTAGACTAGCTTACTATTCCGACAAGAAATGAAGATACATCTGCAGAATCCTATAGTTTATTATTGCAATAGAGGCCTACTAGACTAGCTTACTATTCCGACAAGAAATGAAGATACAACTGCATGATCCTATAGTTTATTATTGCAATAAGGACATACTAGACTAGCTTACTATTCCGACAAGAAATGAAGATACAACTGCATGATCCTATAGTTTATTATTGCAATAAGGACATACTAGACTAGCTTACTATTCCGACAAGATATGAAGATACATCTGCATGATCCTATAGTTTATTATTGCAATAGGGACATACTAGACTAGCTTACTATTTCGACAAGACATGAAGATACATCTGCATGATCCTATAGTTTATTATTGCAATAGGGACATACTAGACTAGCTTACTATTCCGACAAGAAATGAAGATACATCTGCAGAATCCTATAGTTTATTATTGCAATAGAGGCCTACTAGACTAGCTTACTATTCCGACAAGACATGAAGATACATCTGCATGATCCTATAGTTTATTATTGCAATAGGGACATACTCGACTAGCTTACTATTCCGACAAGAAATGAAGATACATCTGCAGAATCCTATAGTTTATTATTGCAATAGAGGCCTACTAGACTAGCTTACTATTCCGACAAGAAATAAAGATACATATGCATGATCCTATAGTTTATTATTGCAATAGGGACATACTAGACTAGCTTACTATTCCGACAAGAAATGAAGATACAACTGCATGATCCCATAATTTATTACAAAAAATAGTAGCTTCAGTAATTTATGTAGTGGAGAGAAGCACGAGGGTTTGAATTATGGCCCGTTTCTAGTGATGAAGAGAGCATTTTGAAGTGTTTATTATTTCTAGTAAGTTGGATGTACCACACCACTCTGCTACTACACAGCATCGTCAATAGGTAACCGCGTAAACACCTAAACACCTAAACACCGCGTCCTCGCGACAAGACGTTAAACAGGCCAGCTACTCAAACAAGGTATCAAACAAACTTTCAAACGTAATGCTTAGGAAAATATACAACACAGAAGCTTCTAAGCGGCTGTGTTTCCATAGAGAAAATATGATTTGTCACCAAATACTATTACTTTTATCATTTATTGTTGGTTTTGCAAACCGCTAAAGTCAGTTATCAATGTCAATTTGTGCATGAAGGGAATTTCTCTGTAATTTGATTATAATTATACGTTATCTACGCGAAGGTTTACGCGAAGGTTTGCCCTTACATAGGCTAAATGTTATTTATACACAGAATGGATACTTTTCATTAGTACGGAGCAATGACCGATAATGATAGATTTAGCCTCTATTCTGAATAAGAAGGCGTTTTAATGATTCTAAATTAAATTGCATTAACTGTGTTTCATCAAGAAAATAACCCCATTAGTTATAGCAAAAGCATATGTACAATATTAATAAAAACAATAGGTCTACCATAGCATTAATAACACTTGGTTACTTTTTATGAGCTTTAAAATTGTTGGCAGTGCGTATTTAAAGAAAAACAAGTGTGTAAACAGCAAACCAATATAATCAATAATAATGAAATATTGAAATATTGACAATGTTGTTGTTTTAATACTGTTTACCATAGGAAGAATTACGTAAATTATTGTAAAAATATATCCTTGATGACATTGGACAACAGGCGTAAACTGTTGGACATGATGTTTTTGTATAAACTAGTTAATAACATAGTCGATTCGCTTTTACTCAGATTTTTAAACTTTTTCGTGCCTACCAACACACTAGAAGTCACCCTACTTTTTATGTTTGTAACAACAGGATTGATGTTTTAAAGTATATGCAACCATTGGTAGGTTACAAACCTCTTTTAACTCTTTGGCTAAAATAGTGTGTAATCAAGTTGATCTGTTTTCTGACAATTTAATATGCTTAAGGGCTAAAATAATGAATGTGTTAAATAATATGAGATAGGGTTGATGTAAACAATGAGTTGACTATGTACATCTATGTACATTAATTGTGAATTGTGATCCTTACAAATTGTGTGTTATTTTCAGGTTATATTACATTTACACTTGTGGAGTTTAAATATTCTGTTGTAAATAAAGTATTAAAAAAAAAAAAAAAAAAAAAAATGGTTGTTGTAAAGATAATGGAAATAATATATTGTCAATATTATTGATATGATCGCAATAATCGGCCGCCATTTTCATTGTTTTGGAATTACAATAATTACTCTCGGTAATAATCTATGAAAGAACATTACTTTTCCAACTGAAGTAAAACTGAATTTGTTTAATGTTTGCATCACCTTACTTACAAAGGAGAATACATTGTCTATGTATATATAAATATAGACAATGTAATGTATGGCAATGTGTGTATGTGTGTATATTATATGTCCGTCCTCTAGGATATTTGTGATTAACAAATAAGAAAATACGTATCCTAGGAAGTTGTTGTTAATGTGTGTGTAGGTGTGTGGATGTGTGTGTGTGTGTGTGTGTGTGTGTGTGTGTGTGTGTGTGTGTGTGTGTGTGTGTGTGTGTGTGTGTGTGTGTGTGTGTGTGTGTGTGTGTGTGTGTGTGTGTGTGTGTGTGTGTGTGTGTGTGTGTGTGTGTGTGTGTGTGTGTGTGTGTGTGTGTGTGTGTGTGTGTGTGTGTGTGTGTGTGTGTGTGTGTGTGTGTGTGTGTGTGTGTGTGTGTGTGTGTGTGTGTGTGTGTGTGTGTGTGTGTGTGTGTGTGTGTGTGTGTGTGTGTGTGTGTGTGTGTGTGTGTGTGTGTGTGTGTGTGTGTATATACAAAAATACTACAACCCTCCGAAGATAGAATGTCTTCACTCATTAATTTTACTATATTGCATTTACTTTCGAACTTCCAAAAGGGAATATCAATCAATATCAATATACTATAAAATTCCGTTTAAAGAAGGTGCTTCCTTGTTAATCCAGAATATTATGCACTGATCGTTAGCATTAGAGAGCGTGTTCTTAGGTTATTAAATCAAAGGTTTAAAGAGTAGTATTGAGGATATTTCTAAATAGATAATAGTTTCGGTGATAATTAGCTATAGAATTATTGTAGTCGTTTTCATATTGTCAATTTCTATCGACGATAACACATAATAACACCCTTGACTTTGGTCTATTAGGGCCTACATATCCATTGCATAGAAAAAATATGTAAGATTTTACCTTATAATACAGGCAAACCATTTAGGTTGTTCGAGAGGGTTGTGGGAAGGGGTGGGGTAGAGGTGATGGGTTGAATGTATCATTTAGGTATGAAAATATGTCAAATATGCAAAACTAGACTGTGACAGTTTTATTACAACATTTGTAAACGGTCAAAGTTTTCTTTAAACAAATAATAGATCTTAAAACAATTGTTATGACATTAAGTGCGAGAATGTTTCATGATTGCAGGTATAGCTCCTCATATTTAACACCATGAAAAGAGGTAAACCGAACAATAAAATAAACACAAATGCCTTATTAGTTTTGCGTCTTCTATAACTGGGATGAACAGAAGAACCACACAAGATTTCTTATCAACCTCACTACGTAAATGAAAGTGTTCAATCATGAAAACTTAATTCTTTGGATATGAAAATAATTGGACTATGTGTAATGAGCTTCATATTGCACAATGTAGGTACGACATTGGTGTGTAACAATAATGAGCCTAACAATAGCAACAATGATGTGACAGCACACAATCTGCAGTGACCAGGACTCGAACCCAGATCACCAAGTGATGATGACAACAATGGTTTAATAATACAAACAAAGCAATAACAATGAATACATTCAGTTAACCCCAGTATCTTTACTACCGTTGCTGTTTGTTTTGTTAGCATGTGTTTTCAATGCATTGATTCAAGTTCTTGTGTAGACCGCCATTATTGCTACTGTTATGACTATTGTTATTGTTATTTTTACTATTATCATTATTTTTATTGCGGTGTATAAGAAGCGTAAATTCTTAATGATGAATGCTTAGCATTATATTGCTGTCATATAACATAATTTATTAATAATAACTCACACTTGAGGTTTTATGTCGTACTTATCTTGTAATTTTGTAATAAAATGGTAAGTGGATAGTGCTTTGGCTAACATAGGCCTATGCCATATGTGCTAAAAAAGTAAATTGCATTGGTAATAAATCATTAGAAATTTTTAAAGTAATGAAACCAAATGTTAATTTCTCATTACTTGTCACATTGTCTATAAAGCTAATGCCGTTAATTTGCAAGATACTTTTTTATTACCTCACGTATTGTTTGCATGATTTACAAGGAAACAAACCTTTGCCATAACGTTAATTTTCTGCGGTACAATGGACTATAAGGAAACGATTTAGAAATAAGAAGATGGGCGTAGGTTTTAGAAGGTATTGTGAAGATAACGAGCGTCTTACAACTGTAAACAGACTTTGAATAGGCCTAAACTATATGAATCCTGTGTTTTATTCATGGTGACCACAGGGTTGAGCATCAATTAGACAAGCTGATACAGTCCAGCAACAGAGTAAGCTATTTTGGGAGAGGTTCGCATATGATTAGAATTACACGATACAGTACATGCCTCTGTATGGGTAGGGCCTAGGCCTAAATACCAGTTAGAGCAAATCACAACCCTGCATGTCAATAAACCTCGCGACTTTCCCATCCACACATGTAAACATGGAACCTTCAAACCTGGGCCTTACGGTTATGCCATTTCGGCTCGAGCATTGCCACCATTTAACTAATTAGCCAATCCTCCCGCCACCTGTATAGATGGTTCCCATGCATTCTAAGCGTGCTCTAAAGAGACGTGCATGTTTCACACTTACCAGTGATTGACATCCAAGGGTAGCGAGGAATATCAGGGATCGGTTGGCCGGTCGGCGCCGCCCCAGGCTGTGAGCACGACGTTAGGGGGTCGCCGGCGATCCCACTTGCTGCCGCCGCCTGATGGTAAAACTGTGCGGCGGCGGCCATAGAAGCGCTTGCTGCAGACACTGAACTGGCAGCCGACACGGCCGTACCGTTGGGGTGGTGCCCCAGGGTGTAGTTGACCATGTCTGACGAGGGCACATTGCCCCCCAGGTTGCCCCCTAGCGAGCCCCCGAGCGTGGTAGGGTACCGACAACTCTTCTCGGCGGCGTCGGCGAGGGCTGAGGCTGAGGCCGACGTGGAGAACGGGCCGGGTACCATGGCCCCCGAGGCTGCGGCGCCGAATGCTGCCGCCGCGACGGCTTGCTGCTGGGCATGATGATGATGGGCTGCAGCCGCAGACACATACGGATACATCCTGACTGAGCCCGGTGATGTCGAGGAACTAGTGTGGTTGGGGCTGGAGGAGTTGGATGAAGGCGAATGACTGTTGATCGTCGAGTAGTTTAACGCCGAGTCCGCGGTGCAGGTGGAAGTCGTGAACAGATGAGATGTTGTTGGGTTTAACAGTTGCGGATGCTGATAGAGCTGATGATGATGGTATTTTGGTAGCATGCTATCCAATATGAACTTGGAAGTCATTGCTCAAAATCGATTCGCACCGTACAATATGTCACCATGGTATAATGCTGATTATTATTGTTTGTTGTTGTTGTTGTTGTTTCTTTATGATCTTGACGGTCGCATCAAAGCTCTTTTATACACCCTTCAAAATTTCTCACGCAACGTTTATGACTGTTCTATGCTTAACCTACCAAGGATACCTTTACAGTACTAGAAGCGACTAAAATTGTAAGGGTTACAATAATGGGAGAGCTACCCCTCCTCTTTCCCCTCATGGGTCTGTGGAAACGGAGTAAATAGTACGGACCAATGAAGGAGGAGGTTGTTGGAGGAGAACCAATAGCAGGGAGTGTTACTCGGAGATGAATGAAGGGGGCTCGAGTGAAAAGCAGCAGGCAGTTGTTTCTCTCAGTTGGTTCGCCAGTCCGCCGCGGGGGCGCCAAGGGAGGTAGTGGGGTACGAAGGTTATGACAATGCCATCTAACGAGTATCTCGACAACTCGCAGAGATCCCGAAGAAAAAGTGCTTTGGTTCCGTTCTTCTATTCTGATTCATACACTGTTGACACATCGGTGGTCAGTTGTGTTGCGCGCCGGCCGGCTACTGCACACGCGTCGCACACGCACACGCACACGCACACGCACACGCACACGCACACGCGCACGTGTACATACTATGCGCTGTCACGTGGCTCAGTAACAGTCGCAGGGTGCGTAAAGCCCCTAAGGCTCTCAGTCTTTTGTTGGCATAGCTTGACAATCCACGAATGTATTGAAATAAATACAAAATGCAACCACATGTAGACTGATATTGTTTCACTCTACCTTTACTGTACCTAAGTGATATTTATAGCTGTTGTAAAATGGCTTTATAAAATCTTTATAATAAAGATCAATCTTTATTATTAAAAATATAAACCGATGGCTGACCAATGACATTGGATTACCACAAGTGTCCAGCTTTCTAATCAAAATAAAATACATGTTTTATAATACACATTAAACTAAACAAACAAAACAAAATTATAAATCAGAACAACAATGAGGGGGTTGGGGGGGTAAACAAGATTACGTATTGTTGGAATCATGATTGATTGTTTTAAAGCATTAATAACAGTAATTTAATTTCTCAATACATTTTTATTGATCTTTGATTTTTTATATAGTAGGCCTAGAGTAGTTCTTTGTTTTTCTTATTCTTGCTATTTATGATTTTCATTATTATTAATTGTTGGCATAGTTATTTTTAATGCCCTCCTTTTTAAATCAGTTTTTATAACTGAATAGGATATACATTAAACACATGAATTAACAAAAGAAAAAGGTCGACAGAACACATTGTTCAAGTATACAGTAGTAACATTAGGTAAAAACAATAAAAATCTAACAATAAACACAACCATAGAACGCTAAAATCTAAAGTGCATTGAAAAATATATATACAAGTATATACATTTTACATATACTAGATAACAAATTATTAAAATACCACTATATAAATAATATATAAGAGAGATATTGAGTTCATAAATTGCTAATCAATTGCATTTAATATCAGTTTGTTGTCGTATTGTATGCAAGTTCTCAATTGATTATTGATCAATTTTCGGGCGCTATTAACAACAGGGTAACATTACTAATCTGATTGATCCACCCTGGCAAGACTCTCGTCTATGACAACACACAATGCCAGCCAGCATGTCTGGTTGCCAAGCACCCGCTCGGCAACTGGGAAACCTTGGTTCGTACCCCACTAGCGATAGGAATTTGTAATTTCTGGCACACATACAATTTAATTCTAGTGTTATCTGAAGTGCTCCAACCATAACTCACAAGGCATACAATAAAGTACTGTGGTCGTGTGTCGTGAGCTCTAAAATATACATGGCTAGGGACTATGACAGCAAACAAGATTAATTTTCTTCTCATTTAATAACGTAATTATAAATTAAGTTTTACGACTTAGTGAGGAATTATGGTTGCCACAATTGATGAAGGTGTGGTGTGCATTAAACGTAGCCATGTACGTATTATAAGGCTATAGCCAGGTATAATATTGTCATGCACACTGCATTATGATAATTTCTCTAAGCGTTATGAAAAGGATTCACCATACTGTGCAATAAAGGTTGATATTTCATAAAGCTGTATGTGAATTGTGCAATAGATTAGATTGTGCTATATAATTGAAAGATTATGTGCAACAGTCAAGCTGCAATTAAAAATGTATTTTTTAATTATTTGGGTATATGCTTATCAGGCTATGTGAACTGTGCAATAGATTGAACTGTATAATTGAAAGATTATGTGCAACAGTCAAGCTGCAATTAAAAATGTTCTTTTTAATTATTTGGGGATATGCTCATAAGGCTATGTGAACTGTGCAATAGATTGTGCCATATAATTGAAAGATTATGTGCAACAGTCAAGCTGCAATTAAAAATGTATTCTTTAATTATTTGGTGGTATGTTCATATGGCTATATGTAAGCTATAAGGGCAATAGATTGTAGCATATAATTAAAAATACTATGAACATGGTGCAATTTTATAATGTGTTCGTAGATATTTGGGGATACGATACTACTATAACTCACACTTAAGGTTATGTGGAGTGTGCTATACGTTGCAATAGACAAGATAATTAGTGTGCTGTCATTAATTATTCTTTACGAATGATTTGTGGATTACGGTTACTGTGCAATAACGCTATACGAACTGTGCAATAGTGTGCCATATAAAAGATATATACATTTCCTGTGAATAATATATTGTGTTCTTATAATAGTGGAAAGAATAACTTGGGCCGGTACCATGCATGCAACAATGTGTCATACTCTTCACGTGGCAACATGGCAATATAACCCTAGGTGAACTATGCAGTAGAGTCTGGCACCAATTGGATAGGTTGGACACGTTCTCTGGACGAAAAGGATGCATTATAGTTTTAGGCGGAATGATATAGGTGGTGCACTTTACATACTAGAGATCCACAACAATCAAAATAAATTATATATAATCGAGTGGTAGACTGCATTATCAATCGTTATAATCGAAATTTAATTACACGAAAATAAACGCGTGTAGCAAAACAATAATAGGAATGGAAATAAAAACGAATTATCTCCTACCGGTACCTTGTAAAGGAAAATTAAATAAATAGTAAGTTGCATTATTAGATGAGCGCAGCGAAGCGGAGTGAATCTCTCCATACAACTCGATCGGCGCTTTGTCTGTGTGTCTGTATGTATGTATGTATGTATGTATGTATGTCTGTCTGTATGTGCGCTAAATTTTGTTCGTCGCGCACAGGTCAAACGGCTTGACGTATTTGGCTGAAATTTTCCGTCAACATTTGTGACTACTAAACTCGATGCTGTTAACATAACCAGCAAAATTCGTCAAGATGCCAACCTACAAAAAATTAATTACTGAAAAACAAAAATTGTTTATTTATTTAATTAAATGAAAACTTACCAACGGATTTAAATAATGTTCCATTTGTAGATTAACATTAATAGTACCAACACTTGACAAAATTTTCAAAATTGTTAGTTTATCCGCCATGTTATAAAAAAATATTGTTTATTTACGGTAATAATTTCTAAATTTTTACAGTGTTCCACCGATATGATTTGCATTTGCGGACTATTGCAGTTAGATGCACATAGTATACACCAAACATAGCGTACGTAACAATACCTATGCAATATTATTTGGAATTTCGATAGCTGTCATAGAATGGCTACAATGACGTAAGATGCCAACCTACAAAAAATTAACAACTGAAACACATGTTTTGTTATTTATTTATTTAATTAAATTAAAACTTACACACCAATATAAATAATTTTTTATATGTGAGTCAACATTAATAGTTCCAACACACGACAACAGTTTCAAAATTTTAGCTTTAACCGCCATGTTATAAACAAATATTGTTTATTTACGGAATTAATTTTCTTCGTTTTTACAGTGTTCCACCGATATGATTCGCATTTGCGGACCATTGGAGCTAGATGCACATAGTATGCTGCCGAAATGGCTTACGCAGTCAGACCTTTCTCACGATGTATTTGGATTTTTGATAGCTATCATAGAATGGCTACAATGACGTGTTATATTTAATGACCTTCACGGCAAACATGCAAATGTTAACAACGAACTTGGTCGACAAATTAAAAAGCTTTTATTATGATTTAAAAGCGGGTTATTGTATGATAAATTAATATTTCATTTTAGATATAGTCTGTATCTACATTATGGAACTTTCCATACACTGATAGATTTAATAGTTTATGAATTAGAGCCTATTGAGTAGACCACGGTCGAATGAAATTATGCGTAAATCCATCAACTTGAAGGTTTTAATTTCTTTAAAGAAAACTTCTTAACGGATTTAAATTATATTTCGTGCATTTATTAGCAACATATCAAGAAATAATATACTTAAGTTATAATGTTGTAACTTGATCCGCCATCTTGTAAAAAAATCATATGTTTATTATAAAGGTATTTTTTTTTTTAAAGAGGAATATGATATGCAAATGATTTATTTGGTTTGATACATTGAAAAAATCGCTCATCTGTCAACGCGGAGCGTTTTTTAGATGAGCGTAGCGAAGCGGAGTGAATCTCTCCATACAACTCGATCGGCGCTTTGTCTGTGCGTCTGTATGTCTGTATGTCTGTATGTGCGCTAAATTTTGTTCGTCGCGCACAGGTCAAACGGCTTGACGTATTTGGCTGAAATTTTCGGGCAACGTTTGTGACCACTAAACTCGATGCTGTTAACATAACCAGGAAAATTCGTCAAGATGCCAACCTTACAAAAATTAATTACTGAAAAATAAAATTTGTTTATTTATTTAATTTAATGAAAACTTACAAACGGATTTTAATGATGTTTCACTTGTAGATTACTATCAACGGTACCAACACTTGACAAATGTTTCAAAATTGTAAGTTTATCCGCCATGTTATAAAAAAATATTGTTTATTTACTACAATAATTTCTTCATTTTTACAGTGTTCCACCGATATGATTCGCATTTGCGGACTATTGCAGTTAGATGCACATAGTATACAACAAACATAGCGTACGTAACAGTTCCTATGCACTATTATTTAGAATTTCGATAGCTGTCATAGAATGGCTACAATGACGTAAGATGCCAACCTACAAAAAATTAACAACTGAAACACATGTTTTGTTATTTATTTAATTAAATTAAAACTTACACACCGATATTAATACTTTTTTATATTCAAGTCCCCATCAATAGTACCAACACACGACAACAGTTTCAAAATTGTAGCTTCAACCGCCATATTATAAACAAATATTGTTTATTTACGGCAGTAATTTTCTTCGTTTTTACAGTGTTCCACCGATATGATTCGCATTTGCGGACCATTGAAGTTAGATGCACATAGTATGCTACCGAAATGGCTTACGCAGTCAGACCTTTCTCACTATGTATTTGGAATTTTGATAGCTATCATAGAATGGCTACAATGACGTGTTATATTTAATAACGTTCACGGCAAACATGCAAATGTTAACGACGAACTTGGTCGACAAATTAAAAAGCTTTTATTATGATTTAAAAGCGGATTTTTGTATGATTAATTAATATTACATTTTATATGTAGTCTGTATCTACATTATGGAACTTTCCATACACTAATAAGTTTAATAGTTTATGAATTAGAGCCTATTGAGTAGACCACGGTCGAATGAAATTATGCGAAAATCCATCAACTTGAAGGTTTTAATTTCTTTAAAGAAAACTTTTTAACGGATTTTAATAATATTTCGTGCATTTATTAGCTACATATCAAGAAATAATATATAGTTAAGTTATAAGGTTGTAACTTGATCCGCCATGTTGTAAAAAATCATATGTTTATTATAAAGGTATTTTTTTTTAAAGAGTAATATGATATGCAAATGATTTATTTGATTTGATACATTGAAAAAATCGCTCATCTGTCAACGCGGAGCGTTTTCCTAGTCTTAGTCTAACGAAAACGTCGGCCAAAAAGGGCACTCTTTTTTTGATTAGATGAGCGCAGCGAAGCGGAGTGAATCTCTCCATACAACTCGATCGGCGCTTTGTCTGTGTGTATGTCTGTATGTGCGCTAAATTTTGTTCGTCGCGCACAGGTCAAACAGCTTGACGTATTTGGCTGAAATTTTCTGTCAACATTTGTGACTACTAAACTCGATGCTGTTAACATAACCAGCAAAATTCGTCAAGATGCCAACCTACAAAAAATTAATTACTGAAAAACAAAAATTGTTTATTTATTTAATAAAATGAAAACTTACAAACGGATTTAAATAATGTTTCACTTGTAGATTAACAGCAACGGTACCAACATTTGACAAAAGTTTCAAAATTGTAAGTTTATCCGCCATGTTATAAACAAATATTGTTTATTTACTACAATTATTTCTTCATTTTTACAGTGTTCCACCGATATGATTTGCATTTGCGGACTATTGCAGTTAGATGCACATAGTATACACCAAACATAGCGTACGTAACAATACTTATGCAATATTATTTGGAATTTCGATAGCTGTCATAGAATGGCTACAATGACGTAAGATGCCAACCTACAAAAAATTAACAACTGAAACACATGTTTTGTTATTTATTTAATTTAATTAAAACTTACACACCGATATAAATAATTTTTTATATGTGAGTCCACATTAATAGTACCAACACACGACAATAGTTTCATAATTTTAGCTTTAACGGCCGTGTTATAAAAAAATATTGTTTATTTACGGCAGACATTTTCTTCATTTTTACAGTGTTCCACCGATATGATTCTCATTTGCGGACCATTGAAGTTAGATGCACATAGTATGCTGCAGGAATGGCGTAGGGAGTCAGACCTTTCTCACTATGTATTTGGAATTTTGATAGCTATTATAGAATGGCTACAATGACGTGTTATGTTTTATGACTTTCACGGCAAAAATGCAAATGTTAACAACGAACTTGGTAGACTAATTAAAAAGCTTTTATTATGATTTAAAAGCGAGTTATTGTATGATTAAACAATATTTAATTTTAGATATAGTCTGTATCTATATTATGGAACTTTCTATACACTGATTGGTTTAATAGTTAATGAATAAGAGCCTATTGAGTAGACCACGGTCGAATGAAATTATGCGGAAATATATCAACTTGAAGGTTTTAATTTCTTTAAAGATAACTTCTTAACGAATTTAAATAATATTTCGTGCATTTATTAGCAACATATCGAGAAATAATATACTTAAGTGATAAGGTCTTTACTTGATCCGCCATCTTGTAAAAAAATTATATGTTTATTATAAAGGTATTTTTTTTCTTAAAGAGTAATATGATATGCAAATGATGTATTTGATTTGATACATTGAAATAGTCGCTCATCTGTCAACGCGGAGCGTTTTCCTAGTAGAATATCTGTGTAAGAATAATGGTAACAAAGTCACTAACAAGGTACAAAAATCAGTATTGGGAAGCAAGATTTGGAGCTCAATTAATAGGGTTTGAATTTTCAAAAATAAAATGTGGTAATTCAATAATATTTTCGTTATCTACTACACAATTTTTTATTTCGATTTTAGTTCAAAAAGTAAAATGGTCATCGCTATAACAACCAGTCATCTTCAGACACGTCTATGCTACATCTATTCTATTCTAGATTCCTATAACCACTCATACAACAATTCATACACACCTTCATATTAGTCGTACTTTACAAAGTAAACCTGTCATTTCACACCAGAAACACCAGATGCCCAAGAGAATGTTAAAAATCCCACCAAGGTCCATACCAAGACTCAATCATCGGACATCACCTTGATGGAGGTCACCACTCGGACAAATACCAGATTGGGTGTGGACGCCACCACTCACAAAGAACGACCTAAGGCGGGGCACACTTCCCCTCCTCAAACGAATGTTAGCGTGGATCTCCACCGGGAAGGTGTGATAGTTCGACCGGACATTGTAGTCCATCAGGGGAGGAACATAGAGAAGACCTCAGATCTTGCTGCCCTGGATCTGGCTGTTTCTATCAAGGCAGCTGGAGTCGGCTATAACCAGAAGCTTACTACACAGATTATAAGACCAGACGACCACGCTCTTACAAACTGTTCGATAGTTGTACCGAGCCTTGTCGCCCAGAAGAAGAAGAACGTGGACATCGGCTCAGACCTCGCTGCCCTGGACCTGGCCGGTTCTATTGGGTCAGGTGAAGCCAGCCCTGAGTGGAACCTTGTTATCCAGCATAGAAGGCCAGAAGACCCAGGGAACCAGTCTTTCGCAAACAACTCGATAGTTACACTGGACCCGATGATTCTTGCCCAGCAGCAGAGGAGAGATGCGGATACTTGCTTAGTCCCTGCTACCCTAGATGACCCAGCTGTTTCCATCCAGCAGGTTGAAGTCAGCCAGGAGCTTGCTAACCACATGGTCACTGAGGAACCGGATTTGAGAAGACTACAAGATAACAGTCGTCCAGTATTCAGTAAACAGAGGAAGGGAACCAGTAGGGAAAACACTTTTATAGAATTGTGTAGGAGGAAACAACCTTCCCGCCTATCCAAAACCAATCATGGAATCATAAAGACAAGAATAAGTCACCACCATTTTCAGATAGGCCGAAACAAACTAACAGGGCACACTTAAATAAAAGCAATAACCAGATAAGAAAAGAACAATTTAGACCTACACCAAACAAGTTTAAAATTTTGCACCAAAATATTCAGAGCATAAAAAATAAAAATTTAGAGTTAGAAATATTAGTAAAAGAAGAATACCCTCAAATAATCTGCCTTACGGAGCATTACCTAAAAGCAAATGAACTAAAAGAACATTCACTAGCGGGATATGTAACAGTGGATAGCTATTGTCGGACAAAACATAAATAAATAAATAAATAAATAAATAAATAAATAAATAAAAATAAATTCACATTTAGAGTCTACCCACTCAGTAATTAAACTGATTTGCAGTGGGGGACTTTAATTCAAAGTGACTAAACCAACCCTGTAGGCTTCGAACACCATCGACGAGTGAGCGATAACCAATCAAAGATCGATATTTCAAATACGAAACATATGAATCAATGATTGGACAGTGCGAACACCTGCGGACAAATGCCAGAATCAACAAGGCCGATTCAGAACAACTTTGAATTTATTGAGTGCTTCGTTGAAAGGAGGTGTTATCATCTGCTCACAAACAGGCTTAAAGATTAAAAAACTAAATCTTACAAAACTTTGTTGTTCTCCAATAGAAAAAGACATTGAATTTGCAGGGGCAATATTGGATAGTCAGGGTACAAAAACATCCATCATTGCCATATACAGGTCCCCTAGTGAGAAACTTGACACCTGTTTTGAAATACTCGCAAACATTTTGAACTCCATAAACACGAGAAATATTAAAAATGTTATAATATGTGGCGACATAAACATAAACATACTCAAAGATACACCTTCCTCACGACAACTAAGTTACTTTTTGAATGAACGTGGTCTAAGAGCAACAATAAAAGATGTCACTAGGCAAACTGTTAAAAGTGGTACAATCATAGACAATATCTTAACAAACATAAATGAAGCATTGTACAAGAGTATGGTACTAAATACTGCCCTGTCTGATCATTTACCTGTAAATAGCTCAGTTTTGAGCACCCCCCACAAATATAAGTGCATAGTCACTAGGAATTTAAAAAATAATATAGGTCATCTAAATTCACTATTTAAGTTTAAAAGTTGGACGCAAATGTATGAAGCGGATAACATTAACACAAAGTATGATGCATTCATAAGTACATTCACATTTCTCCTTAATGTGGCATGCCCTGAAAGAGTAGTCAAAATAAAAATGGACAAACAAAGAAACGATTGGATTACCAAGGGGATCTTAATATCAAGGGGTAAATTAAGAACATTCTCAAAAGTGCTTAAAACAACTGAAGATCCTATAATGCAGGCTTACATTAGAAACTATAAGAAAATCTATGAAGAAAGTAATCAGATTAGCCAAATCCAAGCAAGTAGAGAATATTAAAGTAAATTCTGAGAGTAAGTCAAAAGCAATTTGGGAAATCATTAATGCTGATAGAGGAAACACAAAAAGTAACAGGGAACAATTTTACATAGACTCAATAAGGTGCAATGGCACAACTATAACAAATCCTACGCAAATAGCACAAACGTTTAATGAATATTATTGTTCTGTTGCAAAAAATATCCTAAATCAGCAAGGTAGGTCAGCTAATGAACAGGAATTAATGCTGCCACCAATTCTAGCGAGTGAAATAACTTTGGAAAGGGTTCAAGAAAGAGAGGTCAGAGAAGTAATAACTAAAATGAAGGGCAAAACAACATGTGGGTATGATCGAATCGCGCCGTATTTAATTAAAATGTGTGCCAAATTCCTCATCACCCCACTAACATATTTAATAAACATTTCTTTCACAGCCGGAGAATTTCCAAAAAAACTTAAAATAGCAAAGGTGAGCCCAATCTTTAAAGAGGGAGATCCATCAGAGTTGGGGAAGTACCGCCCTATAGCCTTACTACCTACATTTGTTACAATTTTTGAAACTCTTTTTCATAAAAGATTATCCAATTTTTTCGAACCAAATAATTTATTAAGTGATCACCAACATGGGTTTAGAAAAGCAAAATCTACGGTAACAGCCATAGCAAGCTTTCTAGACAATGTTATTGGTAATATAGATTCAGGCCAAACAACAATGGCTGTTTATATGGACTTATCCAAAGCGTTTGATTGCGTGAGCCACGAAATACTTTATAAAAAAATGGAGTGTTATGGTATCCGTGGACTAGCGCTAGCCTGGATAAAATCATATTTAAAGGCCCAGTAAAGTTTTGGTTCTGATGGCCATGTGATTCAAAGGCATACTCTTAGTAGGTGATTAAAAAAAAAAAGGGAGAGAATCGACCGAGTAGATGCGAATATATAATCAAAAACGCAAAGACGTGCGTTGCGGGTTGCCTACCTTCCGTGACGTCACTGGGGGGGACTGACTGTGCGAGCCGTACGGCAGGCCCTCGCGCCCGTGGTCGTACAGTAGGCCTAGCCTACGCCTACGCGGTCGGCAGTCACGGACGAGATTGGCCGTGTAATGGCTGGTGGGCCCGTAGCACCTTATAGCTTCGAACCGACGTATTCCGAGGAAGAAATATACGAACTGGAAAAGCGTAAAACACAGCAAGCAGAAGCTTCTAGGTAGGTCTGGGAATACTACCTGGTGTTTATCGCTATGACTACCGACCAGGAATCTTTTTGCTGTCTTGAATCTGACATTATTAGCCACGTGCGCATATCTAGAGTGCATCACAGAACACTTTGATTTCGAAAGCGTGTGTCTTAACGTTGGTTGTTTGAACAATGCTCTTCAATAAATGATGGTTCATTCTCATCATGATGACCAACGACAAAAGCTGCGAACCACTTCGAATAGATTATGGCGACACATTTCTTATAAGCAATTCATATAATATTGGATGAATTTCTGGACATAGCTAGGAAAATACAGACGTGTTGTGATACCATCATGCGTTGTCAAATGTCAATGTAATTAGAGAAGAGTTTCCTGATGCAAATAGTTGCTACGTGGGATCTAAACCCGTTGCCGGAGGAGAAACTGAATATTTTGATTAATACATTATTTATTATTGTTCCGTTAATTTAAAATACATTTACAATTATTGTAGGAATAGAAGTAAAGTAATAAACATTGACACTGAACACTGAAGACTGTGCTAAAGAACACACACACACACCTGCAAACGCCACTCTCGATTGACAGATACGCGCGAAGTGGGTTGTAGGAGGGTGCGTGCCCGCCCGCCCAAGCGCATTCCCCCCCAGTGACGTGGCGGCTAGGCGCGCCGAGTGGAACAAAAGCGAGGGTACCACTAAACATGTGAACCTACACACTGAGGGACACATCCCTCCTTGTTTGAAAGGTGTCATTTTATAACATATCAAAAGTAATTCGAAACCTTTTCTGGGCCTTTAATAAACCGAACCCAATTTGTTGATATAGTGCAAGAAGATACTAGAGGGGAAAGGGTGCATCACAGATCAGATCTGCAAGTCATGAATGATGGAGTTCCCCAGGGATCTGTTCTTGGACCTTTTTCTTTAGTGTATACATAAATGATATTCCGCTACATGTACATAAAGGGGAAATGCACCTATATGCTGATGACTCAACACTGACTTTTGCAAGTAAATCCCTGGAAGAGTTAGAGATAAATTCATACATCGGTACTAATACTATTATTCAATTATTTAAAAACAACTGCCTTCAAATTAACAGTGATAAAACCAACATAATGATATTCAATCCAAGTAATAAAGTCAGGGAAAGCATAGATGTAATCGCCAATGAAGTGAGGCTGGAACAAGTTGCAGTGGCAAAAGTCCTTGG
This sequence comes from Isoperla grammatica, assembly GCA_945910005.1. Taxonomy (NCBI): domain Eukaryota; kingdom Metazoa; phylum Arthropoda; class Insecta; order Plecoptera; family Perlodidae; genus Isoperla; species Isoperla grammatica. Next base: position 42,185,956 of record OX246746.1, read on the forward strand.
GCTACTCATTGATCAGAATTTATCCTGGAACCACCATATAGAATACATTTCAGGCAAAATCAGCTCAGGGATCTATGTTACTAAAAAACTGAAACAATATTGTGCATTAAAAGTACTAAAATCTGTTTATTTTGCTCTAGTTGACTCACATATAGCATATGGCATTGTTGCTTGGGGCAACAGTAGTAAGAATAATACTAATTGCATTTTCAAGCTCCAAAAGAAAGCTATACGTACAATGCTAGGTCTAAAAGCAAGGCAATCGTGTAAACCACACTTCACGACTCTTAAAATATTAACAGTCCCCAGCAAATACATTTATGAAACAATTTGTCTCATTCATAACCAGCATTACAATACATTGACACAAAAATCTGACATTCATACTCATGATACCCGTAATAAAAGTAACAAGTACATGACACACACTACCCTGAAGCTCTCAGAAGAAGCGCCTAAAAATGCAGGGAAAAAACTATTCAAACATCTTCCAAATACCATGAAGGAAATTAAAGACAAAATAAGATTCAAATCAAGCTTAAAGGATTTCCTCCAACACAATTGCTACTATAGTGTGTCAGAATTTTATAATAAGCAGGAGGAATAAATAGTAATTTGAATACCAAAATATATGTATGTATGTATTATCTTATTTTTTATTTTTATAACCAACATGTTCGTTGATGTTGTGTATATGTATATATACATATATATATATATATATATATATATATATATATATATATATATATATATATATATATATATGTACATGTGTTGTTAAATTTTGTTTTAACTATGACTCTGGAATATTAATATAAGTTTGTAGACAAAGCTAATGTTACTAAACATTTTTTACTATATGTTTTAAATGTTTTAAAATGTAATTTACAGCTGCTTAACAACAATAAACAATAAACAATGTCCTCAGACTTCCTCTTGGCTTCCTACTTTAAACATCTCCAATATGTCTCATTGCTGAAGTAAACCTGTCATTTCAATGTCCTCAGACTTCCTCTTGGCTTCCTACTTTCAACATCTCCAATATGTCTCATTGCTGAAGTAAACCTGTCATTTCAATGTCCTCAGACTTCCTCTTGGCTTCCTACTTTCAACATCTCCAATATGTCTTATTTCTGAAGTAAACCTGTCATTTCAATGTCCTCAGTCTTCCTCTTGGCTTCCTACTTTCAACATCTCCAATATGTCTTATTGCTGAAGTAAACCTGTCATTTCAATGTCCTCAGTCTTCCTCTTGGCTTCCTACATTCAACATCTCCAATATGTCTTATTGCTGAAGTAAACCTGTCATTTCAATGTCCTCAGACTTCCTCTTGGCTTCCTACTTTCAACATCTCCAATATGTTTTATTTCTGAAGTAAACCTGTCATTTCAATGTCCTCAGACTTCCTCTTGGCTTCCTACTTTCAACATCTCCAATATGTCTCATTGCTGAAGTAAACCTGTCATTTCAATGTCCTCAGACTTCCTCTTGGCTTCCTACTTTCAACATCTCCAATATGTCTCATTGCTGAAGTAAACCTGTCATTTCAATGTCCTCAGACTTCCTCTTGGCTTCCTACTTTCAACATCTCCAATATGTCTTATTGCTGAAGTAAACCTGTCATTTCAATGTCCTCAGACTTCCTCTTGGCTTCCTACTTTCAACATCTCCAATATGTTTTATTTCTGAAGTAAACCTGTCATTTCAATGTCCTCAGACTTCCTCTTGGCTTCCTACTTTCAACATCTCCAATATGTCTTATTTCTGAAGTAAACCTGTCATTTCAATGTCCTCAGACTTCCTCTTGGCTTCCTACTTTAAACATCTCCAATATGTCTCATTGCTGAAGTAAACCTGTCATTTCAATGTCCTCAGACTTCCTCTTGGCTTCCTACTTTCAACATCTCTAATATGTCTTATTTCTGAAGTAAACCTGTCATTTCAATGTCCTCAGACTTCCTCTTGGCTTCCTACTTTCAACATCTCTAATATGTCTTATTTCTGAAGTAAACCTGTCATTTCAATGTCCTCAGACTTCCTCTTGGCTTCCTACTTTCAACATCTCTAATATGTCTTATTTCTGAAGTAAACCTGTCATTTCAATGTCCTCAGACTTCCTCTTGGCTTCCTACTTTCAACATCTCCAATATGTCTCATTGCTGAAGTAAACCTGTCATTTCAATGTCCTCAGACTTCCTCTTGGCTTCCTACATTCAACATCTCCAATATGTCTCATTGCTGAAGTAAACCTGTCATTTCAATGTCCTCAGTCTTCCTCTTGGCTTCCTACTTTCAACATCTCCAATATGTCTCATTGCTGAAGTAAACCTGTCATTTCAATGTCCTCAGACTTCCTCTTGGCTTCCTACTTTCAACATCTCCAATATGTCTCATTGCTGAAGTAAACCTGTCATTTCAATGTCCTCAGACTTCCTCTTGGCTTCCTACTTTCAACATCTCCAATATGTCTCATTGCTGAAGTAAACCTGTCATTTCAATGTCCTCAGCCTTCCTCTTGGCTTCCTACTTTCAACATCTCCAATATGTCTTATTTCTGAAGTAAACCTGTCATTTCAATGTCCTCAGACTTCCTCTTGGCTTCCTACTTTCAACATCTCCAATATGTCTTATTTCTGAAGTAAACCTGTCATTTCAATGTCCTCAGACTTCCTCTTGGCTTCCTACTTTCAACATCTCCAATATGTCTTATTTCTGAAGTAAACCTGTCATTTCAATGTCCTCAGACTTCCTCTTGGCTTCCTACTGTAAACATCTCCAATATGTCTTATTTCTGAAGTAAACCTGTCATTTCAATGTCCTCAGACTTCCTCTTGGCTTCCTACTGTAAACATCTCCAATATGTCTCATTGCTGAAGTAAACCTGTCATTTCAATGTCCTCAGACTTCCTCTTGGCTTCCTACATTCAACATCTCCAATATGTCTTATTGCTGAAGTAAACCTGTCATTTCAATGTCCTCAGACTTCCTCTTGGCTTCCTACTTTCAACATCTCCAATATGTCTCATTGCTGAAGTAAACCTGTCATTTCAATGTCCTCAGACTTCCTCTTGGCTTCCTACATTCAACATCTCCAATATGTCTTATTTCTGAAGTAAACCTGTCATTTCAATGTCCTCAGACTTCCTCTTGGCTTCCTACTTTAAACATCTCCAATATGTCTCATTGCTGAAGTAAACCTGTCATTTCAATGTCCTCAGACTTCCTCTTGGCTTCCTACTTTCAACATCTCCAATATGTCTCATTGCTGAAGTAAACCTGTCATTTCAATGTCCTTAGACTTCCTCTTGGCTTCCTACTTTCAACATCTCCAATATGTCTTATTTCTGAAGTAAACCTGTCATTTCAATGTCCTCAGACTTCCTCTTGGCTTCCTACTGTAAACATCTCCAATATGTCTTATTTCTGAAGTAAACCTGTCATTTCAATGTCCTCAGTCTTCCTCTTGGCTTCCTACTTTCAACATCTCCAATATGTCTTATTTCTGAAGTAAACCTGTCATTTCAATGTCCTCAGACTTCCTCTTGGCTTCCTACTTTCAACATCTCCAATATGTCTCATTGCTGAAGTAAACCTGTCATTTCAATGTCCTCAGACTTCCTCTTGGCTTCCTACTTTCAACATCTCCAATATGTCTCATTGCTGAAGTAAACCTGTCATTTCAATGTCCTCAGACTTCCTCTTGGCTTCCTACTTTCAACATCTCCAATATGTCTTATTGCTGAAGTAAACCTGTCATTTCAATGTCCTCAGACTTCCTCTTGGCTTCCTACTTTCAACATCTCCAATATGTCTTATTTCTGAAGTAAACCTGTCATTTCAATGTCCTCAGTCTTCCTCTTGGCTTCCTACTGTAAACATCTCCAATATGTCTCATTGCTGAAGTAAACCTGTCATTTCAATGTCCTCAGACTTCCTCTTGGCTTCCTACTTTCAACATCTCCAATATGTCTTATTTCTGAAGTAAACCTGTCATTTCAATGTCCTCAGACTTCCTCTTGGCTTCCTACTTTCCACACCCCCAATATGTTTTATATTTTTTTAAGCTCTCGCAGATTATGCATTCTATGTATTTGATAAACAACCTATTCCAAAGATCTGGAAATAGTATTAAATTAGCTCTAGATGATGCATTGGCGCTTACCATGGAATATATTCTATTTGTGGAGGGAGGGAGGGAGCGAGGGGAACACAATATAAATGTAGTCAGGGAAGTCCCCCTCAAAAGCGCCGCTAGTAAAATGTGTGTGTTACGTGGTTCAAGCGACGAGAGAGGTTGTCTGTTGAATGGGACAATTCACAAGATTATTTGAGAATATAAGTTTCTTTGTATTTAGTTTTAACACACTATAAGCAGGCACCAAATACGGTTACTGCCTTCAGAAATACGATACGCATCGTAGATAAATATAATATATGATTAGGTTTGTGAATGTTATACTTTTAATATTTAATGTGTGTTCATTGTAGACAATAACTAAAGCGATTTCGAGGAGGGTGTGTGCTTTATCCCCCCTGGCCGGTACGCCACTGTCGTGATTGCAGATTGGAGGCCATCATTACTCATTAGTCTTTATTTAGCATGGCATTTCATGACGTAAGTCATTCTGAGACTACGCGGATTATCAGGCATATTTTTACAGTTTCTACAAAATATTATTTTATTGTTTAATGAAATAATATCTGGACCCCAAGTTCTGTTAAACAAACTAAAATCAACATTAGTAAGATGTTTAGATTAATGGAATTAGTAAATAGTAAATTACGATTATTTATGTTTGTCATGTGATTCAATTTGCAACGATGTTCCACCGCGTGCCGCTAAGGCGTATTAGGGGCTACTACTTCACATCATCAATCACACTGATTTCATCAACTCAGGCGTGAGCTGTACCTGAAGGCCAAAGAGCAGAGGTCGCCAACAGGTTTTTTGTTCACACTATAAAACGAAAAACTAAAATTGATAAAGGTTTTGAAATTTCTACTTCTATTGCCAATTCAGGGCACAAAACATTTTCGAACTGGAAAACAATCTAATCGATAGTTTTGCTGAACCAAAAGTGATTTCCTACTTACCTATTGGTAGAGGAAGTCCACACTTCTGTCCTTCGTTCGCGCAAACTTCTCAATGACGAGATAATTGAAGTTCGGCAGTTTATTTACAAATTGTTTACTAATTGATAAGATCCTGCTTTTACCTATATCAGTTTGCTGGATGCAAGGTTTAGCTGTAAAATGCAATTATAAATTGATCCCAAGGCAGCTACTAGTGTTGTATGGGATCCTGATAAGGGTGTCTGTCTGATGCCAAAATAAGCCCCGTTTCGCTCTACGATGCACGGCTTAGCTGTAAAATGCAATTATATATTGATCCCAAGGCTGCCACTAATGTTGTATAAGATCCTGGTGAGGGTGTCTGTGTGATGCCAAAATAAGCCCCGTTTCGCTCTACGATGCACGGCTTAGCTGTAAAATGCAATTATATATTGATCCCAAGGCTGCCACTAGTGCTGTATGGGATCCTGGTGAGGGTGTCTGTGTGATGCCAAAATAAGCCCCGTTTCGCTCTACGATGCACGGCTTAGCTGTAAAATGCCATTATAAATTGATCCCAAGGCAACCACAAGTGTTGTATGGAAGTCCAGTGAGGGTGCCTGTGTGATGCCAGAATAAGCCCCGTTTCCCTCTACGATGCACTGTTTAGCAGTAAAATGCATTTATAAATTGATCCCAAGGCAGCCACTTGTGTTGTATGGGAGTCTAGTGAGGGGGCCTGTGTGATGCCAGAATAAGCCCCGTTTCCCTCTACGATGCACGGTTTAGCTGTAAAATGCAATTATAAATTGATCCCCAGGCAGCCACTAGTGTTGTATGGGAGTCTAGTGAGGGTGTCAGTGTGATGCCAGAATAAGCCCCGTTTCCCTCGACGATGCACGGTTTAGCTGTAAAATGCAACTATGAATTGATCCCAAGGCAGCCACTAGTGTTGTATGGGAGTCTAGTGAGGGTGTCTGTGTGATGCCAGAATAAGCCCCATATTCCTCTCCGATGCACGGCTTAGCTGTAAAATGCAATTATAAATTGATCCCAAGGCTGCCACTAGTGTTGTATAAGATCCTGGTGAGGGTGTCTGTGTGATGCCAAAATAAGCCCCGTTTGGCTCTACGATGCACGGTTTAGCTGTAAAATGCAATCAAACATTGTTCCCAAGGCAGCCACTTGTGTTGTAGGGGAGTCTAGTGAGGGTGTCTGTGTGAAGCCAGATAAGCCCCGTTTCGCTCTTCGATGCACGGTTTAGCTGTAAAATGCAATTGAAAATTGATCCCAAGGCAGCCACTAGTGTTGTATGGGAGTCTAGTGAGAGTGCCTGTGTGATGCCGGAATAAGCCCTGTTTCCCTCTACGATGAACGGCTTAGCTGTAAAACGAAATCAAAAGTTGATCCCTAGGCTGCCACTAGTGTTGTATGGGATTCTGGTAAAGGTATCTGTGCTATGCCAGAATAAGCCCACTTTCGCTCTTCGATGCACGGTTTAGCTGTAAAATTCAATCAAACATTAATCCCAAGGCAGCCACTTGTGTTGTATGGGAGTCTAGTGAAAGTGCCTGTATGATGCCAGAATAAGCCCCGTTTCGCTCTTCGATGAACGGTTTAGCTGTAAGATGCAATTAAAAATAGATCATAAGGCAGGTACTAGTGTTGTATGGGAGTTTAGTAAGGGTGTCTGTGTGATGCCAGAATAAGCCCCGTTTCCCTCTACGATTCACGGTTTAGCTGTAAGATGCAATTCAAAATCCATCCTAAGTCAGCCACTAGTGTTGTATGGGAGTCTGGTGAGGTTGCCTGTGTGATCTCAGAATAAGTCCCGTTTCCCTCTACGATGCACGGTTTAGCTGTAAAATGCAATTCAAAATTGATCCCAAGGCAGCCACTAGTGTTGTATGGGAGTCTAGTGAGAGTGCCTGTGTGATGCCAGAATAAGCCCTGTTTCCCTCTCCGATGCACGGTTTAGCTGTAAAGTGCAATTATAAATTGATCCCAAGGCAGCCACTAGTGCTGCATGGGATCCTGGTGAGGGTGTATGTGTGATGCCAAAATAAGCCCCGTTTCGCTCTACGATGCACGGCTTAGCTGTAAAATGCAATTATATATTGATCCTAAGGCTGCCACTAGTGCTGTATGGGATCCTGGTGAGGGTGCCTGTGTGATCTCAGAATAAGTCCCGTTTCCCTCTACGATGCACGGTTTAGCTGTAAAATGCAATTCAAAATTGATCCCAAGGCAGCCACTAGTGTTGTATGGGAGTCTAGTGAGAGTGCCTGTGTGATGCCAGAATAAGCCCTGTTTCCCTCTCCGATGCACGGTTTAGCTGTAAAGTGCAATTATAAATTGATCCCAAGGCAGCCACTAGTGCTGCATGGGATCCTGGTGAGGGTGTATGTGTGATGCCAAAATAAGCCCCGTTTCGCTCTACGATGCACGGCTTAGCTGTAAAATGCAATTATATATTGATCCCAAGGCTGCCACTAGTGCTGTATGGGATCCTGGTGAGGGTGTCTGTGTGATGCCAAAATAAGCCCCGTTTCCCTCTACGATGCACGGTTTATCTGTAAAATGCAATTATTAATTGATCCCAAGGCAGCCACTTGTGTTGTATGGGATTCTAGTGAGGGTGCCTGTATGATGGCAGAATAAGCCCCGTTTCGCTCTTCGATGAACGGTTTAGCTGTAAGATGCAACTAAAAATGGATCATAAGGCAGGTACTAGTGTTGTATGGGAGTTTAGTAAGTGTGTCTTTGTGATGCCAGAATAAGCCCCGTTTCCCTCTACGATGCACGGTTTAGCTGTAAGATGCAATTAAAAATGGATGCCAAGGCAGCTACTATTGTGTTGAATGGGAGTCAAGTGAGGGTCCCTGTTTGATGCAAGAATAAGCCCCGTTTCCCTGTACAACAGGGGCGGACTGGGATAAAAAGGCCCGGGATGCTGGGTTTCGGGGGGGGGGGTCCCCCTCGAGGTGGAAAGCGCAGCTGGGGTCCGGGGCAAGGCCCCAGCCGCTGGAAGCAAATACGCCGAAGGCGTAAACAATTTGTTGAGGCTGCATTGAATTTTATGGCCTTAAATACGATTTTAGGGCGCGATTAACATTGGCCACCCTACCAGTAGCAAAATAATTGCCATTATATTAACTTAATTACATTGAATATTAACAATAAATATTACAATTATTTTAATTATAATTTCAAAATAATATTTATAGATAGGGGTTCTGATTTTTTAGCAATATACAGAGAAGTATTTAGATCATAGGTAGTTTCTGGTAGCAGCCCGGGGGCCCGGATTTGCCCAGGATCCCGGGATGCGATCGCATCCCGGCATCTCTAGCCAGTCCGCGCCTGGGTGGATGTCTAACACTGGAGTTGGCTGTCCTAGTTTTTTAATTTCTATCTTAACACTAATTAATGGTTACTGATTTTCAATAAACTGAAAATGTGTTGAACTGAATTTATGTTAAAACACTCAGCAATGGCACTCACAACATCCGACTGCACAAATCAAAATCTCGACACAGACTGAACTCACAAATTCATACTGGAGGTGATCTGTGCAAGTAAAATATTTAAAAAATAAATGTCAAATTGCCTTTGCTAGGCACTCTTACGTTGGGAGGGGTGAGAATTTTCCGCGAACTTCTTTGTTTCCTTCCTAATCTTCGTTCTTTGTGTGACTGGCACGTACTATTATGACAGGTATGTGACAGAGAGACGTCCACTCCACGTGGACTGAAAGTGACCACAAATCAAAATGCGAGTTTGGGACTATTCTCCAATAGGAAGGCTTTCACTCTAACAGGCGGATCTTTTATAAAAGTATATTTGCAAGAGGTTGTTAAGTGATGTATTGTGCTGTACTACTACCCTTGAAACTTGCACAGCGAATAAAAATATTTCGTAAACTCCCTATGGTCTCTGGCGCGAAAGAGGATAGAGATGGAAGCACGTTCGATTTCGACCCAAACTCGGTTTTATTATAAAAGGTTAATTTATTTATAATAATGTTGCCAATAATTAATAGGTGGGGCACGTGGCCATGTGCCCTTACAGTAAAGCCGCCCCTGAAAGATACCATACTTTCAAAGGAGGTGGTTAAAAATTAAAGAAAACGCGATTTTTTGGCTTGTTGCTACCAAGTAGCACCGAGCAACTCTTCTCATGGTAATTCCCATATTAAATAAATGTTACCTCAAGATAGTAAAACCACCGCTAAAATAGGGCACTTATAAAAAATCAATCAGGACGTTTAATGTGCATCGTTTCTCTACCGATAACATGCTTCTTAGTACGAACGTGTACTTCTACAAAATGTCCTGCAATTAATTTTGTTTGTGACTTGATGTGTAGAAAAGTTGCAATCTGTTTTGAGCGGTACCGTCCGCAGTAGCCGAGTGTTGTGGCTGGATTCGAATTACACAATGAGTGCTCTGTCTATCGGGAAGGCGCTAGCGAGCTCAGAACCGATACAGCTGTACTATGCTTTAGTTAGAGTTTAGAAGAAAAATGCAGGAGAGCTGGCAAAGGGAATCTAGTAGAATAGCTAAATGTTCACTATTTTTTTTCTTGCATTGAAGCAACCTATATCAATTTTATTTTACACATAACTGAATTTTATGCACTTATGACTCATTGGTGTTTTTTTAGTTTTTCACCTGACTTTTCCTTTAAGGGTGAAAATACCGGTAACAAATAGTGAATTTATCAATAATATTAACAAAAATAATTAAAATGAAGATTGTTATGATTGAACAGTCTGAATAAGTTTTTAGGTATAGTTAATAATCACAGGTTGCCAAGATTGTTTAAGGACAGATTATGTAGGAAGGGGGGAGGGAGGGGGGGGGCCCGTAGGCTATCAGTAATTGTGTGGTTTTGTAACTGCATAACTTGTTTTAGGGGAGATGGAGAAACTAAAAAGCCTCCCCTCTCCCCAATTCGACCAATGGCTAATATGAATTATATGGTGAGTAATGCGATTCGGAAGAAATGCTTTAAAAATGTGCAATTGTGTTAGCTTACTTTAACAGTAGGAAGCTTAGACTGAGCAGATTGGAATGATCTGAAAGAATGCGTACTGTACAAAATATAATGGGTCGTAATCATATATCAATAAAAAATGGATCGAAAAAAATATATTCGTGCTGGGTTACGGTTTTGGTTCATTAATATTTTAGTACTTTTCTTTAGGTACTGGTTCAGATTAAAGCAGGTTAGGTTCTGAACCGGTTTGAACGTGTACCACCAAGTGTTCACAATAGGCTACACGATCGCTTAGGTATTGTGCTGGGAACTGACCATAACTTGCACAATTTCCAGAGATTATACAAGTCTGAAATGTCAGCTGTTTATAAGAGCACTTGAACACTGCTCGGAATACTAGTATTCATATGGTGAATCCATTATACGATGATAGTATGAACCAAGTCCACTTCTCCCAACAGTGCCACATCACACCCCAACATACATATTAAGAATTCAATTATTCTATTGTAATTACAAACGTACACTAATCGTGCGCAATGGACAAAACATGTAACTGAACAGGGATAAGGATACCTCTACGTCAAAAACTGTACCAATTTTTAATTTATAAATTATATCACAAGAATGGGCTTCGAAATCGAAAATCTGAGTAATCGGCGTGCTGTGGTTTGGTCAGCCCTACAGACTCAAAGATAAATGTATCTAACATTATAATCAGTATGATTGTGACACTTATTTAATTAGTAATGTAATTAAATAAAAATCACAGTCATACTGATTACAATTTTAAATACATGTATCATTGAGTCTGTAGGGCTTACCAAACCACAGCACGCCGATTACTCAGATTTTTATTTCGACGGGCATTCTTGAGATATAATTAAAATGTGACAAATTTGTGCGGTTTTTGATTTAAACGTACCCATCGTTCTTAAGTTCAAGTTGTTTATTCATCCGTGGATATTTGCAATGCACAAATGTGGATTTCTCCAGGGTGGGGAAACGCATGTGGGCGAATCCAATAGAGTTCATTTAACATAATTAAATGTAAAAGCTAGAACTATTTTCGTACTACAACTAAAAAAAAATAAATATAGAAACTAGAATCCAATTAGAATGAGATCACTCATACACTAATAAAAGTTACACAAAGTTCTACATTGAATTAGGCATAGTTAGCATTAACTCTAAAAAAAATTGTATCTAATACTTTTTCTCCAGTGAGACACAATCAAATGTAGAAATTAACCAAATCATACATTTTAGAATTATGAAAATGACGGAGACTCATTCCGGTACTTCTTAGTTAGCCTCTAGTTATAGTTTTTAGTTTTAGAAGCTATTATTGTAAACTAGAGTAACAAAAGTTAAAATGTCAGGAAAAAAAGAATAGAATATTTTTTTACCAAAATGAAAGGTTTGTACAAAAATAAAAAAATCATTACTTTATCACTAATTCTCACCACCCTCACTTGCACCCCTGTTAGATACTTTTATATGTTACATTATGATTATACCCCTGAGATAGTATTATTGAATCTAATACCCAATGAGAGATTTCAAAATATTCTGTGCTGGGGGAAATAAGGGGTTCAGTAATTTCTGTCCATTTTTGGGTTTGGCATTTACTGGCATAATCTTGACCTGCTCTTGCATTGGGACTAAAGGAGACAAGTCACAACCTCAGTGTCATATGTTTGTGCCCATGGACCGAGTCAAGTCATTTTAACATAACTTCCTTTTAGTCGGGAATAAAGGGTCAAGTCAACTCAATATACTGACTTGTCCCTTTCTACCCACATTGAACATTTTTGTTCAATGGTTTTAACCTATGTGAATAGAGAGACAAGTCTTTTTTTCAGGCAAAAAAATGTAATATTTCTTTGCTTTTAACCCGGTAAGGTATTATGTTGAGAGTTACCAATTACTATGACAATTAACCATGTTTGTGTCAATGAGGAATGCCCATGTAATAGGGGAAAATAGTTTACTTCTTGATTGACCTGTTTGCAGATCTATTGTTGCCACTCAAATTATCAACTTCATTTATCCCAAAACTATAACAAAATCACTTGAGCCGATATTCCCTCGAGCACAGGATAACATGATCACAGACCTCTGATCTGTTGTCCATGCTGCGTTGCTTTATAGTGTGTTAAACTCATTGAAAAGCTGTTTTATTAATCACGCCCTTATTATTGCCCACGTGCGTTCTTATGTAGCCCACCCCCCTCCCTGCGCCCAACCCTACTTCCCACAAAGATGCCCATCCACATTTAGTTCGATAAAATCATTTGTTTTAGCACTGTTTCGTATTTCTTACTGAACATAGTATACATAGTATACATGCACATACATAGTATACATTATACAAGAACACTTATTTCCAATTGAATATGATGCTGACTTTGCTGGGAACTAAACATATACAATATTATGAATGTTATTTTAGAATTGACCAGTTTCCTTAACAGCGCTGCGGCGAGTTTTGGAAGCTCGCATATGACATAGTTAACATTGAAGACATAGGCGAAAAACCACTTATCTCGCTCTAGCTACGAAAAAAATTTTTTTAGCGGGAGACTTATTTGAAAGCGTTTATGGGAATTACAATTCTACGTATTTTGAAAGTATTACGAAAAATCTACATGCAGCAATGAGGGAGTTATTGATCGTAAATGATCTTCTTGCGTGTGGCTGCTGCGCGAATCTCGCCTCTAAGGCGTGACCTTCTGTCGTATGAGCAGGCTGAGCCGTCGCTGGTGCGCGTAAGGTCGACTAGCGAGATTTGAGTGAGATGCACATTTCAAACGAACAAGCCGCGCCAAGAAACCGTTGTACAACTAGCAAATATGAAAATAGAACCACGCTCATTGGATCTGACAGATCGGCGCGTCAAGTTGACTTAAATGTGCAATATTAGGTTCGGGATTTGTAAATCATATACAAAGGAAGTGTAATTATTTATTATTTTTAAACTTCTCACAAACGTCTGGTAGGCTATGTATACAGCATTTGTTAAAAAATGAATTATACAAATAAGTGATAAACATATCGAGGTGGAATGTTAAATTCAGTGCTATATTACCAGTTTGTCATATTAAGAAATCAACCGTAAGAAAAAAATACACTTGCTTGGTGATGTACACCATTCGCCGATCTATCAGATCCGATGAGCGTGTTGATAGGTTCTATTTTCATATTTGCTAGTTGTACAACGGTTTGTTGGCGCGGCTTGTTCGTTTGAAATGTGCATCTCACTCAAATCTCGCTAGTCGACCTTACGCGCACCAGCGACGGCTCAGCCTGCTCATACGACAGAAGGTCACGCCTTAGAGGCGAGATTCGCGCAGCAGCCACACGCAAGAAGATCATTTACGATCAATAACTCCCTCATCGCTGCATGTAGATTTTTCGTAATACTTTCGAAATACGTAGAATTGTAGTTCCTATAAACGCCTTCAAATAAGTCTCCCGCTAAAAAAATGATTTTCGTAGCTAGAGCGAGATAAGTGGGGTTTCGCCTATGCCTTCAATGTTATCTATGTCATATGCGAGCTTCCAAAACTCGCCGCAGCGCTGTTGATGAAACTGGTCAATTGAGCTAAAACAGACTGCAAAAGAAGATAGAAAATTATACAGTGAATATTCGTCGCCAACTGAATGACAACTCTAGGTTCTGGAAACATTGAAGATGTGTTTTATGTTATGTATGCATGTTGCAAGGTTTGAAACAGTGGTTTGCTGAGGGGGGGGGGGGCTCCATAAGTATTCTAGACAATGACTAAGATTTAAGATACCTGAGTGATGTCCCCGTCTGGGCCCGCTGCAGAAACGGACGAGGGTAACTGTGCTTGTCGTACGAGGCAATTAAAAGTGCCGACGACATTCGACCTTGCTCTCAAGTACGTCGTTAAACAACGATTAAAATAGCATTAATATTTGAGTATGGGTCATTGTGCTCATAAAAGACGACACGTTTATTGGTGTGTTTGTGTTCAGTACCTTAAACCACCCGCGTGGGTAATACGGCTGGTCCGCAGATCCCAGAGATGGTGTCGAGGCTTCATCCCGTAATCTGACCGGTACGCGGACAAATATACCCGACTCGTAGCGTTCCGTTGCTTTCCGGTCATCGTTTGTCGTCACACAAAACACGAACACCTGGTTCAGTCATAAGGTTTGTTTGTTTTACAAGCGTAGTGCAGTGTAAGTGTCAGTGAGTGTAGGCCAATTGTAGGCTTATACACCTGATTTTGCTACGCGTCACCCAGAATAAGAAAACGCTTTTTGTCTACACTTACACTAAGCTTTATACTGACCTACTTACGTTTTGAGATTATGGTGTGCATGCTCATATTATTTCCGTATATAGTCCCAAAGAAGCCTAATATACATTTACTATTAATTTTAAATGCGTAATTTTATCGTTGGAAATAGAAAGCGTTTTTCATGATTAGTGATCTCCTTATTTTGAACTGTTACAATTGGTTGGCGCCTTTTCATTACACTACAGTAGGTTCGTTTGTTTTGCCTACACTGAACTACACTTTCCACTAGTGTAGGTTCATTCGCTGTAAAAGGCGTTTGGGTATTAAGTGTAGCCTAGTGTAAGGCGTTTGTTTTACCTCAGTTCTACACAGCACTTTCTACAACTCCTTTTCGGCTCATGCAGCAAGGGTAGTGTAAATAAAAGGCGTCAAATAAATGTGTCAGTTCAAAATAAGGAGATCACTTATAATGAAAATCGCATTCTATTTCCACCGATGGTAAAACCGTAGCACTTTCATAATAAATTAATGTATTTATAATTGACAGTAAATGTATATTAGGGTTCTTTTGGACTATAGGATGGTTCTTTAATTTAATTTAATTTAATTTAATTTTATTTTATAATCGTTTTATACGCATGTAGGTTAGAAATCAAGTCCTCCACCAACAAATATTTATGAACATATGGAAAATACATGTATTATACATCCTTTTTGGGTAGAAACAAGTAAAAATGTTAAATTATATTTATTGGCAATCATGTCGTCGGGATTGCATCCATCTTTTTAAAAATATTTTAAGTAAACATATTATTTTAACAACAATACAAATCCATAATGCAGGAACATTTATATCATAAATAAAAAGGTCTAGAAATAAATTATCTAAAATAAATCTCTCTTCCGTGAAAGCCTAAACAATGATATACACATACATCATAAATACACTCCTGAAAGCGCAGCTCCCTTTAGGTAGTTATGTACCTACCAATCTAGTAATTTTACTATTTTCTTCAATTTGGCAATCGCATATTAAGTAAGATAAACCTCAGCTCAGACGAAGTTTTATTTTGTTTAGATGGAATCGTTACTAAGTAATTGTATGAAAAAATTCGAATGTTTCCATACTTTAAGGGTTTTTTTGGGGAAAAAATGTTGTAATACAACTAAGCGTTGATTTCCGACCATGGGTTTAAACCGTTAATTGTAATCACCCTAGGTAATATCCGTTACAAACCGTATTAATTTTGAACGGGATTTCTAGGAAACTATACCATTCAATGTAAAAGTAATCTACACTATTTTGTATGTAAACTTACATTTATTAGACACGTGAAAATAGTTTGCGTAGGAATTATCGACGAAAATATTCATTGTCATTTATATCTCTCGTGCTGCTTTATTCTAGTTCATCGGCATATGCAATGTTTTTAAAGAACTCAGCATGAAATTGGGAAAATCCATTGATAAATAAGATATTAACATGTAGGTTAATCGAACCAATTTCACTATGTAACTTTAAAGGGCTTTTTTATAAGATCAACCATTTTAATATTTTAAAACAATAATCACTTGGCTTTTGAGCGGTTATATCGAATGCTTGCTCCAGAGGTAGGTCGATAAAAGTAGTTCCAAAAACGTACGAGACAAGTCGACAAATTAGTTCTACAATAATTCGAAACCGGTCGATAAAGCAGTTCTACAAAGTTACAAAACCGAAAAATGAATCCCTACTGCTGCTCTCTAGTGACAACAAGAAGAGCTTTCGCCGAGGAGTTTCTTTTACATGCACAAAGATAATTAGTTCGAAATCTGAAGTAACCAAAAAAATAGAATAGCGAGTTCGTATCTTCAACCCCCCCCCCCCCCCCCCCTCCCCAACCCCCTCCCCCTTGTTCTTCGGGGAATAGTTTGAAATGATTTTGCTATCGTATTTTGTTCTTCAATTTTCGGTTTTATAACAATATTAGTAATTATAGGCGTGTATTTAATTACTGTAGAACAAGTGTTGCAAATCACAACGTTGGAGACTTGGGTCAAAGGGGGGGAGGGGGGGGGGGGAGAGTAGAATAAAAATAAGATCTAGACATTGTGAGAAAAGATCGATGATCTCAAAGACCACCAGCTAACAAATAAAAACTACTAAAACTTTCTTAGTTTATACATATTAATATTTATAAACTGATAAGAATAATTGATCTCGGGTGGTATTTGCATCTTATTTTTTTTTTCATTTGCAAGCACATTTTAAAATTATGAACTGTGTATTGTTTTGTCACAAATCATCGAATTTTGATTTCCGAAAAGCGAATGCATATTATATAATATTATATGTTTTTAGTAGACATTTCAATTAGTAATATTGAAGGAAACGACACCTTGTTGCTAGTGCAATGGTTGCAATAGCCCCACCAAATATAATGGATGCAATACCGTCTTGTGTGTAATGCTAAAAGGTGGCTTGAATTCAAGTCAATGGCATAAACCACAGCAAACAAACAATTCTTATCCAGTAAAAGCGCATCCATATAAACAGTTCACTAAATATGAACCCGAACCCTTCCAGAGAATTTGAATCAGCACACTCGAAGGTGAACTTTTATTATTTCGGGTTATAGTTTTGGTTCAACACAACTGTATCCCGTAACCAATTCTTGTTTTATTGGTAAAAGAAATCGTCCATCAAGATTTCAATCTGATTTTCAATCAATGAAAAAAGATTATAAGTGAATATCGGCAGTCAGGGTAGTGGGGATAATACAAATAGACAGCTTGAGCTCTAACGCTCTATGGAGGCGTTGGTTGGCCACCATTATTAAATTTGATGTAATTCTTTAATTAATTACATTTTATTTAATTTAATAAATTAAATTTATAAATTTAATACATTCATTCAATAAATAAAAACCATATTTATTTATTGCCTATCCACTCGGTTATAAAAACTGATTTTCTTTGGGGTGACAGTAGGGTACACTATTTATTAAGTGCTTCGTTGAAATGGCGGCTACAATAACTTCAAGTAACGTACCAGAATCAAAAAGATTCTAAGTTAAAAAAACCCAGGTTTAACCAAAAATCGAACCCTAGTCCATCTGTATGAGAAGCAGAAATAATCCCACGACACTAGCGAGCTACACCACAATCGTCAGTATATTTCTTGAGGGCAGGACTTGACACTTCCAGATCTCTTATCTTAGGATATCTTGTATGCAAACACATACATGATTAGGTAGATACAAGCCATGGTTGTGTGTTTATTTCCTTCACAGTCATAAATGTATTGCACAATATGTACTATAGCGACATATATCTTATTGTATTGCACATTTAATACCAACATCCTATCTCCTTGTATTGCCCATGTAATACCGATGTAATAAATATTTTATTGAAAGTGTTCGGGAGATTGTGGATGAGACTAATGAATCTCAGGGTGATAACGTTCATGTTAGTAATTATAATGCTACTGGTACTCATGGAAGTTTTACAAATTTTAAAGCGATTAATATTAAGGTTTTACGCAAAATTGTGTTCTCTTTGAAAAATACAAGCTCAGTAGATAATGGTATAACATTGAAATTACTGAAGAAGTCGTTTAATATATGTGGCTATCCATTGCTCAATGTAGTAAATTTCTCACTAACGACAGGGAAATTTCCTAGTGAATGGAAAATTTCTTGGGTTATACCTATAGAAAAAGTGTCAAGAACGAAGTAATACCGAAAGAAGAAAGAAGTGATACCGACGGGTACTATGTTCTTGTATTGCAAATGTAATACTGACTTCCCTATAGTTTTTTTTATATTCTTGAAGAAATGTATTTATACACCAAATTGAATTGAATTTTCGGTTTGATTGTATAACTTCCAGTATGATATCATTTTGGGTGACAATTTTCTTTTGAAGTTGTATTATGCTTAATTCATATTATAAACTCAAGTTAAATAATATAAATATACGTTTTTTTTTAAAACCCGCACAATCATAATTACCATTACACAATACACAAGCAAGTACTCCATACCATACTGTACAAGTACACAATTATTGTCCCTGGTATCTCTTCTGCTCAATAGTTTATCGGCGAACTTAACATTTGCAGAAAAACATCAATTATTCTAGAATAGAATTTGAATTGTAATTCAAAAACGGGATTTTAGCTTTGTAAACATAGGTTAACATAGGTAAACATAGATAAACATAGGTAAACATAGGTAAACATAGATAAACATAGGTAAACGCGGCACGCGTGCGAATTGTTTAGTTATGCCTTACGAGTATAATAATAAAATGTGAGGTCTTACCCGCACCAAGTGTCAAGAAGGTCCTTCTGCAACAGACAAATAAGATTGTTTAATTAGCTCAACACAGTCTTCCACTACATATCTCGTGTCTATAACACGTCACACTGTCACTGTACGCTGTGCCCCAATAATATACGGGGACGGGGACACATTCCAGTTACATATTGTTTTAAATTGAAAATGTACATTGCTATTGAATGTTTTTCTTTCCCACTGTTATATTTGAAACCATATTTATTTTTTAAAAATTATAAATATTAGGATAATGTCGATATAGATGGAATTTGTTTGTGACCTCCCCCTCCCCCCCTCTCGTGCACCCCCGCAGGCATCACCAAACATCTTGATTGATATGAATCAATTACTACCAGAACACGGATCAGTAGTTACTACATTCCATGCAAACCAGAGGAGCTATGGCTGCTACTTATAGGATGTCGATAGGATGGTCAGATCGTATGCTACAACGATAAACTGGTCGAGTCCCAAAATGTTGGTTTTGAGTAAACCACAAGAAAACTTGACTTATATGTCATTGCGCTGTCCTGACATTATATCTTCAGTTATCCGATTTTTTGTGTATAGCTGGTGAAACATTGTTTTGTGGAGCTTGCTTGCAGTAATTAGCATTTAGTAATAGAGTAATAGTGCATAATTTGTCAAGGATATATGGGGTTTCTCAAATAATTGAAGAGGGGGGGGGGGGGGGGGGGAGGGGGGTCCTAAGAAAATGTATCTTCAGTTTTGCATTCATTCGTTTTCGAAGCTCATTGACGGACAATACTTTTTATTTAACAAAATGGCAATCATAACTCATTTTCTAAAACACAGTGACTTGAATTTCTCAAATAACGAATTCGTTTACAATCAAGGTCTGAATGAGACCGAAAAGAGATGCCCGAGTCTTAACACACTTTTGAGCCGAGTTCAAGACAAATGTGAGTATTATGAGTAAACTCATTCCCACACGAAGATCAAGAATGCCAATTATTTTGAAGTCCGGGTGTACAAATGCAATAACCAACAATTCCCTTAAATGGAAGCTGGACAGCTCATGTACTCTCAAACTTTCCTAATTAGTAATTAAACCAACACACAACGCTCGTTAAATGTAATTCACTTAATTAAAATAGTTGGTTTTAAAAGGGTTTTTATCACATTTATTATCTGGTTTGTTGGCTTACTGACTCAAGGTCACACGTTACGTGCATTTTAATATTTATTAATTATTCGTCATTTTACATATACTTTTCACTTTAAAACTGACCAACCCTAAAATGATTTCCCGGTCGAATTTGAAATTGGAATAAAACCATGCTTTGCACCGAGGCCCAAAGGCTGGCTAGTGGCTACCCAATACCCATATACTTGGAAGCTGCCGTGGTAAGTCCATTGTTTTAGCTATACATTACGATGGGATTGGCTATAATAAACCTACTTACGACCTGGGAGTCACAGGGAGAGACGGTGTTAGTCAAGCCACTTTTTAATTGTACGCCAAGACCAGAAGTCAAAACGATGGCCCGAATGTATTTCCATTGTCACGTGACGGAGCTGTAACTAGTCAAGGGAAGGAGTTGCCGTTATATTGTAACCACGTGGATGTCGTAGAGGATCAATATGATTTCAACCACGCTTCAACCCATCTAGCTACCCAGCAAGCACAGAACTGGTGTGTGCTTATGGCCCATCAGCGGCAAACTGCTGCAAACGTTTTCCTTCAGCGGCCCGCCTATGGCCCATAAACACAAAATTTCACAGACGGGTTACACTAGGCGGCCCGCCTATGGCCCATAAACTCACAACCGACAGGCGGCGAATAGTAGGCGGGGCGCCTATGGCCCTTAAGCTCACAACCGACAGGCGGCGAACAGTGGGCGGCCCGCCTATGGCCCATAAGCTCACAACCGACAGGCGGCGAATAGTAGGCGGGGCGCTTATGGCCCATAAGCTTACAACCAACAGGCGGCGAATAGTAGACGTCCCGCCTATGGCCCATAAGCTCACAACCGACAGGCGGCGAACAGTAAGCGGCCCGCCTGTGGCCCTTAAGCTCACAACCGACAGGCGGCGAACAGTAGGCGGCCCGCCTGTGGCCCATAAACTCACAACCGACAGGCGGCAAACAGTGGGCGGCCCGCCTATGGCCCATAAGCTCACAGCCGACAGGCGGCAAACAGTAGGCGGCCCGCCTGTGGCCCATAAGCTCACAGCCGACAGGCGGCAAACAGTAGGCGGCCCGCCTGTGGCCCATAAGCTCACAGCCGACAGGCGGCAAACAGTGGGCGGTCCGCCTATGGCCCATAAGCTCACAGCCGACAGGCGGCAAACAGTGGGCGGCCCGCCTGTGGCCCATAAGCTCACAGCCGACAGGCGGCAAACAGTGGGCGGCCCGCCTATGGCCCATAAACGCACAACCGCCGTTGTCTCTAGCCTGTTAAATTATTATATTTTGACAATGTCAACCACAACCACGTCATACACGCCACCCCCGCTTTCTGTCGGTTGAAAATTGAAATATAGATTTATAATTATTTACTTCAAAATTGTCACAAAGTAATTGCATAGAATATGTGCAAATAATCCAACTCCATGGTATGTTACTTATCCGTAGATAATGCATAATAAATATATAGTTCTCAATGTAGCTAGACTCAAACCAACCTCAGATCCTTAACTATTACCCTTTTAAGTAGGTGAAGTTGTCTCCAGAGAGGTGTGCGCTTTTATGCCATCATTGTTGGAAATTAAAGGAAATACTGTGTTTGTGTGTGGTGTTTAATATTACTGTTATGGCTTTTATATCATTGTGAATTTGGTTCGTTTTTAAACCTCGTGTATGGACTAGTATACACTTATAGTAGCACAATTAATGTTATTTTTATCTTATTAACTTTTTCATACGCCATAGTAGGTATAGTTTTTGGAATCATTGCACGTCCTTCTTTTTGCAAGTGG
Organism: Isoperla grammatica; assembly: GCA_945910005.1. NCBI lineage: Eukaryota > Metazoa > Arthropoda > Insecta > Plecoptera > Perlodidae > Isoperla > Isoperla grammatica. The sequence goes on from OX246746.1 coordinate 42,207,552, forward strand.
TCCATAAAATATGCGTACAAGCAAATGTTTATGATTGTATTATCTAATACCTATATCTTATGACTTCCAACTAAACGTTTTGGGTGTCAGATGACTTCATTTCACAGCCTCTGATTGGTGGTTTCCTTGGTGAAAACAAGTTAGCGTATACTTTAACATTTAGTTGGAAGTCATAAGAGCGGGCATAAGACTTATAGGTTGGAATTCATAGTCGGCCCCTACACCTAGGGGCACCCATTGTTGCTATGGATTTGTTTTGTTTATGGGAAATAACATGCAAACAACTGTTACCTTGGTAACAATGGGCGCCCCTAGGTGTAGGGGCCGACTATGAATTCCAACCTTAGTAACTACAATATCTATACTACCATGAACGCACCAAATATAATAAGATTAATCGGGCAAATGGAAACATCACAATAATATATACATTCACTTTTGACGCATATCACAGCTTTACGTGACTTTGTTTTCAATGACATTTTGTTCCCTCTGTTATTCTCAATGCAGTTCAAACCACCGCTCAGTTTGAGCGCGTTTATTGGCTGAATCAGGCAGTCCTCGCCAATCTAACCAATCACGGGCAACAGTTTCCGCGCATAGTTCGTAAACTGTTAGCGGTCGAAATGAATCAATGGCCGTGTACATACAACTTGAATCAAATCACTCAATAAGATAAATTGACATCTGTAGTATTTTCAAATGATATTTTCGAAAACAAACGCCAGCTTTGTTGACCGCGGTCGATTAGGCGTTGGTCTAGTAAACCGAGGTCTCTGCGTTCCAGGTTTGAATCCTTGCTTGGGCATGGATATATCGTGTGTGTGTGTGGTGTTTTTTCATCATCATAGTTACCCACTTATCGTTTCATTTAGCCATAGTTGCAAAAATATGATACGTCCAAATATCATCAACTAAAACAAACCTTGTATGTATTTTATTTTTGTGATTTCCGCACCCACACTAATAACAGTCCATACATTTTTTTTTGTATGTCGTTCAATGCACATAGTATGCTACCAAAATGGCGTGCGCATTCAGACCTTTTCCACTTGGTATTTTGAATTTTGATAGCTATCATACAATGGCTACAATGACATGTTATGTTTTATGATGTTCACGGCAAACATGCAAAATTAAACAACGAACTTAGTCGACAAATTAAAAAACTTTTATTATGGTTTAAATGCGGTTATTGTATGATTAAACAATACGAAAGTTTAGATCTAGCCCGTACCGACCTTATGAATTTTTTCATACAATGATAGCTTTAATAGTTTATGAATTAAAGCCTATTGAGTAGACCACGGTCGAATGAAATTATGCGAAAATCAATGGAAAAATCAACTTGAAGGTTTTAATGCATTTAAATAAAACTTCTCAACGGATTTAAATAATATTTCGTGCAATTATTAGCAACATATCGAGAAATAATGTACACAAATTCTAAGATTGTAACTTAAACCGCCATCTTGTAAACATAAATTTTGTTTATTATGAACGTTTTATTTCGTAAGAGTAATATGATATTCAAAAGATGTGTTTGCTTTAATACATTGAAAAAACCCGCTCACTGGCAACGCGGAGCGTTTTCCTTGTTAGTGAGCAAACACAAGTCAGACAGAAGAGAACAGAACAGAGAACACATGGATCATCATTACGATAGAAGACATTATTTGGTGAGTATGAACAACAATCATAGGCTATGCTAGTTAGAGCTTGCCCATGTTGTTGGGTTTCAAGTCAAACCCAAAGCATTGGCAGTGAATATCCAGCCTTGCATTGGGTTTATAACTCCTAAAACCCAATGCCTTGGTTCTTGGCTAACCCATAATAGGTGTTATTTTGCATCTACAACAATTTGTGTTGTATTCAAGAGTAGAATACAGGCTCGTGCAGTGGCGTATACACGGGGGGGAGGGGGGGACAACCCCCCCCCCTTTTTGCAAAGGAAACATGGAAAATGACCGATTACATTTCAATAAGACAGTATTTTAGACATTTGTTTTTGTTAAAAATACACGCATCGATCTATGATTATATTTTTATCTACCAACACCTCAGCTGTTCTTAGCGGGGTGGGCCCTGGATGTGAAACCACACTCACACTATCGAACAAGGCACGGAACGGAATCCATATCACTTGATACTTGCTGACTCTCACAGAAGACGCCGCCACATAAAGCGAGGCGGATGTAGTTTTGTAACGTGTACACTTTTAGAAACAATGCCGCAATTCATTCAAGTTGACGCATGTAGCTGACCCTACATTAGGTCCAGCCGAACACATTATTTAATATTTAGTCATTGTCTGAGTCTCGCAATCGGCGGTCGCATAGTGTGACAATACAGGCAATAATCACAAGTGCAGCGCTAATTGCGAACACAAAGGTGAGTACAGATTAATAAAATAAAATATAACACATCAGGATCTATCTACTCTAATCTATCTATCTATCTATCTATCTATCTATCTATCTATCTATCTATCTATCTATCTATCTATCTATCTATCTATCTATCTATCTATCTATCTATCTATCTATCTATCTATCTATCTATCTATCTATCTATCTATCTATCTATCTATCTATCTATCTATCTATCTATCTGTCTGTCTGTCTGTCTGTCTGTCTGTCTGTCTGTCTGTCTGTCTGTCTGTCTGTCTGACTGTCTGTCTGTCTTTCTGTCTGTCTGTCTGTCTGTCTGTCTGTCTGTCTGTCTGTCTGTCTGTCTGTCTGTCTGTCTGTCTGTCTGTCTGTCTGTCTGTCTGTCTGTCTGTCTGTCTGTCTGTCTGTCTGTCTGTCTGTCTGTCTGTCTGTCTGTCTGTCTGTCTGTCTGTCTGTCTGTCTGTCTGTCTGTCTGTCTGTCTATCTACTATCTACTCAAAAAACATTGACATGCTTTCTTTAGTGAGATGATCTACCTTGTTATGGTTGAGAACCAAGTGGTCCTGCCTATTTCTTTAGCTTTTTTAATTAATTAAATAAATAAATAAATGCACATTTAGAGTCTACCCACTCAGTAACAAGACAGATTTTCAGTGGGGGACTTTAATCTGTGGACTGAAAATCTGTTCTTGTAACCGAGTGGGTAGACCATAAATACAATAATTCGTTTAATTATTTATTATTATTTTGCAATTAATAATAATTTTTTAATTGGAATTTGTTTAATTATTTATTATTATTTTGTATTTCCATTTACAAGAAGTGCAATCAGGTAATTTAAATAACTTGTGTAGCTTACGCCATCATACACAGCTAAGGCTTGTTGGTCCAGTGGGTTTATTCCTGCTTCCACTGCAGAAGGTCCGGGGTTCGAATCCCGGTTAGGGCTGGGGTTTTTTAATTTTGGAATTTGACTTAAATCTATCTGTATGGTACTGGTCTATATTATGTAAACGGCGACTTTGGAGCCGTCAAGCAACGAAGCCCATAATAAGTAGTATATAAATGTCCCCCGCTGAAAATCTGTTCTTGTAACCGAGTGGGTAGACCATAAATACAATTTGTTTAATTATTTATTATTATTTTTCATTTCCATTTACAAGTAGTGCAATCAGGTATGTCCCTGCGTTCTGCCACAGAAATACCACAACTGCCACAGACACAAATACCTTTTAGTGAATTTGAAATCGATTAATTGTTAGTTAATTTTATTAAATTTCATATTTTAAACCATATAGTACGTAATCATACAATTTTATTTCATCCCTGGAAACGCAATTTTTCCGTTGATCAACCCATTCTCTGGTTTACACAAGTGGCCAAATATCCTGTTATGACTTTTTATCTGTTTTTATTAGGTACATAATATAAAAAAATATATAAAAAATAAAAAATGCTCAGCTGTAGTGCCATCGAATTGAAATTTATTAGGCTTAATCAAAGAAGTTTTCATAACATTGTTCTATCTAGGTATTTTTCTATTTTATTTCAGCTTAAATACCAGTATTCAGCAAGACAACGTTGATAAATACTCGGTACCTGGCGTACTTCATTGCCACCATGGCCACTGGTGGCCTCAGAAGCCATGTCAACACCAATGAAGGAGATTCATGCACAGACATTGACAAATCGTAAGAATGTGCTAGATTTATGTTACCTGTTGACCTTAAGGTCACATAATGTGACATCTGACACTCAAGTAAAACTAAATTTGGCTTTATCTTCTCTGTAACTGAAACTGGAACATTGCATCATGTTCTGAGTGGTCGACCTATAGAAGGTGATGTATTATGTAATTCATTTAATTTTTGGAATAAATACTGTCTGTTTATAATAAGTACTGCTCTGTAAAACCTTTCAAATAATAATATAATTAATACTGGTAAAACTCAACTGCTTATGTACATTGATTTCTTCTTATTAAGGTTCTTGCAGCCGTTTATCTAATCATATTTCACGCTGGTATATTTCTTGTTACTAACACTGCTGCAAATACCTTTTTGAGATAATATCCATATCCGTGCTTTCTCCTACATATTCCTCAGTCCTCACGGCCACTTTGTTCATTCTCTGCCAAGGCGAATAAGAGAAAATGTAAGTAAAAAAGAGCACTCAAAATAGACTACATGCATTCTGGTGGCAAGAAAATAAACTTCTAAAAACAATGGTTTACCTGTCAATTTTCATTGTTGTTTTATTGTTATTATTCATCATTGGCGCTTAAAGGAGGTTGCTTTGCAGCGCTATTTATGTAAGTCTTGAGTCCTTTATTGAGTGGCATGTTTATAAACATAACACGCAATTTCTTTCTTTTAGTGGTAATACATTTAGTATAGTTGGCGCATACAAATTTATTTTTTACATTCTTCTTGGCGAGTTTCTCTCTCGTCTGACAGGGTCATAACAAAGCAAATGCTTAATTTGAACTGTCCGATGTGTAAGTGAAATTAAGTCAATTGTCAAACATATAATTGACGGTAAACTGCCGGTTAACAGATGATCGTTTGCGGAATCAATACGTTTTGGGGTTGTGGCAAAGTGATGGCCCACTGCTGTAAAAAGATGCAGGCCCTACAGCACGCCGCTCACGCGCCGTAACCATGATATCAACACAATAAAGGTTGTGGCGCGCAGGCGGGCCGCTGTAGCAAAAAATATAGTTTATAGTTTTTGCAACTGTCGGTTTTCCACAGCGGCCCGCCTATGGCCCATAACCGATAACCCGCTTACGGCAAACAGAAGGGGGCTTGGCCAACCCCATAAGCGGGCCGTAAGCGCATCGCCGCCTATGGCCCATCACTTCAATTTATGGCGATCCGCAGTTTACCATCAGTTTGCCACAATTTTGTGCTACTTGGGTAAAACGGTTGTCTGAGATCGCGAACAATGCGATATTACTCATTATTGGCAACACTGGTTTCAGAAGGAAAGGCATTGAGAAGTTCCTTGTTGTCTGTGGCTTGAACATCGCAGGACGCTTTTGACCTTGAGAGCTCAGGGGTTTCTGAACATCGCAGGACGCTTTTGACCTTGAGAGCTCAGGGGTTTCTGAACATCGCAGGACGCTTTTGACCTTGAGAGCTCAGGGGTTTCTGAACATCGCAGGACGCTTTTGACCTTGAGAGCTCAGGGGTTTCTGAACATCGCAGGACGCTTTTGACCTTGAGAGCTCAGGGGTTTCTGAACATCGCAGGACGCTTTTGACCTTGAGAGCTCAGGGGTTTCTGAACATCGCAGGACGCTTTTGACCTTGAGAGCTCAGGGGTTTCTGAACATCGCAGAACGCTTTTGACCTTGAGAGCTCAGGGGTTTCTGAACATCGCAGGACGCTTTTGACCTTGAGAGCTCAGGGGTTTCTGAACATCGCAGGACGCTTTTGACCTTGAGAGCTCAGGGGTTTCTGAACATCGCAGGACGCTTTTGACCTTGAGAGCTCAGGGGTTTCTGAACATCGCAGGACGCTTTTGACCTTGAGAGCTAAGGGGTTTCTGAACATCACAGGATGATTTTTACCTTGAGAGTTAAAGGGTTTCTGAAATTTTTTATACCATGAAATGCTGTTTTTTGCATTTTTTTTAGAAATTTGTAAAACGTAATAACCATAATGATTGCGTCTCGTTGGTAAGTGGGGTTTTCTTTTACATTTAAACCTTTCAGGTGTCATGGAATATCTTTACCAAGGCTCAGATTTACCCTTTAGTAATACACGACCAGCAAACGTTTACTAAAGAGTAAACCGGTTCCAGTCAACTGCTGTAACCATATTACCAGCACCGGAATAATGTTACCTATATTTTAACATTGTACAGATCCACAAAGAAATATTATTACTACACTTAGTAATAGTATAGGGTGGTCCAAAATGCAAGGTAACAAAATAGTAATAGGGTGCTAGCCCCATAATACTAAAGTATTAACATAAAACAGTATGTTAATAAAAACAAGTATCCATTTCATTATCACCTGATAATGGTACAGGGTGGTTCAAAAGGCCAAAAAGTAATAGAAAGCTAGCCCCATAATACTTCAATGCTGATATTAAAGGAGTATATTGATAAAAACAATAATTTACCTCATTATCACCTGATAAGGTACACGGTGGTTCAAAAGGCCAAATAGTAATAGGGTGCTAGCCCCATAATACTAGTGTTGATATTAAAGAAGTGTGTTAAAAAACATACATTTAACTCATTATCACCTGTTAAGGTTACAGGGTGGTTTAAAGAGCCAAATAGTAATAGGGTGCTAGCCCCATAATACTACAATGTTGATATTAAAGAAGTACGTTAATAAGAACAATCATTTAACTCATTATCACCTGATAAGGTACAGGGTGGTACAAAAGGCTAAACAGTAATAGGGTGCTAGCCCCATAATACTACAGTGTTGATATTAAAGAAGTTTGTTAAAAAGAACAAACATTTAACTCATTATCACCAGATAAGGTACAGGGTGGTTCAAAAGGCCAAATAGTAATAGGGTGCTAGCCCCATAATACAACACTGTTGATATTTAAGAAGTTTGTTGACAAAAAACATACATTTAACTCATTATCACCTGATAACGCTACAGGGTGGTTCAAAAAGGCCAAATAGTAATAGGGTTCTAGCCCCATAACACTAGTGTTGATATGAAAGAAGTGTGTTAATAAAAACATGCATTAAACTCATTGTCACCTGATAAGGGTACAGGGTGGTTCAAAACGGAAAAAAGAAAAAGATAACTTGCCCCATAATACTACAGTATTAAACAATAAATACATTCAACTCATTATCACCTGATAAGGTACCGGGTGGTTCAAAAGGCCAAATAGTAATAATGTGCTAGCCCAATAATACTACAGTGTTGAACAATAAATACATTCAACTTATTATCACCTGATAAGGTACAAGGTGGTTCAAAGGCCAAAAATTAATAGGGTGCTAGCCCCATAATACTACGAACAATAAATACATTCAACTCATTACCACCTGATAAGGTACAGGGTGGTTCAAAAGGTCAAATAGTAATAGGGTGCTAGCCCCCTAATACTACAGTGTAGATATTAAATAAGTATGTTAATAAAAACAATCAATTAACTCATTATCACCTGATAAGGGTACAGGATGGTTCGAAAGGTCAAATAGTAATAGAGTGCTAGCCCCATAGTACTACAGTGTGGATATTAAAGAAGTGTGTTAATAAAAACAATCATTTAAACTCATTGTCACCTGATAAGGGTAACGGATGGTTCAAAAGGTCAAATAGTAAAAGGGTACTAGCCCCATAATACTAGTGTTGAACAATAAATACATTCAACTCATTATCACCTGATAAAGGTTCAGGATGGTTCAAAAGGTCAAATAGTAATAGAATGCTAGCCGCATTATACAACAGGGTGGATATTAAAGAAGTATGCTTATAAAAACAATCATTTAACTCATTACCACCTGATAAGGGTACAGGGTGGTTCAAAAGGTCAAATAGTAATAGGGTACTAGCCCAGTAATACTACAGTGTTGAACAATAAATACATTCAACTTATTATCACCTGATAAGGTACGAGGTGGTTCAAAAGGTCAAATAGTAATAGGGTACTAGCCCAGTAACACTACAGTGTTGAACAATAAATACATTCAACTTTTTATCACCTGATAAGGGTACAGGGTGGTTCAAAAGGTCAAATAGTAATAGGGTACTAGCCCAGTAATACTACAGTGTTGAACAATAAATACATTCAACTTAGTATCACCTGATAAGGTACAAGGTGGTTCAAAAGGTCAAATAGTAATAGGGTACTAGCCCAGTAATACTACAGTGTTGAACAATAAATACATTCAACTCATTATCACCTGATAAAGGTACAGGATGGTTCAAAAGGTCAAATAGTAATAGGGTACTAGCCGAGTAATACTACAGTGTTGAACAATAAATACATTCAACTTATTATTACCTGATAAGGGTACAGGGTGGTTCAAAAGGTCAAATAGTAATAGGGTACTAGCCCAGTAATACTAGAGTGTTGAACAATAAATACATTCAACTTATTATCACCTGATAAGGGTACATGGTGGTTTAAAGGTCAAATAGTAATAGGGTGCTAGCCCAATAATACTACAGTGTTGATAATAAAGAAGTATGTTAATAAAACAAACATTTAACTCATTATCACCTGATAAGAACAGAGGGGTCCAAAAGGTTAACTAGTCATGGGCTGTAAGCTCTATATTACCACAATATTGAACAAAAAACAGGACGTTTATAAAAACTTTTTTTATTTCATTATAACCTGATATAGTGCGTTCTGTTAGAACACAATAGCACCAGAATATTGCGTTTCCGGCTACCAGCATGAAATTTGGTACACATGTTAACAAATATATAAGGTTCAAAAAACCGTCGGGACCCAAGCTGTATCCAGATTATTTCAGCCGCCATCTTGGAAAATGTCGGCCGAATCCCAGTTTTGCTCTATTAACTCGGAAACGATAAGAGATATCAAAAATATTTAAGTTACAAAAGTATTACTAGTTATAATAAAAACATATTTTGTCTAAAACATTTTTTTATAGGATCAAAACCAAAGCGGCCATCTTGGAGTAAATGATGGCACTGTTTATCGTTTTCCCAAAAAAAGAGGCAACAGCTACATTTCGGATAACCAATGCCTACCACAAGTACTATTATGAACTTCTATATGTTCTACCAATTTTTGGAAAGTGGAACACAGATCCGCCATCTTGGAAAATGGCGGCTGAATCCCAGTTTTCCTCTATTAACTCATAAACGGTAAGAGTTATCAAAACTGTTTAAAATACAAAAGTATTACCAGTTACATTAAGAACATGTTTCGTTTCAAACATTTTTTTGTAGGATCAAAACCAAAGCGGCCATCTTGGAAAAAAAGACGGTAGGCCTATTAGTTTTGGTTTTCCCAAAAATGTTGCAACAGTGTTAATTTTCTGATAACCAATACCTACGGCATGTATTATTATGAATTTATATACGTTCTACCAACTTTTGGAGAGTGCAACACAGAGCCGCCATTTTGGAAAATGGCGGCTGAAACCCAGATTCACTCTTATAACTCGGAAACAGTAAAAGATATAAAACAAGTGGTAGTAACAAAAGTGTTAAGCGTAACAAGACGAACATTTTTTGTTTCGAACAACTAGTGATAAGATGTCGGTTAAAAGGGTTTACAGCTTTACAAGCTTCAGAAACAGAATAAGCAGGACTTCTCTGTAGAGAGCAATGAATGAAGCGTCTAGAGACTTCTGAGAGAGAAAAATCGAGCACTGAAAGGCCACCAAAAACTCTGATGTAATCACTTGTTTGCTATCTGAATGTCAAAGTACCGGTAGTGCAGATGACGACGACAATGTTACATGTTGTTAAGCTGTTGTAATAGATGGTACTGCCTTAGTTCATTCTTTGAATGCAAAAACATCAAAGACATTTAATGATTACTGCACGCAGGTGTTTTAACCTGCGATTAAATCTCATCTCCTGAACTTTCAGAGAGAAGACGTAGTGTTTGATAGGTACTTGCCAGGTAGCCTTAAAGCTGGCACACAAATGAAACGAGGATCTGGAAAAGAGATGGTTGTCAGACCAACAACACCCTTGCCTAAAGCATTTAGTAAGTTCTTGCTGGTTGATGGCAATAAAAAACAACTATTCCACCTTTAAGCATCTTACATCTCTTCACTTGAAACCAATGGCAAGATAGTGGTTTGTACTGACGAAGATTCAGTAACATTTGCAGGTCCTTTCAGCAGCAGTGACGATCTTGCCCCATGTTCACATGAAGAAGCGGACACCAGACTAATTGTTCACGTTAAAAGTGCATTACTCTCGGGCCACAAAAACATTTTGATAAGCACTGTGGACTCAGATGTTATTGTTATTGCTGCTGCTGCCTTCGATGAATTAAAGAAACTTGGTATGCATGATCTTTGGATTGAGTATGGTGTTGGAAAGAACAGGCGGCACTTTTCACTCTCGCGGTTCCTGGAACACATATCTCCAAACATGTGCGAGGCACTGCCTTTCTTTCATACATATACTGGCTATGATACAGTATCCGCATTTCACGGTGTTGGCAAAAAAAACGTGGAATGTCTGGATCTGGAAGACGATGCAAGAACCCATGACAGGTATATTCATTCGATTGTCAACATCAAACACAATAGATAAAGAGGATTTTGAGAAACTACATCTCTTCACTGTACTTATGTATGATATAACAAGCCAAACGGTAACAGTGAATGAGTGCAGACGAATTCTCTATACTCAAAAAAATTGAGCTGTGGAAAGTATACCTCCATACGAAGAAGCATTGCGCCAACACCTGAAGCGTGCAATGCTTCAGTCGCGTATTTGGAGACTGTGCTTGCAGCTTCTACCCGACATAACTCCTGCAACCAGACCAGCTGGGGATGGAAGTCATCACATTCGTTTGGGGATGAAAACGCAATTGAACCACTTTGGACAGTTTTGTCACAAGCTTCTGACGAATGCTCCGAATTCATTAGTTGCCGTTGCAAAACGATGTTTGTTGGAAACTGCAAGTGCCAGCGTTTCAATTTGGATTGATTGATTGATTAATAGGGCTAAACGTCTCATATTTTTGCAACAATGGCTAATCGAGACGATGAGTGGGTGATAATGAAGATGAGAAAGATGACGATGAAGAATAAAGGCACATCCGAATCAGATCCATTGTACCTCGCGTGGGTCGTCATATGGGAGTCCAGCAAGGGAGGGCAGGGCCAAGTGGGAGGAGAAATATTCAGTGGGACAGTGGGGGAAGGGGGGGGCTCCTTTCGTCGCCTCTTACGACTAGCAGAGTCACTCTGGGCCTATTCTACCCCAGGCCGGCTTCAATTTGGAGTGCACTGCTTTGTGTACGAGTAATGGACAGTGTCCCCATTAAACTCTTCTAAAGACATGATTCCTTTTCACCCTTGCGAAGATGAGGCGGGTTTAGGGGATTGTCCCTGCCTAAAGTAGGGGCCCCGGGCCCTGAACGGTTCAGCCCTAGGTTGGGGACGCCTAGCTCGCCTTTTCTCTCTCAGAAGTCTCTAGACGCTTCATTCATTGCTCTCTACAGAGAAGTCCTGCTTCTTCTGTTTCTGAAGCTTTTAAAGCTGTATACCCTTTTAACCGACATCTTATCACTAGCTGTTCGAAACAGAAAAATGTTTTTCTTGTTACGCTTAACACTTTTGTTGCTTCCACATGTTTTGTATCTGTTATTATTTCCGAGTTATAAGAGTCAATCTGGGTTTCAGCCACCATTTTCCAAAATGGCGGCTCTGTGTTCCACTCTCCAAAAGTTGGTAGAACGTATATAATAAAAGTTCATAATAATACTTGCCGTAGGTATTGGTTATCAGAAAATTAACACTGTTGCAACATTTTTGGGAAAACCAAAAACAGTAGGCCTACCGTCATTTACTCCAAGATGGCCGCTTTGGTTTTGATCTTACAAAAAAATGTTTGAAACAAAACATGTTCTTAATGGTAATACTTTTGTAATTTAAACAGTTTTGATAACTCTTACCGTGTATTAGTTAATAGAGGAAAACTGGGATTCGGCCGCCATTTTCCAAGATGGCGGATCTGGGTTCCACTTTCCAAAAATTGGTAGAACATATAAAAGTTCATAATAGTACTTGTGGTAGGCATTGATTATCGGAAATGTAGCTATTGCCCCTTTTTTTAAGAAAACGAAAAACCATGCCATCATTTACTCCCAGATGGCCGCTTTGATTTTGATTCTATAAAAAAATGTTTCAGACAAAACATGTTCCTTATATAACTAGTAATACTTTTGTAACTCAAATATTTTTGATATCGATTACCGTTTCTGAGTTAATAGAGACAAACTGGGATTCGGCAGACATTTTCCAAGATGGCGGTCGAGATAATCCGGATACAGCTTGGGTCCCGACGGTTTTTTGAACCTTATATATTTGTTAACATGTGTACCAAATTTCATGCTGGTAGCCGGAAACGCAATATTCTGGTGCTAACAGAACGCACTAATAAGGGTACAGAGTGGTTCAAAAGGCTTAATAGCTCATAGGCCTAATAACCTGATTACTACGGAGCTTCTATTTTGGGACACTCTATACCATTATTAGTTGATGTGAATTAAGTGTGTATCCGTATTCCGTATTAATAACGATATCTTAATTTTAACCTTATAGTGATATTAGGCTGGCACCGTATTCCTACGTATCATGTATTTTGGGACACCCGTTTACCATTATTTAGTGATGTGAATTAACTGTATTTACGTATTAATTACGATATCTTAATTTAAACCTTGTAGTTATATAAGACCAATACCTGAACGTATATTATCTTTTGGGACACCCTATACTATTATCATGTGATGTGACTTAAGTTTATGTACGTATTAGTTACGATATCTTAGAATAAACCTTATAGTAATATTAGGCTGGCACCTGATTACTACGTATCTTGTCTTTTGGGACACCCTATACCACCATCATGTGATGTAAATTCAGTGTATGTACGTATTTATTACGATATCTTAATTTAAATGTTTTAGTAATATTAGGCCGGCTCCTGATTACTACGTATCTTGTCTTTTGGGACACCCTATACCACCATCATGTGATGTAAATTCAGTGTATGTACGTATTTATTACGATATCTTAATTTAAATGTTTTAGTAATATTAGGCCGGCTCCTGATTACTACGTATCTTGTCTTTTGGGACACCCTATACCACCATCATGTGATGTAAATTCAGTGTATGTACGTATTTATTACGATATCTTAATTTAAATGTTTTAGTAATATTAGGCCGGCTCCTGATTACTACGTATCTTTTTTTTGGGACACCCTATACCATTATCAGGTGATATTAATGAATTGTATGTACGTATTAATTACGAAACCTTAATTTAAACCTTATAGTAATATTAGGCGTTCACCTGATTACTACGTATCTTGTCTTTTGGGACACCCTATACCATTACTAGGTTATGTGAATTAAGTGTATCTACGTATTAATTACAATATCTCAATTTAAACCTTATAGTAATACTAGATCGGCACCTGATTACTACAGAGCTTGTCTTTTGGGACACCCTTTACCATTTTCAGGTGATATGAATGAATTGTATGTACGTATTAATAACGAAACCTTAATTTAAACCTTATAGTAATATTAGGTCGGCACCTTATTACTACGGAGCTTGTCTTTTGGGACACCCTATACCATTATCAGGTGATATGAATGAATTGTATGTACGTATTAATTACGATATCTTAATTTAAACCTTATGGTTATATTAGGTCGGCACCTGATTACTACGGAGCTTATCTTTTGGGTCACCCTATCCCTATACCATTATCATGTAGTATGAATGAATTGTGTGTAGGTATTTATTACGATACTTTACTTATAAACTGTTAGTAATATAAGGCCGGCACCTGAATAGTACTTATCTTCTTTTTGAAACACCCTGTACCCTAATCAGGCGATATTGAGTAAACTGTATCTACGTATTTAGTAATAAGGTCATCACTGGATTACTACGGCCGAACTCTTTTCGATCACCCTATACCGTTATTAATTCCAATATAACTACGATACCTGACAATAGTATTGTTGTTCCGGTGTATTATTACTATCCGTGTGTTTAAAGATAGTTAAAACTATTCTATACATAGTAATACTGTTCCAGCTGCAATTCGGCTTTTAGTAATGTGGGACCAGCACACGTTAACTACTCGGTAATGTCGGGCCGGAACAGTATTACTTCAGTAAACGTATTCCGGTGGTAATACTATTCCGTTACACCGGTTCCTTTATTTTTACATCCTTTGGGACTACTTAAACATCTACAATAAATATACCAAACATACACTAAATGCTTAACATGAACGTCGTGCGCAGCATTAAAGGTTGACGGCAATTAACTGTTGATAACGTCGGTTATCTTGTGTTAATTAATTATAAATACACTGAGCTCAGTGATTGCACAATTACAGTCGACCATATCCTCTTGTATAGCAACTGTAGTAATCACGTTATTGAGTCATATTTGTGCAGCATTGGAGTCGAGACGCGTGCAAAACAAGACCTAACCGTCTTGAAAATATATGGCTAAAGGTTAGCTACTTATACAGTCTATTCAAAAGGTAAGTCAATATAATTTTTATGTTTGCCCTGAAACTGTCTGAGCCCCATCAAGAACATTGTAAAATTGTTTAGGGCTTGTGCATAAACGCAATAAAATAGCTGTAAAAAGAGGGGACCTTCTAATTCGGTTTGGGTTAAAGAAATTTAATTGCTAGTGATTGTTGTATATAAGGCTGTTTATTCAACTACTTTTCACACCTTCCACGATTGACCGACAGACTTTTTATGGCATCATCAAACTGTACTGAACAGACCCTTAAAATCCACGGCTATGAGAAGACCTATATATCAAGACAGCACTAAAGTTATATAGCCGATTGTGTAAATAGAGGAGTTTGCGGCCTGGCAAGTATGTGAGAGAAGATTTGTAGGCACGGTATAGGGTAGCTCAATACCACACCACTTTATGGTAGGCCTATTGCTGATCAAAGAGCAACAAACAATTTCACGAATAGAATGGGATGTATAATCTTGAACATGAAATTAAAAAGTAATTATATACAAGATGGGTATCTGAACGTTCTCACTGCAATGAAGACCATAAAATGCATTTGTATAAGAAATACAGCTTACTTCGACATGGTGACTATATTAATCAACATGGACATATTGAAACCTCCAGACTTCTAGACCGCAATCTTTTCGTGTTCTCGTTATGAATTTAAAAAAAGTAGTCGTAAATTATTTTGAAGCAAAATGAAAGACGAAGAGCCGACTCCGATAAAACCACCAGACATCCTTGGTCGTTCTTTCTGCGGGTCAATAGTTAGCGCCCGGGTAGTACAGTGATGATCCCCGTTGT
Source organism: Isoperla grammatica (assembly GCA_945910005.1). Lineage (NCBI taxonomy): Eukaryota > Metazoa > Arthropoda > Insecta > Plecoptera > Perlodidae > Isoperla > Isoperla grammatica. Next base: position 42,222,970 of record OX246746.1, read on the forward strand.
ACTCTGGTGTCATCTACCGTGAAACCTAAAACTTTCATGAACCGGACAAAATACGAAGCAAACGAGATTTGAGAAGCGGAGATTTCATGGTTTTACAATGAAGATAGAACGAAGTTTTAAAAATGAATTAAATTCGCATCTGGTTGTCTTCTACGGTTACACCTTAGTGCATAATTGTGGTAAAAGTAAGTGTTGGAATCCTTTTTCGGCGAAATCACGAACAGTGTGCGCGTGAGGATTTCGCACCTCACGATTCTGCAGCGGTTGGAATTAGAGGGTCCAGTGCGACTGCAGTGAGATCTACACGCCGTCCTCGGAACTAGATGAACCAGAGGGTGTTTCAGCCACGGTAGCTCGGTCAACAAGGCTGGCCCAAAAAAACGTGTTCAACAGACATGGATTTTTTGTTACTGATGAATAAGAAGATGAATAAACCGGCATTCGTGTATACTGGTTTGTGAAGCGTACATTCCTTCTCTTTCACGCTTTTAAAATTCGCCTCTATACCAAATGTATACCGTTCACATTTTACGGAACTTGTTTTCAAATTTGTTTTTTATTTTTATATAATAACTTAGTAAGGTCCGAATCCGCCAAACTTTTTAATCGACCGATTTACTAATCTCGGATTGGTTACCATGGTTTCAACAAACATTATATAAAAAATGCATGGTGACTTCTACCGGGCGATCTCCGATTAACAGAAAATCGCCGGATTAAAGTTTGGTGAAACCAGCCCTAAGTTGACCACTCAAGCAAAGATAACAATAAATCTGTCAATACAAACTTTTTTAATAATTAACTTAACAACGGAAAATGAAAACAATATTGTTATTGCATTAAAAGATAATGTGATCATACTTTTTTTAATACATGCATATGACATACAAACAATCGCGGTCAAACTCAAAAACCGGAGTTTACATGTTGTACGGACATAACTTCAAGTATTTCCATAAGGTACCTTTTTTTATTCACTCGATACTGCATAAAATCATAACTTATTTACATCATACACTGAGTTATTACTTCATACAATAATAAACAATAATACGATATTCTTTGCGTTAATTGTTGTTATTATTATTATTATTATTATTATTTTATTGTTGCAATACATACAAACTTGGTTTTTACGGACATAAATGTCAAGTATTTCCATGTGTTTACCTTATTAAAATCTACTTAGAACTAATTAAATATATCATTGTCCATATTATTTTTCCAAACCTCTTCGATCTTGTTTTCACCATTCAGTTGTGTTTTTAAAATGAATCCTATTCGTTTCTTGTATGCAGAAATTAATTTACTTTTCATCAGTTTATGATCAATTCGTTTAGCCTGCGCAAATCCTAGATATTTGTATATGTCTTCTTCGTCCATTACTCCAATCCGGTTGTCTTCGTCACTTTCAAACTCTTCTAATTTCGTAATCTTTCCTTTGATGACATGAAGTGACTTACATTTATCAATTCCAAAATCCATACATATATCTCTAGTGAATTCTAACGTTGAGTTAAGAAGATTCGTCATGTGTGTCGCATTTAAAGCATATAGCTTGAAATCGTCCATGTAGAATAGATGTGAAAGTGTGTGGCATACCGTATTACCGTCCTTTATCTTGAAACCATGTGTAGATTTGTTTAGTATATGAGATAATGGATTTAATGAAAGACAAAACCATAACGCACGAAACGAGTCACCTTGAAAAATACCTCGTCGGATGTTAACTGGGTCAGTACATATCTGCTCTTTGCCTACGTTTAACTTTAATGTTGTTTTCCAACTCGTCATCGCTGTCCGCAAAAAGTTTACTATCAATGGGTTTACTTTATAAATTCCAGTATCTGTATTAGCCACGAATGTGGTGACGAATCATACGCTTTCTTGTAATCAATATAGCTAACCTGAATGTTTCTCTTCTTGTTGAAAGCTTGGTTCATTACAACAGAATCGATAATTAATTGTTCCTTACACCCTTGCGACAATTTATGACATCCCTTTTGTTCCTCAGCTAATTATTCTGTTCTTCGCAGTGACTATATATTTTATTTGTTATGCACGATGTCAAGATTTTGTATATAGTAGGTAAGCATGTAATTGGTCTATATTTACTTGGATTTTGGGTGTCATTATCTTTTGGTTTAAGAAAAGTTATTCCTTCAGTAAAGAAATCTGGTAAATCCTTGTCTCCTAATATAAATTCATTAAAACATTTAGCAATCTGCGTGTGCATGTTTGAAAACTTCTTGTACCAACAATTTTGAATGTTATCGTTATCGGGTGCTTTCCAATTATGAGTATTTCGTTATTATTATTATTATTATTATTATTACTATTATTATTATTATTATTATTATTATTATTATTATTATTATTATTATTATTATTATTATTATTATTATTATTATTATTATTATTATTATTATTATTATTTTATTGTTGCAATACATACAAACTCGGTCAAAACCGGCATAAACATGTTGTACGGACACAAATGTCAAGTATTTCCATGTGTTTACCTTATTAAAATCTACTTAGAACTACTTAATATTTCTTCTTCTTCTTCTTCTTCTTCTTCTTCTTCTTCTTCTTCTTCTTCTTCTTCTTCTTCTTCTTCTTCTTCTTCATCTTCTTCTTCTTCTTCTTCTTCTTCTTCTTCTTCTTCTTCTTCTTCTTCTTCTTCTTCTTCTTCTTCTTCTTCTTCTTCTTCTTCTTCTTCTTCTTCTTCTTCTTCTTCTGCTTCTCAAATGCCCACATTTGGCTATACTACTTAATATAAATATATCATTGTCCACATTATTTTTTCCAAACCGAACTGTGGATGCTATGTACGGTCGTGGCCGATTTGTACTCATCCCAGCATTCGCTCTTTGTACGGTGGAAACCACGAAAACCACCATCGGGATGGAGAACTTCTTGAAGTCTTCATTCTTCTTAGTTCAAAAATTTTCGCACTATCCTACACGTGTTCAAAATAATTGCTTTTTGCATCTCGATGTATATGTTCGTTTGGAGACCAATTAGTTTAATACTGTCATGGAGTTTACGTGGAACAATGCCATTTGCTGATATAATTAACGGTATAACAGTAACATTATTCTGCTTCCACAACCTTTTTATTTCAATTGATAATTCCTTATATCTGTTTATCTTTTCCCGCCAAGTTGTCTCTACATTGTGGCATAAAGGGACGGCAACATCAATTAAAATCGTTTCTTGTTTCTTCTTGTCAATAAATATAATATCCGGTCTATTGTGATGTATGGTTTGGTCTGTAATAACTGCCCGGTCGTAATATAATTTGTAGTCTTTACTATCTAATACCTTTTCAGGCTTGTATTTGTAATACGCAGTGGTTGTGTTTATAAGTTTATACTTCATGGCTAATTTTTTATGTACAATGTTTGCAACTTGGTTATGCCTATGAAGATAATCTGTTTGACAAAGCATTTTGCACCCAGATACGATATGTTCAATTGTTTCGCCGTTCAAATTACATTTTCTACATTTATCTTCCACTGTGACGTCTTTCAGTATGTATTTTTTGTAATTGTTAGTCTTGATTACTTTATCTTGAATAGCGATCATAAATCCCTCTGTTTCGCTGAAAATGTCCCCGGACGTTAACCATTTGTTCGATGCTACCCTATCGACGCTATCCTTAAGAAGTTCTTTATAATGTCTGCTATGTAACGTCTTTTCTGATATTCTGATCTCTTTTGCTGTGTCAGAATTTAGTTTTTGAAGCAAGTTTAAATTTCCGTCATTTAAATTGAGGGGAGAAAGCGACTTGTCTGCCGATACTATAGCTCTATGAAGTTGTGAATGTGGGCATTTTGTATAAAAGTACTGTCTCAGAATTTCAATTTGTTTATAATATAAATTGTTTAAATCAATCAAGCCTCTTCCCCCTTTTGCTCTAGGTAGAGTCACTCGTTCTATTGCTGACTTAGGGTGATGACTTTTGTATTTGGTGAATGTTGTGCGGGTGAGAATTTCTAGGGCATGAAGTTCTGTCTGTGTCCAGTTAATAATTCCAAATGAATATGTTAGTACCGGTATAGCATAAGTGTTAATTGCTTTGATCTTGTTTTTACCATTCAATTGTGTTTTTAAAATGGATCCTATTCGTTTCTTGTATGCAGAAATTAGTTTACTTTTCATCAGTTTACGATCAATTCGTTTAGCCTGCGCAAATCCTAGATATTTGTATATATCTTCTTCGTCCATTACTCCAATCCGGTTGTCTTCGTCAATTTCAAACTCTTCTAATTTCGTAATCTTTCCTTTGATGACATGAAGTGACTTACATTTATCAATTCCAAATTCCATACATATATCTCTACTGAATTCTAACGTTGAGTTAAGAAGATTAATCATGTGTGTCGCATTTAAAGCATATAGCTTGAGATCGTCCATGTAGAATAGATGTGAAAGTGTGTGGCAAACCGTATTACCGTCCTTTATCTTGAAACCATGTGTAGATTTGTTTAGTATATGAGATAATGGATTTAATGAAAGACAAAACCATAACGCACTAAACGAGTCACCTTGAAAAATACCTCGTCGGATGTTAACTGGGTCAGTACATATCTGCTCTTTGCCTACGTTTAACTTTAATGTTGTTTTCCAACTCGTCATCGCTGTCCGCAAAAAGTTTACTATCAATGGGTTTACTTTATAAATTTCCAGTATCTGTATTAGCCACGAATGTGGTGACGAATCATACGCTTTCTTGTAATCAATATAGCTAACGTGAATGTTTCTCTTCTTGTTGAAAGCTTGGTTCATTACAACAGAATCGATAATTAATTGTTCCTTACACCCTTGCGACAATTTACGACATCCCTTTTGTTCTTCAGCTAATATATTGTGTTCTTCGCAGTGACTATATATTTTATTTGTTATGCACGATGTCAAGATTTTGTAAATAGTAGGTAAGCATGTAATTGGTCTATATTTACTTGGATTTTTGGTGTCATTATCTTTTGGTTTAAGAAATGTTATTCCTTCCAGTAAAGAAATCTGGTAAATCCTTGTCTCCTAATATAAATTCATTAAGACATTTAGCAATCTGGGTGTGCATGTTTGAAAACTTCTTGTACCAAAAATTTTGAATGTTATCGTTACCGGGTGCTTTCCAATTATGAGTATTTCGTATCGTTGATTTTATATCATTTACACTGATGCCATCAAATGTCATTTCTTCGATATCACTCATTGCCTCAATTTTATCTTGAATCCATTTTGCATTGTGATTGTGCATTAATGGGTTACTCCATATCCCACCCCAAAACTGCTCAATCTCTGTCTTCGATGGTATACCATTGCCTACTATTTCTTCTTTATTGTTAATTTGCTGATAGAATTCTTTTTCTTTTTCTTTAAACATTTCGTTTTGTTCTTTTCTATCACTACACTCTTTATATCTTCGTAGCCTTTTGGCTAATGCACTTACTTTTTGCTTTAGAGTATCCAAATATTCGTTTGTAGCCTCGTTCGGTGTTTCATGTATAGTATGGATTTTAAACCTTTCAAATATGTGTTGGCAATATTGTAATATCTTTTTAGATCTATTACCCATCCTGAATTGTTCTAATCTCCCAATATCTCTCCTTAACTCGTTGATGCGTTTGACTAATCTTCGTTCCCATTTTGGAGTCTTATTTGTTTTTATGTTCTGAGAATGTAGGCCTACCAACTTTATTTTTAATCCTAATTGTCTGACCACTGCTACGGCTCCACAATATATTGCTGCATGCACTTCCTCAAACGACAATTCTTTCTTCGCGTGATCTTACAATATATGTGCGTTCATTACGTGCATTACTATGTCCATTTGCTTAGACTGTTTAGGTTTAGGAATTCTAGGTCTCTTGTTCGGTTCTATATGTGCAAATTCTGACAAAGCATTTTCAAAAGCTAAATGTAATATGTTCTTTAACTCGTCTATTTCTTGTGTGTTTCCTCTTGTATTCTCTTCTTGTTCAATGTTATTAATAGGTGGATGTTGGTGATGTACCTCTTGTGTGTTCTGGCCTTCTGGTAGATCTACTTGTTCCATTAATTCTTGTCGTAGATGGTCATCGTTTCTTGATGCTTCCATGATGTGCTCCTCGTTCGCCAAATCCTCTTCATTTTCTTGATATATTTGTAGTTCTTCCTCTACTTCATGTCTTATTACGTTCAATAGATTAAATGGTAGCATACCATTACTTACAATTATTCTCCTTTGGTCTGCTACTCTTTGTTCGGTTACATCTACTAATGGGTATTCACCTGTAAACGCTCGGTGCAGTTCTTGTCGATATCCAACTAATCTAGTTTCTAATAACGTAATTCTATAGTAGTTGCGCATCACACAAATGTTCATATTATCTGTCCATTTGATACGCTGCCTCACTCTTCCAGATTTGGTGGTCTGTTGCGATAATACATCAGAAGCATCCATAATCTGTTTGTTATAATTATTATTATTATTATTATTATTATTATTACTATAATTATTATTATTATTATTATTATTATTATTATTATTATTATTATTATTATTATTATTATTATTATTATTATTATTATTATTATTATTATTATTATTATTATTATTATTATTATTATTATTATTATTATTATTATTATTATTATTATTATTATTATCATTGTAATTATTATTGTCGTTGTCGTTGTCGTTGTCGTCGTCGTCGTTGTTGATTTCTCCAATTGGTGGGACACATGTCTATATGTGTGCTTTAATATTATTAAATACTGGCATTATTAAATAAGGGCAAATCAAATTAAACAAATGGCCAATCAATGACAGTTACATGTTATCACTTATCAATTATTATTTCGGCCTACAAAGGCTTAAAATGTGGCAATCTGATAAATACAATTATTATTATCAAAATTGTTATTGTTTATTTCGTGTTAAATAGTTATGTGTTATTTTTGTTGATATATTACTTATTTTTATTACAACTTTGTTTGTAAGTATGCTGTTATACCGTATATTAGTTTATACTTCAGTTGAGTTTTAGAATTAATTTACTCCACACTCATTTCTTTGAATATAATACAAAGTCTACACTTTAGATGGTGGAGCTACATAAAAATAATAATAGCCTAATAACATGTTTGTGTTGAAAATAAAACCCGAACAAATCCAATTAGATTAGTTAACCTGTGGTGTTTTGCTGTTTTACTTGCTCAATTAGTTGGTGGATAAGTATTTTCAGTGTAGGATTACAATATGCCCGCTTGAGACCAGCACTTAGCTTAGGTCACTCGCATTAGCTATTATAATGTATGTATAAGGTAAGATGCCGAGTATTCCCTACAGCACTGTTTTAGTAGCCAGATTGTTGTTATTGTTAGAGCAGTATGAATCAATAGCCTATAGGCACCTGGTACACGATACAAAATCATGACAATTTTTTTATATTGGATCAAGCAAATAATCAGCGACGCTGGAGATAAAATAAAGCTTCACACATAAGTATATTGAAAATGTGGTAATAAAACATGATTGATTGGATTATTTGCACACTTGAAACGTCATTATCAATCAAACCTACAAATAGTAACCGAATCACAGATCGTTTTAGTCTTTTCATTACTAATAAACTAGTCATAGGATTACATAACATTATCCCTCTAAATGATCTGTCACCCCTTAATGCCAACCTTTGACAAACATTCAATGATAATACATTTCCCTATTATGTTATCCATCTGTGGGTTGGTCTGAAACAGCGTCTTCTTTCCTCTTTTCTGCCATTACAACGTGTATCCTGGAGTCTGTATCGTATGCACGTAATTCAATCTTGGTCCCCTTCCACTTCCAATTGTCCTTCAATTTCATTCTTGAGTATTCCTTCAAGCCTCAAAATATCATAAGCTGATCGATCCCTCTGTTTCCTATCCTATAATTCCAACTCTGTCTTTTCTTTTCATTATCCTTTTCTTGATATTTCTCTTTCTCCCCTTTTGTTCCTTCTTTGATAAGTGTAGTGATCTTACTTTCTTTTTTTAGACTTGAGTGTAATTTGTCAATTTATTACACAATATATATATTTATGTTATTTGATTCAATTTCAATTTGTATAACAATTAATTTTGTCTCAATTCATGTTTACTGTTCTGCTACTCTTTCGATGCTAGTTTGTTTTGTGCATTTGTTATATTTGCTATTTTATGATTATTTCAATATGTACTATATAGTGATATTTATTATTCTGCTATGTAAATCAGTTTTTAACTGACTGGGATATAGAATGAATAAATAAGTAAACCAATAACAGAATCTTACAGACGGAACTCCACGCATTGTCGACCAGGTCTTGAACTTCAGTTGTGTTCTGTATACTTATTGTAGCTTGGGGTTCGGTTGGTGTGATTTTATAATGAGCGATGAGTCATTGAAATTTCGTTATAAAGAAAACTAAGCAACAGACACAAGATGTCTTAATTACGTACAGCTTCTCAAGTGCAAGCACTTCCTACACGGTACAGTAAAGCAATCGGTAAATGTGTCGATTCAAACAATAATATGCAGTTTTCCAAATATGAAGGTTGATAGTCGATTTCAACACTCGTATACGATAGTTATTTGTGTTTATAAAAAGGTAACTATTTTTCGTTTCTAATAATTTTAGGTAGATTCCTTTGTGTGACCCAGAGGGTAGGCTTGAGGTTCATGCATTCTGTGTACACAATTAGGGATAATAATAAGTAGGGCGAGCACCAAGTCCCATTGTTTCCTGCTGTTGTGTACCGACGCAACAAGAGAAGACATTGGTGATTTGTTTGTGAAGGAGAATGAATTTCATTCGAATCGATTTCATTGATTTGATTTCTCAATTCTAAACTGTCACACTCATCTTTCCCTCCCACTTCCCGGGACCTGGGGCTTAGCCCCAGTGTGTTCATGTTTCGTATATATTATAAGCTTTGAGAGCCCCTCCAATGCAGTGAATACCTGTGCTATGCGTATGAATCCATAAATGCGTATACCATGCAGTATTGCACACATAATATGATTGTCTGTTTCATGTTTCCACTCGTACTTGATCGCTCTATTTCACTTGTACACCATGCACACATCGGCATACGAGGTTCACGTGCACACAATTATGCACACAAACCATGTCTGTGCAAGGCAAACACGTTTGTACACAAGCAATGTCTGTGCAAGGCAAACACGTATGTACACAAGCAATGTCTGTGCAAGGCAAACACGTATGTACACAAGCAATGTCTGCGCAAGGCATACACGTATGTACACAAGCAATGTCTGTGCAAGGCAAACACGTATGTACACAAGCCATGTCTGCGCAAGGCATACACGTATGTACACAAGCAATGTATGTGCAAGGCAAAACCGTATGTACACAAGCAATGTCTGTGCAAGGCAAACACGTATGTACACAAGCAATGTCTGTGCAAGGCAAACACGTATGTACACAAGCAATGTCTGTGCAAGGCAAACACGTATGAACACAAGCCATGTCTGCGCAAGGCATACACGTATGTACACAAGCAATGTCTGTGCAAGGCAAACACGTATGTACACAAGCAATGTCTGCGCAAGGCAAACACGTATGTACACAAGCAATGTCTGCGCAAGGCATACACGTATGTACACAAGCAAGATCTGCGCAAGGCAAACACGTATGTACACAAGCAATGTCTGTGCAAGGCAAACACGTAGGCCTATGTACACAAGCAATGTCTGCGCAAGGCAAACACGTATGTACACAAGCAATGTCTGCGCAAGGCAATCACGTATGTACACAAGCAATATCTGCGCAAGGCAAACACGTATGTACACAAGCAATGTCTGCGCAAGGCATAACGTATGTACACAAGCAAGATCTGCGCAAGGCAAACACGTATGTACACAAGCAATGTCTGCGCAAGGCATACACGTATGTACACAAGCAATGTCTGCGCAAGGCATACACGTATGTACACAAACAATGTCTGCGCAAGGCAAACACGTATGTACACAAGCAATGTCTGCGCAAGGTATTCACTTATACTATGCACATAAGTGATGTCTGTGCAAGGAATTATTTTGTAGTTTTCAGATGTCTGTGTAAGTGGAAAAATACAAGAGAACGTTTGCACGATAAGGTATACACGATATCCATTATTACGTTAGTTAAGCACTGCAGATTTCTAGTTTCTTAAAATTTAAATCAATTGCAATAAACTTTAGAAGTACCCAATTATCTAAAACTGCAAGTATGTGCGGTGCTGGTGTAATCATGAATATTGTAACTGTAAGGCATGTTTCACAATAATGCGGGGCAGGGGGAGGGGGGGATTTTTTACGTGCAAGAGTCTACGAAAGCTAAACGAACTTTCTCTCGTAGTTTTTAGTTATTACGCACTGCATCTGATCAGTGGAACGAAATGTGATTCATGAGTTATAAGTCACATATGACGCGAATAGTTTTGTTGGTTACATGATAAAGATGACATCTTTGATAAATATCATGCCCGTAGTTTACCAACGCACGAACCGTTCATATACGACAGGTAAAGTAAGTAATTCAGTGACAAATATAGCAACTCTAAACTGCAATCAATATGATACCTTAGCTTAGATTGAAAAGTTCACTAATGATAAACATGGCATCTGGTAAAAATGGCACTATGAGTCAAACCGTAGTTTAGTGATGTACATGGCAACTAGGATGATGTGGCAACGCTGGTAGCCACCACGTTAGCGATAAATATGGCATCACTGTGTAACACTCTACCACTAATAAGAAATTACTAAAATGTGTAATATGACGCCACTTGTAAATTTCCCGATAACGAGAAACATATTCCCATGTTATGTAAACATGCAGTGACTATAGTAGCAAGACGCTACTGGCAAATGACATTCCTACAACATATTCCCATGTTATGTAAACATGCGGTGACTATAGTAGCAAGACGCTACTGGCAAATGACATTCATACAACATATTCCCATGTTATGTAAACATGCGGTGACTATAGTAGCAAGACGCTACTGGCAAATGACATTCATACAACATATTCCCATGTTATGTAAACATGCGGTGGCTATAGTAGCAAGACGCTACTGGCAACTACATTCATACAACATATTCCCATGTTATGTAAACATGCGGTGGCTATAGTAGCAAGACGCTACTGGCAAATGACATTCATACAACATATTCCCATGTTATGTAAACATGCGGTGGCTATAGTAGCAAGACGCTACTGGCAACTACATTCATACAACATATTCCCATGTTATGTAAACATGCGGTGACTATAGTAGCAAGACGCTACTGGCAACTACATTCATACAACATATTCCCATGTTATGTAAACATGCGGTGACTATAGTAGCAAGACGCTACTGGCAACTACATTCATACAACATATTCCCATGTTATGTAAACATGCGGTGACTAAAGTAGCAAGACGCTACTGGCAACTACATTCATACAACATATTCCCATGTTATGTAAACATGCGGTGACTATAGTAGCAAGACGCTACTGGCAACTACATTCATACAACATATTCCCATGTTATGTAAACATGCGGTGACTATAGTAGCAAGACGCTACTGGCAACTACATTCATACAACATATTCCCATGTTATGTAAACATGCGGTGACTATAGTAGCAAGACGCTACTGGCAAATGACATTCATACAACATATTCCCATGTTATGTAACCATGCGGTGACTATAGTAGCAAGACGCTACTGGCAACTACATTCATACAACATATTCCCATGTTATGTAAACATGCGGTGACTATAGTAGCAAGACGCTACTGGCAACTACATTCATACAACATATTCCCATGTTATGTAAACATGCGGTGGCTATAGTAGCAAGACGCTACTGGCAACTACATTCATACAACATATTCCCATGTTATGTAAACATGCGGTGGCTATAGTAGCAAGACGCTACTGGCAACTACATTCATACAACATATTCCCATGTTATGTAAACATGCGGTGACTATAGTAGCAAGACGCTACTGGCAAATGACATTCATACAACATATTCCCATGTTACGTAAACATGCGGTGACTATAGAAGCAAGACGCTACTGGCAAATGACATTCAAACAACATATTCCCATGTTATGTAAACATGCGGTGACTATAGTAGCAAGACGCTACTGGCAACTACCACCATACAACATATTCCCATGTTATGTAAACATGCGGTGACTATAGTAGCAAGACGCTACTGGCAACTACATTCATACAACATATTCCCATGTTATGTAAACATGCGGTGGCTATAGTAGCAAGACGCTACTGGCAACTACATTCATACAACATATTCCCATGTTATGTAAACATGCGGTGACTATAGAAGCAAGACGCTACTGGCAACTACATTCATACAACATATTCCCATGTTATGTAAACATGCGGTGACTATAGAAGCAAGACGCTACTGGCAACTACATTCATACAACATATTCCCATGTTACGTAAACATGCGGTGACTATAGTAGCAAGACGCTACTGGCAACTACATTCATACAACATATTCCCATGTTATGTAAACATGCGGTGACTATAGTAGCAAGACGCTACTGGCAAATGACATTCATACAACATATTCCCATGTTATGTAAACATGCGGTGACTATAGTAGCAAGACGCTACTGGCAAATGACATTCATACAACATATTCCCATGTTATGTAAACATGCGGTGACTATAGTAGCAAGACGCTACTGGCAACTACATTCATACAACATATTCCCATGTTATGTAAACATGCGGTGACTATAGTAGCAAGACGCTACTGGCAAATGACATTCATACAACATATTCCCATGTTATGTAAACATGCGGTGACTATAGTAGCAAGACGCTACTGGCAACTACATTCATACAACATATTCCCATGTTATGTAAACATGCGGTGACTATAGTAGCAAGACGCTACTGGCAACTACATTCATACAACATATTCCCATGTTATAGAAACATGCGGTGACTATAGTAGCAAGACGCTACTGGCAACTACATTCATACAACATATTCCCATGTTATGTAAACATGCGGTGACTATAATAGCAAGACGCTACTGGCAAATGACATTCATACAACATATTCCCTTGTTATGTAAACATGCGGTGACTATAGAAGCAAGACGCTACTGGCAAATGACATTCATACAACATATTCCCATGTTATGTAAACATGCGGTGACTATAGTAGCAAGAAGCTACTGGCAACTACATTCATACAACATATTCCCATGTTACGTAAACATGCGGTGACTATAGTAGCAAGACGCTACTGGCAACTACATTCATACAACATATTCCCATGTTATGTAAACATGCGGTGACTATAGTAGCAAGACGCTACTGGCAACTACATTCATACAACATATTCCCATGTTATGTAAACATGCGGTGACTATAGTAGCAAGAAGCTACTGGCAAATGACATTCATACAACATATTCCCATGTTATGTAAACATGCGGTGACTATAGTAGCAAGACGCTACTGGCAACTACATTCATACAACATATTCCCATGTTATGTAAACATGCGGTGACTATAGTAGCAAGACGCTACTGGCAAATGACATTCATACAACATATTCCCATGTTATGTAAACATGCGGTGACTATAGTAGCAAGACGCTACTGGCAACTACATTCATACAACATATTCCCATGTTATGTAAACATGCGGTGACTATAGTAGCAAGACGCTACTGGCAACTACATTCATACAACATATTCCCATGTTATGTAAACATGCGGTGACTATAGTAGCAAGACGCTACTGGCAAATGACATTCATACAACATATTCCCATGTTATGTAAACATGCGGTGACTATAGTAGCAAGACGCTACTGGCAACTACATTCATACAACATATTCCCATGTTATAGAAACATGCGGTGACTATAGTAGCAAGACGCTACTGGCAAATGACATTCATACAACATATTCCCATGTTATGTAAACATGCGGTGACTATAGTAGCAAGACGCTACTGGCAAATGACATTCATACAACATATTCTCATGTTATGTAAACATGCGGTGACTATAGTAGCAAGACGCTACTGGCAAATGACATTCATACAACATATTCCCTTGTTATGTAAACATGCGGTGACTATAGTAGCAAGACGCTACTGGCAAATGACATTCATACAACATATTCCCATGTTATGTAAACATGCGGTGACTATAGTAGCAAGACGCTACTGGCAAATGACATTCATACAACATATTCCCATGTTATGTAAACATGCGGTGACTATAGTAGCAAGACGCTACTGGCAACTACATTCATACAACATATTCTCATGTTATGTAAACATGCGGTGACTATAGTAGCAAGACGCTACTGGCAAATGACATTCATACAACATATTCCCATGTTATGTAAACATGCGGTGACTATAGTAGCAAGACGCTACTGGCAACTACATTCATACAACATATTCCCATGTTATGTAAACATGCGGTGACTATAGTAGCAAGACGCTACTGGCAACTACATTCATACAACATATTCCCATGTTATGTAAACATGCGGTGACTATAGTAGCAAGACGCTACTGGCAAATGACATTCATACAACATATTCCCATGTTATGTAAACATGCGGTGACTATAGTAGCAAGACGCTACTGGCAACTACATTCATACAACATATTCCTATGTTATAGAAACATGCGGTGACTATAGTAGCAAGACGCTACTGGCAAATGACATTCATACAACATATTCCCATGTTATGTAAACATGCGGTGACTATAGTAGCAAGACGCTACTGGCAAATGACATTCATACAACATATTCCCATGTTATGTAAACATGCGGTGACTATAGTAGCAAGACGCTACTGGCAACTTCATTCATACAACATATTCCCATGTTATGTAAACATGCGGTGACTATAGTAGCAAGACGCTACTGGCAAATGACATTCATACAACATATTCCCATGTTATGTAAACATGCGGTGACTATAGTAGCAAGACGCTACTGGCAACTACATTCATACAACATATTCCCATGTTATGTAAACATGCGGTGACTATAGTAGCAAGACGCTACTGGCAACTACATTCATACAACATATTCCCATGTTATGTAAACATGCGGTGACTATAGTAGCAAGACGCTACTGGCAACTACATTCATACAACATATTCCCATGTTATGTAAACATGCGGTGACTATAGTAGCAAGACGCTACTGGCAACTACATTCATACAACATATTCCCATGTTATGTAAACATGCGGTGACTATAGTAGCAAGACGCTACTGGCAAATGACATTCATACAACATATTCCCATGTTATGTAAACATGCGGTGACTATAGTAGCAAGACGCTACTGGCAAATGACATTCATACAACATATTCCCATGTTATGTAAACATGCGGTGACTATAGTAGCAAGACGCTA
Source organism: Isoperla grammatica (assembly GCA_945910005.1). Classification (NCBI taxonomy): domain Eukaryota; kingdom Metazoa; phylum Arthropoda; class Insecta; order Plecoptera; family Perlodidae; genus Isoperla; species Isoperla grammatica. The sequence continues at coordinate 42,238,425 of OX246746.1, forward strand.
CTGGCAAATGACATTCATACAACATATTCCCATGTTATGTAAACATGCGGTGACTATAGTAGCAAGACGCTACTGGCAACTACATTCATACAACATATTCCCATGTTATGTAAACATGCGGTGACTATAGTAGCAAGACGCTACTGGCAACTACATTCATACAACATATTCCCATGTTATGTAAACATGCGGTGACTATAGTAGCAAGACGCTACTGGCAAATGACATTCATACAACATATACCCATGTTATGTAAACATGCGGTGACTATAGTAGCAAGACGCTACTGGCAAATGACATTCATACAACATATTCCTATGTTATGTAAACATGCGGTGACTATAGTAGCAAGATGCTACTGGCAACTACATTCATACAACATATTCTCATGTAATGTAAACATGCGGTGACTATAGTAGCAAGACGCTACTGGCAAATGACATTCATACAACATATTCCCATGTTATGTAAACATGCGGTGACTATAGTAGCAAGACGCTACTGGCAACTACATTCATACAACATATTCCCATGTTATGTAAACATGCGGTGACTATAGTAGCAAGACGCTACTGGCAACTACATTTATACAACATATTCCCATGTTATGTAAACATGCGGTGACTATAGTAGCAAGACGCTACTGGCAAATGACATTCATACAACATATTCCCATGTTATGTAAACATGCGGTGACTATAGTAGCAAGACGCTACTGGCAACTACATTCATACAACATATTCCCATGTTATAGAAACATGCGGTGACTATAGTAGCAAGACGCTACTGGCAAATGACATTCATACAACATATTCCCATGTTATGTAAACATGCGGTGACTATAGTAGCAAGACGCTACTGGCAAATGACATTCATACAACATATTCCCATGTTATGTAAACATGCGGTGACTATAGTAGCAAGACGCTACTGGCAACTACATTCATACAACATATTCCCATGTTATGTAAACATGCGGTGACTATAGTAGCAAGACGCTACTGGCAAATGACATTCATACAACATATTCCCATGTTATGTAAACATGCGGTGACTATAGTAGCAAGACGCTACTGGCAACTACATTCATACAACATATTCCCATGTTATGTAAACATGCGGTGACTATAGAAGCAAGACGCTACTGGCAACTACATTCATACAACATATTCCCATGTTATGTAAACATGCGGTGACTATAGTAGCAAGACGCTACTGGCAAATGACATTCATACAACATATTCCCATGTTATGTAAACATGCGGTGACTATAGTAGCAAGACGCTACTGGCAACTACATTCATACAACATATTCTCATGTTATGTAAACATGCGGTGACTATAGTAGCAAGACGCTACTGGCAAATGACATTCATACAACATATTCCCATGTTATGTAAACATGCGGTGACTATAGTAGCAAGACGCTACTGGCAACTACATTCATACAACATATTCCCATGTTATGTAAACATGCGGTGACTATAGTAGCAAGACGCTACTGGCAACTACATTCATACAACATATTCCCATGTTATGTAAACATGCGGTGACTATAGTAGCAAGACGCTACTGGCAAATGACATTCATACAACATATTCCCATGTTATGTAAACATGCGGTGACTATAGTAGCAAGACGCTACTGGCAACTACATTCATACAACATATTCCTATGTTATAGAAACATGCGGTGACTATAGTAGCAAGACGCTACTGGCAAATGACATTCATACAACATATTCCCATGTTATGTAAACATGCGGTGACTATAGTAGCAAGACGCTACTGGCAAATGACATTCATACAACATATTCCCATGTTATGTAAACATGCGGTGACTATAGTAGCAAGACGCTACTGGCAACTTCATTCATACAACATATTCCCATGTTATGTAAACATGCGGTGACTATAGTAGCAAGACGCTACTGGCAAATGACATTCATACAACATATTCCCATGTTATGTAAACATGCGGTGACTATAGTAGCAAGACGCTACTGGCAACTACATTCATACAACATATTCCCATGTTATGTAAACATGCGGTGACTATAGTAGCAAGACGCTACTGGCAACTACATTCATACAACATATTCCCATGTTATGTAAACATGCGGTGACTATAGTAGCAAGACGCTACTGGCAACTACATTCATACAACATATTCCCATGTTATGTAAACATGCGGTGACTATAGTAGCAAGACGCTACTGGCAACTACATTCATACAACATATTCCCATGTTATGTAAACATGCGGTGACTATAGTAGCAAGACGCTACTGGCAAATGACATTCATACAACATATTCCCATGTTATGTAAACATGCGGTGACTATAGTAGCAAGACGCTACTGGCAAATGACATTCATACAACATATTCCCATGGTGTGTAAACATGCGGTGACTATAGTAGCAAGACGCTACTGGCAAATGACATTCATACAACATATTCCCATGTTATGTAAACATGCGGTGACTATAGTAGCAAGACGCTACTGGCAACTACATTCATACAACATATTCCCATGTTATGTAAACATGCGGTGACTATAGTAGCAAGACGCTACTGGCAACTACATTCATACAACATATTCCCATGTTATGTAAACATGCGGTGACTATAGTAGCAAGACGCTACTGGCAAATGACATTCATACAACATATACCCATGTTATGTAAACATGCGGTGACTATAGTAGCAAGACGCTACTGGCAAATGACATTCATACAACATATTCCTATGTTATGTAAACATGCGGTGACTATAGTAGCAAGATGCTACTGGCAACTACATTCATACAACATATTCTCATGTAATGTAAACATGCGGTGACTATAGTAGCAAGACGCTACTGGCAAATGACATTCATACAACATATTCCCATGTTATGTAAACATGCGGTGACTATAGTAGCAAGACGCTACTGGCAACTACATTCATACAACATATTCCCATGTTATGTAAACATGCGGTGACTATAGTAGCAAGACGCTACTGGCAACTACATTTATACAACATATTCCCATGTTATGTAAACATGCGGTGACTATAGTAGCAAGACGCTACTGGCAAATGACATTCATACAACATATTCCCATGTTATGTAAACATGCGGTGACTATAGTAGCAAGACGCTACTGGCAACTACATTCATACAACATATTCCCATGTTATAGAAACATGCGGTGACTATAGTAGCAAGACGCTACTGGCAAATGACATTCATACAACATATTCCCATGTTATGTAAACATGCGGTGACTATAGTAGCAAGACGCTACTGGCAAATGACATTCATACAACATATTCCCATGTTATGTAAACATGCGGTGACTATAGTAGCAAGACGCTACTGGCAACTACATTCATACAACATATTCCCATGTTATGTAAACATGCGGTGACTATAGTAGCAAGACGCTACTGGCAAATGACATTCATACAACATATTCCCATGTTATGTAAACATGCGGTGACTATAGTAGCAAGACGCTACTGGCAACTACATTCATACAACATATTCCCATGTTATGTAAACATGCGGTGACTATAGTAGCAAGACGCTACTGGCAACTACATTCATACAACATATTCCCATGTTATGTAAACATGCGGTGACTATAGTAGCAAGACGCTACTGGCAAATGACATTCATACAACATATTCCCATGTTATGTAAACATGCGGTGACTATAGTAGCAAGACGCTACTGGCAAATGACATTCATACAACATATTCCCATGTTATGTAAACATGCGGTGACTATAGTAGCAAGACGCTACTGGCAACTACATTCATACAACATATTCCCATGTTATGTAAACATGCGGTGACTATAGTAGCAAGACGCTACTGGCAGATGACATTCATACAACATATACCCATGTTATGTAAACATGCGGTGACTATAGTAGCAAGACGCTACTGGCAAATGACATTCATACAACATATTCCCATGTTATGTAAACATGCGGTGACTATAGTAGCAAGACGCTACTGGCAACTACATTCATACAACATATTCCCATGTTATGTAAACATGCGGTGACTATAGTAGCAAGACGCTACTGGCAAATGACATTCATACAACATATTCCCATGTTATGTAAACATGCGGTGACTATAGTAGCAAGACGCTACTGGCAAATGACATTCATACAACATATTCCCATGTTATGTAAACATGCGGTGACTATAGTAGCAAGACGCTACTGGCAAATGACATTCATACAACATATTCCCATGTTATGTAAACATGTGGTGACTATAGTAGCAAGACGCTACTGGAAACTACATTCATACAACATATTCCCATGTTATGTAAACATGCGGTGACTATAGTAGCAAGACGCTACTGGCAACTACATTCATACAACATATTCCCATGTTATGTAAACATGCGGTGACTATAGTAGCAAGACGCTACTGGCAAAGGACATTCATACAACATATTCCCATGTTATGTAAACATGCGGTGACTATAGTAGCAAGACGCTACTGGCAACTACATTCATACAACATATTCCCATGTTATGTAAACATGCGGTGACTATAGTAGCAAGACGCTACTGGCAAATGACATTCATACAACATATTCCCATGTTATGTAAACATGCGGTGACTATAGTAGCAAGACGCTACTGGCAAATGACATTCATACGACATATTCCCATGTTATGTAAACATGCGGTGACTATAGTAGCAAGACGCTACTGGCAAATGACATTCATACAACATATTCCCATGTTATGTAAACATGCGGTGACTATAGTAGCAAGACGCTACTGGCAAATGACATTCATACAACATATTCCCATGTTATGTAAACATGCGGTGACTATAGTAGCAAGACGCTACTGGCAAATGACATTCATACAACATATTCCCATGTTATGTAAACATGCGGTGACTATAGAAGCAAGACGCTACTGGCAACTACATTCATACAACATATTCCCATGTTATGTAAACATGCGGTGACTATAGTAGCAAGACGCTACTGGCAAATGACATTCATACAACATATTCCCATGTTATGTAAACATGCGGTGACTATAGTAGCAAGACGCTACTGGCAACTACATTCATACAACATATTCCCATATTATGTAAACATGCGGTGACTATAGTAGCAAGACGCTACTGGCAACTACATTCATACAACATATTTCCATGTTATGTAAACATGCGGTGACTATAGTAGCAAGACGCTACTGGCAAATGACATTCATACAACATATTCCCATGTAACGTAAACATGCGGTGACTATAGTAGCAAGACGCTACTGGCAACTACATTCATACAACATATTCCCATGTTATGTAAACATGCGGTGACTATAGTAGCAAGACGCTACTGGCAACTACATTCATACAACATATTCCCATGTTATGTAAACATGCGGTGACTATAGTAGCAAGACGCTACTGGCAAATGACATTCATACAACATATTCCCATGTTATGTAAACATGCGGTGACTATAGTAGCAAGACGCTACTGGCAAATGACATTCATACAACATATTCCCATGTTATGTAACATGCGGTGACTATAGTAGCAAGACGCTACTGGCAACTACATTCATACAACATATTCCCATGTAATGTAAACATGCGGTGACTATAGTAGCAACACGCTACTGGCAACTACATTCATACAACATATTCCCATGTTATGTAAACATGCGGTGACTATAGTAGCAAGACGCTAATGGCAAATGACATTCATACAACATATTCCCATGTTACGTAAACATGCGGTGACTATAGTAGCAAGACGCTACTGGCAAATGACATTCATACAACATATTCCCATGTTATGTAAACATGCGGTGACTATAGTAGCAAGACGCTACTGGCAAATGACATTCATACAACATATTCCCATGTTATGTAAACATGCGGTGACTATAGTAGCAAGACGCTACTGGCAAATGACATTCAAACAACATATTCCCATGTTATGTAAACATGCGGTGACTATAGTAGCAAGACGCTACTGGCAACTACATTCATACAACATATTCCCATGTTATGTAAACATGCGGTGACTATAGTAGCAAGACGCTACTGGCAAATGACATTTATACAACATATTCCCATGTTATGTAAACATGCGGTGACTATAGTAGCAAGACGCTACTGGCAAATGACATTCATACAACATATTCCCATGTTATGTAAAACATGCGGTAACTATAGTAGCAAGACGCTACTGGCAACTACATTCATACAACATATTCCCATGTTATGTAAACATGCGGTGACTATAGTAGCAAGACGCTTCTGGCAACTACATTCATACAACATATTCCCATGTTATGTAAACATGCGGTGACTATAGTAGCAAGACGCTACTGGCAAATGACATTCATACAACATATTCCCATGTTATGTAAACATGCGGTGACTATAGTAGCAAGACGCTACTGGCAAATGACATTCATACAACATATTCCCATGTTATGTAAACATGCGGTGACTATAGTAGCAAGACGCTACTGGCAAATGACATTCATACAACATATTCCCATGTTATGTAAACATGCGGTGACTATAGTAGCAAGACGCTACTGGCAACTACATTCATACAACATATTCTTATGTTATGTAAACATGCGGTGACTATAGTAGCAAGACGCTACTGGCAACTACATTCATACAACATATTCCCATGCTATGTAAACATGCGGTGACTATAGTAGCAAGACGCTACTGGCAAATGACATTCATACAACATATTCCCATGTTATGTAAACATGCGGTGACTATAGTAGCAAGACGCTACTGGCAACTACATTCATACAACATATTCCCATGTTATGTAAACATGCGGTGACTATAGTAGCAAGACGCTACTGGCAACTACCACCATACAACATATTCCCATGTTATGTAAACATGCGGTGACTATAGTAGCAAGACGCTACTGGCAACTACATTCATACAACATATTCCCATGTTATGTAAACATGCGGTGACTATAGTAGCAAGACGCTACTGGCAACTACATTCATACAACATATTCCCATGTTATGTTAACATGCGGTGACTATAGTAGCAAGACGCTACTGGCAACAACATTCATACAACATATTCCCATGTTATGTAAACATGCGGTGACTATAGTAGCAAGACGCTACTGGCAACTACATTCATACAACATATTCCCATGTTATGTAAACATGCGGTGACTATAGTAGCAAGACGCTACTGGCAACTACATTCATACAACATATTCCCATGTTATGTAAACATGCGGTGACTATAGTAGCAAGACGCTACTGGCAACTACATTCATACAACATATTCCCATGTTATGTAAACATGCGGTGACTATAGTAGCAAGACGCTACTGGCAACTACATTCATACAACATATTCCCATGTTATGTAAACATGCGGTGACTATAGTAGCAAGACGCTACTGGCAACTACATTCATACAACATATTCCCATGTTATGTAAACATGCGGTGACTATAGTAGCAAGACGCTACTGGCAACTACATTCATACAACATATTCCCATGTTATGTAAACATGCGGTGACTATAGTAGCAAGACGCTACTGGCAAATGACATTCATACAACATATTCCCATGTTATGTAAACATGCGGTGACTATAGTAGCAAGACGCTACTGGCAAATGACATTCATACAACATATTCCCATGTAATGTAAACATGCGGTGACTATAGAAGCAAGACGCTGCTGGCAAATGACATTCATACAACATATTCTCATGTTATGTAAACATGCGGTGACTATAGTAGCAAGACGCTACTGGCAAATGACATTCATACAACATATTCTCAGGTTATGTAAACATGCGGTGACTATAGTAGCAAGACGCTACTGGCAACTACATTCATACAACATATTCCCATGTTATGTAAACATGCGGTGACTATAGTAGCAAGACGCTACTGACAACTACATTCATACAACATATTCCCATGTTATGTAAACATGCGGTGGCTATAGTAGCAAGACGCTACTGGCAAATGACATTCATACAACATATTCCCATGTTATGTAAACATGCGGTGACTATAGTAGCAAGACACTACTGGCAACTACATTCATACAACATATTCCCATGTTATGTAAACATGCGGTGACTATAGTAGCAAGACGCTACTGGCAACTACATTCATACAACATATTCTCATGTTATGTAAACATGCGGTGACTATAGTAGCAAGACGCTACTGGCAACGACATTCATACAACATATTCCCATGTTATGTAAACATGCGGTGACTATAGTAGCAAGACGCTACTGGCAACTACATTCATACAACATATTCCCATGTTATGTAAACATGCGGTGACTATAGTAGCTAGACGCTACTGGCAACTACATTCATACAACATATTCCCATGTTATGTAAACATGCGGTGACTATAGTAGCAAGACGCTACTGGCAACTACATTCATACAACATATTCCCATGTTATGTAAACATGCGGTGACTATAGTAGCAAGACGCTACTGGCAACTACATTCATACAACATATTCCCATGTTATGTAAACATGCGGAGACTATAGTAGCAAGACGCTACTGGCAAATGACATTCATACAACATATTCCCATGTTATGTAAACATGCGGTGACTATAGTAGCAAGAAGCTACTGGCAAATGACATTCATACAACATATTCCCATGTTATGTAAACATGCGGTGACTATAGTAGCAAGACGCTACTGGCAACTACATTCATACAACATATTCCCATGTTATGTAAACATGCGGTGACTATAGTAGCAAAACGCTACTGGCAAATGACATTCATACAACATATTCCCATGTTATGTAAACATGCGGTGACTATAGTAGCAAGACGCTACTGGCAAATGACATTCATACAACATATTCCCATGTTATGTAAACATGCGGTGACTATAGTAGCAAGAAGCTACTGGCAAATGACATTCATACAACATATTCCCAGGTTATGTAAAACATGCGGTGACTATAGTAGCAAGACGCTACTGGCAACTACATTCATACAACATATTCCCATGTTATGTAAACATGCGGTGACTATAGTAGCAAGACGCTACTGGCAAATGACATTCATACAACATATTCCCATGTTATGTAAACATGCGGTGACTATAGTAGCAAGACGCTACTGGCAACTACATTCATACAACATATTCCCATGTTATGTAAACATGCGGTGACTATAGTAGCAAGACGCTACTGGCAACTACATTTATACAACATATTCCCATGTTATGTAAACATGCGGTGACTATAGTAGCAAGACGCTACTGGCAACTACATTCATACAACATATTCCCATGTTATGTAAACATGCGGTGACTATAGTAGCAAGACGCTACTGGCAAATGACATTCATACAACATATTCCCATGTTATGTAAACATGCGGTGACTATAGTAGCAAGAAGCTTCTGGCAAATGACATTCATACAACATATTCCCATGTTATGTAAACATGCGGGGACTATAGTAGCAAGACGCTACTGGCAACTACATTTATACAACATATTCCCATGTTATGTAAACATGCGGTGACTATAGTAGCAAGACGCTACTGGCAACTACATTCATACAACATATTCCCATGTTATGTAAACATGCGGTGACTACAGTAGCAAGACGCTACTGGCAAATGACATTCATACAACATATTCCCATGTTATGTAAACATGCGGTGACTATAGTAGCAAGACGCTACTGGCAAATGACATTCATACAACATATTCCCATGTTATGTAAACATGCGGTGACTATAGTAGCAAGACGCTACTGGCAACTACATTCATACAACATATTCCCATGTTATGTAAACATGCGGTGACTATAGTAGCAAGACGCTACTGGCAACTACATTCATACAACATATTCCCATGTTATGTAAACATGCGGTGACTATAGTAGCAAGACGCTACTGGCAAATGACATTCATACAACATATTCCCATGTTATGTAAACATGCGGTGACTATAGTAGCAAGACGCTACTGGCAAATGACATTCATACAACATATTCCCATGTTATGTAAACATGCGGTGACTATAGTAGCAAGACGCTACTGGCAACTACATTCATACAACATATTCTTATGTTATGTAAACATGCGGTGACTATAGTAGCAAGACGCTACTGGCAACTACATTCATACAACATATTCCCATGTTATGTAAACATGCGGTGGCTATAGTAGCAAGACGCTACTGGCAAATGACATTCATACAACGTATTCCCATGTTATGTAAACATGCGGTGACTATAGTAGCAAGACGCTACTGGCAAATGACATTCATACAACATATTCCCATGTTATGTAAACATGCGGTGACTATAGTAGCAAGACGCTACTGGCAAATGACATTCATACAACATATTCCCATGTTATGTAAACATGCGGTGACTATAGTAGCAAGACGCTTCTGGCAACTACATTCATACAACATATTCCCATGTTATGTAAACATGCGGTGACTATAGTAGCAAGACGCTACTGGCAACTACATTCATACAACATATTCCCATGTTATGTAAACATGCGGTGACTATAGTAGCAAGACGCTACTGGCAACTACATTCATACAACATATTCCCATGTTATGTTAACATGCGGTGACTATAGTAGCAAGACGCTACTGGCAAATGACATTCATACAACATATTCCCATGTTATGTAAACATGCGGTGACTATAGTAGCAAGACGCTACTGGCAAATGACATTCATACAACATATTCCCATGTTATGTAAACATGCGGTGACTATAGTAGCAAGACGCTACTGGCAAATGACATTCATACAACATATTCCCATGTTATGTTAACATGCGGTGACTATAGTAGCAAGACGCTACTGGCAAATGACATTCATACAACATATTCCCATGTTATGTAAACATGCGGTGACTATAGTAGCAAGACGCTACTGGCAAATGACATTCATACAACATATTCCCATGTTATGTAAACATGCGGTGACTATAGTAGCAAGACGCTACTGGCAACTACATTCATATAACATATTCCCATGTTATGTAAACATGCGGTGACTATAGTAGCAAGACGATACTGGCAACTACATTCATACAACATATTCCCATGTTATGTAAACATGCGGTGACTATAGTAGCAAGACGCTACTGGCAACTACATTCATACAACATTTTCCCATGTTATGTAAACATGCGGTGACTATAGTAGCAAGACGCTACTGGCAAATGACATTCATACAACATATTCCCATGTTATGTAAACATGCGGTGACTATAGTAGCAAGACGCTACTGGCAAATGACATTCATACAACATATTCCCATGTTATGTAAACATGCGGAGACTATAGTAGCAAGACGCTACTGGCAAATGACATTCATACAACATATTCCCATGTTATGTAAACATGCGGTGACTATAGTAGCAAGACGCTACTGGCAAATGACATTCATACAACATATTCCCATGTTATGTAAACATGCGGTGACTATAGTAGCAAGACGCTACTGGCAAATGACATTCATACAACATATTCCCATGTTATGTAAACATGCGGTGACTATAGTAGCAAGACGCTACTGGCAAATGACATTCAAACAACATATTCCCATGTTATGTAAACATGCGGTGACTATAGTAGCAAGACGCTACTGGCAACTACATTCATACAACATATTCCCATGTTATGTAAACATGCGGTGACTATAGTAGCAAGACGCTACTGGCAACTACATTCATACAACATATTCCCATGTTATGTAAACATGCGGTGACTATAGTAGCAAGACGCTACTGGCAAATGACATTCATACAACATATTCCCATGTTATGTAAACATGCGGTGACTATAGTAGCAAGACGCTACTGGCAAATGACATTCATACAACATATTCCCATGTTATGTAAAACATGCGGTAACTATAGTAGCAAGACGCTACTGGCAACTACATTCATACAACATATTACCATGTTATGTAAACATGCGGTGACTATAGTAGCAAGACGCTTCTGGCAACTACATTCATACAACATATTCCCATGTTATGTAAACATGCGGTGACTATAGTAGCAAGACGCTACTGGCAAATGACATTCATACAACATATTCCCATGTTATGTAAACATGCGGTGACTATAGTAGCAAGACGCTACTGGCAAATGACATTCATACAACATATTCCCATGTTATGTAAACATGCGGTGACTATAGTAGCAAGACGCTACTGGCAAATGACATTCATACAACATATTCCCATGTTATGTAAACATGCGGTGACTATAGTAGCAAGACGCTACTGGCAACTACATTCATACATTATATTCTTATGTTATGTAAACATGCGGTGACTATAGCAGCAAGACGCTACTGGCAACTACATTCATACAACATATTCCCATGCTATGTAAACATGCGGTGACTATAGTAGCAAGACGCTACTGGCAAATGACATTCATACAACATATTCCCATGTTATGTAAACATGCGGTGACTATAGTAGCAAGACGCTACTGGCAACTACATTCATACAACATATTCCCATGTTATGTAAACATGCGGTGACTATAGTAGCAAGACGCTACTGGCAACTACCACCATACAACATATTCCCATGTTATGTAAACATGCGGTGACTATAGTAGCAAGACGCTACTGGCAACTACATTCATACAACATATTCCCATGTTATGTAAACATGCGGTGACTATAGTAGCAAGACGCTACTGGCAACTACATTCATACAACATATTCCCATGTTATGTTAACATGCGGTGACTATAGTAGCAAGACGCTACTGGCAACAACATTCATACAACATATTCCCATGTTATGTAAACATGCGGTGACTATAGTAGCAAGACGCTACTGGCAACTACATTCATACAACATATTCCCATGTTATGTAAACATGCGGTGACTATAGTAGCAAGACGCTACTGGCAACTACATTCATACAACATATTCCCATGTTATGTAAACATGCGGTGACTATAGTAGCAAGACGCTACTGGCAACTACATTCATACAACATATTCCCATGTTATGTAAACATGCGGTGACTATAGTAGCAAGACGCTACTGGCAACTACATTCATACAACATATTCCCATGTTATGTAAACATGCGGTGACTATAGTAGCAAGACGCTACTGGCAACTACATTCATACAACATATTCCCATGTTATGTAAACATGCGGTGACTATAGTAGCAAGACGCTACTGGCAACTACATTCATACAACATATTCCCATGTTATGTAAACATGCGGTGACTATAGTAGCAAGACGCTACTGGCAAATGACATTCATACAACATATTCCCATGTTATGTAAACATGCGGTGACTATAGTAGCAAGACGCTACTGGCAAATGACATTCATACAACATATTCCCATGTAATGTAAACATGCGGTGACTATAGAAGCAAGACGCTGCTGGCAAATGACATTCATACAACATATTCTCATGTTATGTAAACATGCGGTGACTATAGTAGCAAGACGCTACTGGCAAATGACATTCATACAACATATTCTCATGTTATGTAAACATGCGGTGACTATAGTAGCAAGACGCTACTGGCAACTACATTCATACAACATATTCCCATGTTATGTAAACATGCGGTGACTATAGTAGCAAGACGCTACTGGCAACTACATTCATACAACATATTCCTATGTTATGTAAACATGCGGTGGCTATAGTAGCAAGACGCTACTGGCAAATGACATTCATACAACATATTCCCATGTTATGTAAACATGCGGTGACTATAGTAGCAAGACGCTACTGGCAACTACATTCATACAACATATTCCCATGTTATGTAAACATGCGGTGACTATAGTAGCAAGACGCTACTGGCAACTACATTCATACAACATATTCTCATGTTATGTAAACATGCGGTGACTATAGTAGCAAGACGCTACTGGCAACGACATTCATACAACATATTCCCATGTTATGTAAACATGCGGTGACTATAGTAGCAAGACGCTACTGGCAACTACATTCATACAACATATTCCCATGTTATGTAAACATGCGGTGACTATAGTAGCTAGACGCTACTGGCAACTACATTCATACAACATATTCCCATGTTATGTAAACATGCGGTGACTATAGTAGCAAGACGCTACTGGCAACTACATTCATACAACATATTCCCATGTTATGTAAACATGCGGTGACTATAGTAGCAAGACGCTACTGGCAACTACATTCATACAACATATTCCCATGTTATGTAAACATGCGGAGACTATAGTAGCAAGACGCTACTGGCAAATGACATTCATACAACATATTCCCATGTTATGTAAACATGCGGTGACTATAGTAGCAAGAAGCTACTGGCAAATGACATTCATACAACATATTCCCATGTTATGTAAACATGCGGTGACTATAGTAGCAAGACGCTACTGGCAACTACATTCATACAACATATTTCCATGTTATGTAAACATGCGGTGACTATAGTAGCAAGACGCTACTGGCAAATGACATTCATACAACATATTCCCATGTTATGTAAACATGCGGTGACTATAGTAGCAAGACGCTACTGGCAAATGACATTCATACAACATATTCCCATGTTATGTAAACATGCGGTGACTATAGTAGCAAGAAGCTACTGGCAAATGACATTCATACAACATATTCCCATGTTATGTAAAACATGCGGTGACTATAGTAGCAAGACGCTACTGGCAACTACATTCATACAACATATTCCCATGTTATGTAAACATGCGGTGACTATAGTAGCAAGACGCTACTGGCAAATGACATTCATACAACATATTCCCATGTTATGTAAACATGCGGTGACTATAGTAGCAAGACGCTACTGGCAACTACATTCATACAACATATTCCCATGTTATGTAAACATGCGGTGACTATAGTAGCAAGACGCTACTGGCAACTACATTTATACAACATATTCCCATGTTATGTAAACATGCGGTGACTATAGTAGCAAGACGCTACTGGCAACTACATTCATACAACATATTCCCATGTTATGTAAACATGCGGTGACTATAGTAGCAAGACGCTACTGGCAAATGACATTCATACAACATATTCCCATGTTATGTAAACATGCGGTGACTATAGTAGCAAGAAGCTACTGGCAAATGACATTCATACAACATATTCCCATGTTATGTAAACATGCGGGGACTATAGTAGCAAGACGCTACTGGCAACTACATTTATACAACATATTCCCATGTTATGTAAACATGCGGTGACTATAGTAGCAAGACGCTACTGGCAACTACATTCATACAACATATTCCCATGTTATGTAAACATGCGGTGACTACAGTAGCAAGACGCTACTGGCAAATGACATTCATACAACATATTCCCATGTTATGTAAACATGCGGTGACTATAGTAGCAAGACGCTACTGGCAAATGACATTCATACAACATATTCCCATGTTATGTAAACATGCGGTGACTATAGTAGCAAGACGCTACTGGCAACTACATTCATACAACATATTCCCATGTTATGTAAACATGCGGTGACTATAGTAGCAAGACGCTACTGGCAACTACATTCATACAACATATTCCCATGTTATGTAAACATGCGGTGACTATAGTAGCAAGACGCTACTGGCAAATGACATTCATACAACATATTCCCATGTTATGTAAACATGCGGTGACTATAGTAGCAAGACGCTACTGGCAAATGACATTCATACAACATATTCCCATGTTATGTAAACATGCGGTGACTATAGTAGCAAGACGCTACTGGCAACTACATTCATACAACATATTCTTATGTTATGTAAACATGCGGTGACTATAGTAGCAAGACGCTACTGGCAACTACATTCATACAACATATTCCCATGTTATGTAAACATGCGGTGGCTATAGTAGCAAGACGCTACTGGCAAATGACATTCATACAACGTATTCCCATGTTATGTAAACATGCGGTGACTATAGTAGCAAGACGCTACTGGCAAATGACATTCATACAACATATTCCCATGTTATGTAAACATGCGGTGACTATAGTAGCAAGACGCTACTGGCAAATGACATTCATACAACATATTCCCATGTTATGTAAACATGCGGTGACTATAGTAGCAAGACGCTTCTGGCAACTACATTCATACAACATATTCCCATGTTATGTAAACATGCGGTGACTATAGTAGCAAGACGCTACTGGCAACTACATTCATACAACATATTCCCATGTTATGTAAACATGCGGTGACTATAGTAGCAAGACGCTACTGGCAAATGACATTCATACAACATATTCCCATGTTATGTAAACATGCGGTGACTATAGTAGCAAGACGCTACTGGCAAATGACATTCATACAACATATTCCCATGTTATGTAAACATGCGGTGACTATAGTAGCAAGACGCTACTGGCAAATGACATTCATACAACATATTCCCATGTTATGTACACATGCGGTGACTATAGTAGCAAGACGCTACTGGCAAATGACATTCATACAACATATTCCCATGTTATGTAAACATGCGGTGACTATAGTAGCAAGACGCTACTGGCAACTACATTCATATAACATATTCCCATGTTATGTAAACATGCGGTGACTATAGTAGCAAGACGATACTGGCAACTACATTCATACAACATATTCCCATGTTATGTAAACATGCGGTGACTATAGTAGCAAGACGCTACTGGCAACTACATTCATACAACATTTTCCCATGTTATGTAAACATGCGGTGACTATAGTAGCAAGACGCTACTGGCAAATGACATTCATACAACATATTCCCATGTTATGTAAACATGCGGTGACTATAGTAGCAAGACGCTACTGGCAAATGACATTCATACAACATATTCCCATGTTATGTAAACATGCGGAGACTATAGTAGCAAGACGCTACTGGCAAATGACATTCATACAACATATTCCCATGTTATGTAAACATGCGGTGACTATAGTAGCAAGACGCTACTGGCAAATGACATTCATACAACATATTCCCATGTTATGTAAACATTCGGTGACTATAGTAGCAAGACGCTACTGGCAAATGACACTCATACAACATATTCCCATGTTATGTAAACATGCGGTGACTATAGTAGCAAGACGCTACTGGCAAATGACATTCATACAACATATTCCCATGTTATGTAAACATGCGGTGACTATAGTAGCAAGACGCTACTGGCAACTACATTCATACAACATATTCCCATGTTATGTAAACATTCGGTGACTATAGTAGCAAGACGCTACTGGCAAATGACATTCATACAACATATTCCCATTTTATGTAAACATGCGGTGACTACAGTAGCAAGACGCTACTGGCAAATGACATTCATACAACATATTCCCATTTTATGTAAACATGCGGTGACTACAGTAGCAAGACGCTACTGGCAAATGACATTCATACAACATATTCCCATGTTATGTAAACATGCGGTGACTATAGTAGCAAGACGCTACTGGCAAATGACATTCATACAACATATTCCCATGTTATGTAAACATGCGGTGACTATAGTAGCAAAACGCTACTGGCAAATGACATTCATACAACATATTCCCATGTTATGGAAACATGCGGTGACTATAGTAGCAAGACGCTACTGGCAACTACATTCATACAACATATTCCCATGTTATGTAAACATGCGGTGACTATAGTAGCAAGACGCTACTGGCAAATGACATTCATACAACATATTCCCATGTTATGTAAACATGCGGTGACTATAGTAGCAAGACGCTACTGGCAAATGACATTCATACAACATATTCCCATGTTATGTAAACATGCGGTGACTATAGTAGCAAGACGCTACTGGCAAATGACATTCATACAACATATTCCCATGTTATGTAAACATGCGGTGACTATAGTAGCAAGACGCTACTGGCAAATGACATTCATACAACATATTCCCATGTTATGTAAACATGCGGTGACTTTAGTAGCAAGACGCTACTGGCAAATGACATTCATACAACATATTCCCATGTTATGTAAACATGCGGTGACTATAGTAGCAAGACGCTACTGGCAAATGACATTCATACAACATATTCCCATGTTATGTAAACATGCGGTGACTATAGTAGCAAGACGCTACTGGCAAATGACATTCATACAACATATTCCCATGTTATGTAAACATGCGGTGACTATAGTAGCAAGACGCTACTGGCAAATGACATTCATACAACATATTCCCATGTTATGTAAACATGCGGTGACTATAGTAGCAAGACGCTACTGGCAACTACATTCATATAACATATTCCCATGTTATGTAAACATGCGGTGACTATAGTAGCAAGACGCTACTGGCAACTACATTCATACAACATATTCCCATGTTATGTAAACATGCGGTGACTATAGTAGCAAGACGCTACTGGCAACTACATTCATACAACATATTCCCATGTTATGTAAACATGCGGTGACTATAGTAGCAAGACGCTACTGGCAACTACATTCATACAACATATTCCCATGTTATGTAAACATGCGGTGACTATAGTAGCAAGACGCTACTGGCAACTACAATCATACAACATATTCCCATGTTATGTAAACATGCGGTGACTATAGTAGCAAGACGCTACTGGCAAATGACATTCATACAACATATTCCCTTGTTATGTAAACATGCGGTGACTATAGTAGCAAGACGCTACTGGCAACTACATTCATACAACATATTCCCATGTTATGTTAACATGCGGTGACTATAGTAGCAAGACGCTACTGGCAAATGACATTTATACAACATATTCCCATGTTATGTAAACATGCGGTGACTATAGTAGCAAGACGCTACTGGCAAATGACATTCATACAACATATTCCCATGTTATGTAAACATGCGGTGACTATAGTAGCAAGACGCTACTGGCAACTACCACCATACAACATATTCCCATGTTATGTAAACATGCGGTGACTATAGTAGCAAGACGCTACTGGCAACTACATTCATACAACATATTCCCATGTTATGTAAACATGCGGTGACTATAGTAGCAAGACGCTACTGGCAAATGACATTTATACAACATATTCCCATGTTATGTAAACATGCGGTGACTATAGTAGCAAGACGCTACTGGCAAATGACATTCATACAACATATTCCCATGTTATGTAAACATGCGGTGACTATAGTAGCAAGACGCTACTGGCAACTACCACCATACAACATATTCCCATGTTATGTAAACATGCGGTGACTATAGTAGCAAGACGCTACTGGCAACTACATTCATACAACATATTCCCATGTTATGTAAACATGCGGTGACTATAGTAGCAAGACGCTACTGGCAAATGACATTCATACAACATATTCTCATGTTATGTAATAATGCGGTGACTATAGTAGCAAGACGCTACTGGCAACTACATTCATACAACATATTCCCATGTTATGTAAACATGCGGTGACTATAGTAGCAAGACGCTACTGGCAACTACCACCATACAACATATTCCCATGTAATGTAAACATGCGGTGACTACAGTAGCAAGACGCTACTGGCAAATGACATTCATACAACATATTCCCATGTTATGTAAACATGCGGTGGCTATAGTAGCAAGACGCTACTGGCAACTACATTCATACAACATATTCCCATGTTATGTAAACATGCGGTGACTATAGTAGCAAGACGCTACTGGCAACTACATTCATACAACATATTCCCATGTTATGTAAACATGCGGTGGCTATAGTAGCAAGACGCTACTGGCAACTACATTCATACAACATATTCCCATGTTATGTAAACATGCGGTGACTATAGTAGCAAGACGCTACTGGCAAATGACATTCATACAACATATTCCCATGTTATGTAAACATGCGGTGACTATAGTAGCAAGACGCTACTGGCAAATGACATTCATACAACATATTCCCTTGTTATGTAAACATGCGGTGACTATAGTAGCAAGACGCTACTGGCAAATGACATTCATACAACATATTCCCATGTTATGTAAACATGCGGTGACTATAGTAGCAAGACGCTACTGGCAACTACATTCATACAACATATTCCCATGTTATGTAAACATGCGGTGACTATAGTAGCAAGACGCTACTGGCAAATGACATTCATACAACATATTCCCATGTTATGTAAACATGCGGTGACTATAGTAGCAAGACGCTACTGGCAAATGACATTCATACAACATATTCCCATGTTATGTAAACATGCGGTGACTATAGTAGCAAGACGCTACTGGCAACTACATTCATACAACATATTCCCATGTTATGTAAACATGCGGTGACTATAGTAGCAAGACGCTACTGGCAACTACCACCATACAACATATTCCCATGTAATGTAAACATGCGGTGACTATAGTAGCAAGACGCTACTGGCAAATGACATTCATACAACATATTCCCATGTTATGTAAACATGTGGTGACTATAGTAGCAAGACGCTACTGGCAACTACATTCATACAACATATTCTTATGTTATGTAAACATGCGGTGACTATAGTAGCAAGACGCTTCTGGCAACTACATTCATACAACATATTCCCATGTTATGTAAACATGCGGTGACTATAGTAGCAAGACGCTACTGGCAACTACATTCATACAACATATTCCCATGTTATGTAAACATGCGGTGACTATAGTAGCAAGACGCTACTGGCAACTACATTCATACAACATATTCCCATGTTATGTAAACATGCGGTGACTATAGTAGCAAGACGCTACTGGCAAATGACATTCATACAACATATTCCCATGTTATGTAAACATGCGGTGACTATAGTAGCAAGACGCTACTGGCAACTACATTCATACAACATATTCCCATGTTACGTAAACATGCGGTGACTATAGTAGCAAGACGCTACTGGCAAATGACATTCATACAACATATTCCCATGTTATGTAAACATGCGGTGACTATAGTAGCAAGACGCTACTGGCAACTACATTCATACAACATATTCCCATGTTATGTAAACATGCGGTGACTATAGTAGCAAGACGCTACTGGCAACTACATTCATACAACATATTCCCATGTTATGTAAACATGCGGTGACTATAGTAGCAAGACGCTACTGGCAAATGACATTCATACAACATATTCCCATGTTATGTAAACATGCGGTGACTATAGTAGCAAGACGCTACTGGCAAATGACATTCATACAACATATTTTCATGTTATGTAAACATGCGGTGACTATAGTAGCAAGACGCTACTGGCAAATGACATTCATACAACATATTCCCATGTTATGTAAACATGAGGTGGTTTTAGTAGCAAGACGCTACTGGCAAATGACATTCATACAACATATTCCCATGTTACGTAAACATGCGGTGACTATAGTAGCAAGACGCTACTGGCAACTACATTCATACAACATATTCCCATGTTATGTAAACATGCGGTGACTATAGTAGCAACACGCTACTGGCAAATGGCATTCATACAACATATTCCCATGTTATGTAAACATGCGGTGGCTATAGTAGCAAGACGCTACTGGCAACTACATTCATACAACATATTCCCATGTTATGTAAACATGCGGTGACTATAGTAGCAAGACGCTACTGGCAAATGACATTCATACAACATATTCCCATGTTATGTAAACATGCGGTGACTATAGTAGCAAGACGCTACTGGCAACTACATTCATACAACATATTCCCATGTTATGTAAACATGCGGTGACTATAGTAGCAAGACGCTACTGGCAACTACATTCATACAACATATTCCCATGTTATGTAAACATGCGGTGACTATAGTAGCAAGACGCTACTGGCAACTACATTCATACAACATATTCCCATGTAATGTAAACATGCGGTGACTATAGTAGCAAGACGCTACTGGCAAATGACATTCATACAACATATTCCCATGTTATGTAAACATGCGGTGACTATAGTAGCAAGACGCTACTGGCAACTACATTCATACAACATATTCCCATGTTATGTAAACATGAGGTGGTTTTAGTAGCAAGACGCTACTGGCAAATGACATTCATACAACATATTCCCATGTTATGTAAACATGCGGTGACTATAGTAGCAAGACGCTACTGGCAACTACATTCATACAACAAATTCCCATGTTATGTAAACATGCGGTGACTATAGTAGCAAGACGCTACTGGCAACTACATTCATACAACATATTCCCATAATATGTAAACATGCGGTGACTATAGTAGCAAGACGCTACTGGCAACTACATTCATACAACATATTCCCATGTTATGTAAACATGCGGTGACTATAGTAGCAAGACGCTACTGGCAACTACATTCATACAACATATTCCCATGTTATGTAAACATTCGGTGACTATAGTAGCAAGACGCTACTGGCAACTACATTCATACAACATATTCCCATGTTATGTAAACATGCGGTGACTATAGTAGCAAGACGCTACTGGCAACTACATTCATACAACATATTCCCATGTTATGTAAACATGCGGTGACTATAGTAGCAAGACGCTACTGGCAAATGACATTCATACAACATATTCCCATGTTATGTAAACATGCGGTGACTATAGTAGCAAGACGCTACTGGCAACTACATTCATACAACATATTCCCATGTTATGTAAACATGCGGTGACTATAGTAGCAAGACGCTACTGGCAAATGACATTCATACAACATATTCCCATGTTATGTAAACATGCGGTGACTATAGTAGCAAGACGCTACTGGCAACTACATTCATACAACATATTCCCATGTTATGTAAACATGCGGAGACTATAGTAGCAAGACGCTACTGGCAACTACATTCATACAACATATTCCCATGTTATGTAAACATGCGGTGGCTATAGTAGCAAGACGCTACTGGCAACTACATTCATACAACATATTCCCATGTTACGTAAACATGCGGTGACTATAGTAGCAAGACGCTACTGGCAAATGACATTCATACAACATATTCCCATGTTATGTAAACATGCGGTGACTATAGTAGCAAGACGCTACTGGCAAATGACATTCAAACAACATATTCCCATGTTACGTAAACATGCGGTGACTATAGTAGCAAGACGCTACTGGCAAATGACATTCATACAACATATTCCCATGTTACGTAAACATGCGGTGACTATAGTAGCAAGACGCTACTGGCAAATGACATTCAAACAACATATTCCCATGTTATGTAAACATGCGGTGACTATAGTAGCAAGACGCTACTGGCAAATGACATTCAAACAACATATTCCCATGTTACGTAAACATGCGGTGACTATAGTAGCAAGACGCTACTGGCAACTACATTCATACAACATATTCCCATGTTATGTAAACATGCGGTGACTATAGTAGCAAGACGCTACTGGCAAATGACATTCAAACAACATATTCCCATGTTATGTAAACATGCGGTGACTATAGTAGCAAGACGCTACTGGCAAATGACATTCATACAACATATTCCCATGTAATGTAAACATGCGGTGACTATAGTAGCAAGACGCTACTGGCAAATGACATTCAAACAACATATTCCCATGTTATGTAAACATGCGGTGACTATAGTAGCAAGACGCTACTGGCAAATGACATTCATACAACATATTCCCATGTTATAGAAACATGCGGTGACTATAGTAGCAAGACGCTACTGGCAACTACATTCATACAACATATTCCCATGTTATGTAAACATGCGGTGACTATAGTAGCAAGACGCTACTGGCAACTACATTCATACAACATATTCCCATGTTATGTAAACATGCGGTGACTATAGTAGCAAGACGCTACTGGCAAATGACATTCATACAACATATACCCATGTTATGTAAACATGCGGTGACTATTGTAGCAAGACGCTACTGGCAACTACATTCATACAACATATTCCCATGTTATGTAAACATGCGGTGACTATAGTAGCAAGACGCTACTGGCAACTACATTCATACAACATATTCCCATGTTATGTAAACATGCGGTGACTATAGTAGCAAGACGCTACTGGCAACTACATTCATACAACATATTCCCATGTTATGTAAACATGCGGTGACTATAGTAGCAAGACGCTACTGGCAAATGACATTCATACAACATATTCCCATGTTATGTAAACATGCGGTGACTATAGTAGCAAGACGCTACTGGCAACTACATTCATACAACATATTCCCATGTTATGTAAACATGCGGTGACTATAGTAGCAAGACGCTACTGGCAACTACATTCATACAACATATTCCCATGTTATGTAAACATGCGGTGACTATAGTAGCAAGACGCTACTGGCAACTACATTCATACAACATATTCCCATGTTATGTAAACATGCGGTGACTATAGTAGCAAGACGCTACTGGCAAATGACATTCATACAACATATTCACATGTTATGTAAACATGCGGTGACTATAGTAGCAAGACGCTACTGGCAACTACATTCATACAACATATTCCCATGTTATGTAAACATGCGGTGACTATAGTAGCAAGACGCTACTGGCAAATGACATTCATACAACATATTCCCATGTTATGTAAACATGCGGTGACTATAGTAGCAAGACGCTACTGGCAAATGACATTCATACAACATATTCCCATGTTATGTAAACATGCGGTGACTATAGTAGCAAGACGCTACTGGCAAATGACATTCATTCAACATATTCCCATGTTATGTAAACATGCGGTGACTATAGTAGCAAGACGCTACTGGCAACTACATTCATACAACATATTCCCATGTTATGTAAACATGCGGTGACTATAGTAGCAAGACGCTACTGGCAACTACATTCATACAACATATTCCCATGTTATGTAAACATGCGGTGACTATAGTAGCAAGACGCTACTGGCAAATGACATTCATACAACATATTCCCATGTTATGTAAACATGCGGTGACTATAGTAGCAAGACGCTACTGGCAACTACATTCATACAACATATTCCCATGTTATGTAAACATGCGGTGACTATAGTAGCAAGACGCTACTGGCAACTACATTCATACAACATATTCCCATGTTATGTAAACATGCGGTGACTATAGTAGCAAGACGCTACTGGCAACTACATTCATACAACATATTCCCATGTTATGTAAACATGCGGTGACTATAGTAGCAAGACGCTACTGGCAACTACATTCATACAACATATTCCCATGTTATGTAAACATGCGGTGACTATAGTAGCAAGACGCTACTGGCAAATGACATTCATACAACATATTCCCATGTTATGTAAACATGCGGTGACTATAGTAGCAAGACGCTACTGGCAACTACATTCATACAACATATTCCCATGTTATGTAAACATGCGGTGACTATAGTAGCAAGACGCTACTGGCAAATGACATTCATACAACATATTCCCATGTTATGTAAACATGCGGTGACTATAGTAGCAAGACGCTACTGGCAACTACATTCATACAACATATTCCCATGTTATGTAAACATGCGGTGACTATAGTAGCAAGACGCTACTGGCAACTACATTCATACAACATATTCCCATGTTATGTAAACATGCGGTGACTATAGTAGCAAGACGCTACTGGCAACTACATTCATACAACATATTCCCATGTTATGTAAACATGCGGTGACTATAGTAGCAAGACGCTACTGGCAACTACATTCATACAACATATTCCCATGTTATGTAAACATGCGGTGACTATAGTAGCAAGACGCTACTGGCAACTACATTCATACAACATATTCCCATGTTATGTAAACATGCGGTGACTATAGTAGCAAGACGCTACTGGCAAATGACATTCATACAACATATTATATGTTATGTAAACATGCGGTGACTATAGTAGCAAGACGCTACTGGCAAATGACATTCATACAACATATTCCCATGTTATGTAAACATGCGGTGACTATAGTAGCAAGACGCTACTGGCAAATGACATTCATACAACATATTCCCATGTTATGTAAACATGCGGTGACTATAGTAGCAAGACGCTACTGGCAAATGAGAAGCCGCAGATAAAAGCTGATGTTTGGTTAGTTTTGTGTTTGATCACGGTTACACACGTAGGTTCATTGTTGAGGGCTGCTTGCATGTGTGAGGAGGGGTAGGACCTAGAACTATTATCTGCCTGCGTAGAGAATTGATTTTTTGCTGGTTAGGGGCGTGGAAAGTCACCCCATAGTCGTTGGTCGATAGTTGAGGCATCATGGCTGCTGCCGATCTCGTCCCAACATGGCTGCATCGAAAGACAACGAGACGAACAGTGGAAAACAGTCTGTGCACACAAGTCCGACAACTATGGGAGCTGAATCTAACAAGGTGAGATCGGTTACTGGTCTAGTTTTGGTCTAGTTCAACTCGTATTACATCTAGCCCATGCAAGGTTAGAGCGTTGCTATGGTGACGGAAACTAGTTGACTAATGGCTTTGGGGTTGGTGGGTAGGTTGGTAAGAGGTGGGTGGGAGGTGGGTAGGTAGGTGGATATTACTAATGCCAAACGGAGAGTGAAAAATGGATTTTACATTCAATTAACATTTTTGTTTGAAATACTTAATAATTCCTATATAATTACGTATATGCTTCAATGTGTAATAATTAGATTTAAATTTGATACGCCCTCTTTAAATCAATACTTTTCAGAAGGATGTAAGTATAGAAATAAGTTATCGAAATGTTAATTTAGCGTTAGTTATAGTTAGTTAATAGTATTAGTAGTAGTAGTAGTAGTAGTAGTAGTAGTAGTAGTAGTAGTAGTAGTAGTAGTAGTAGTAGTAGTAGTAGTAGTAGTAGTAGTAGTAGTAGTAGTAGTAGTAAGTAGAAGTGTAGTAAGTCATCAAAAATGGAGATAAAAAAAAGATATTGTTATTATACACACCATTAAAAGGTACTCCTAATGTTAATTACAACGTGTGAAGAGAACAATGTCGCTAGATTGCAGCGGCTACCGGCCGCTCATTGAGCGGTAGTGTTTACTATTGGGAACAGATAGTAAAGCATACAAGAGATCGGTCATTATGAACGTTATAGCCCAATAAAACGAGGCCTAGCTTCTTTTATTATTCACCAAACACATAAACAAACACGCACTATAGTTACAGCGCTGTTTTGATTACCAAGGGGATAGATAACACATTGACCCAATGCCACTTCCAGCCTTTTATTACCATGTTTCAGTATCTAGATGTGGACTAAAAAAGTATATTTGAATGCATACATTGTGTTTATTTAAGTGTACAAAATTAACTTTTATAGCTAAACGCCATATTTGCCATATGTAACTTATGGTAGACCTGTTTTGTGTAGGACCAACGCGAATAATACCTATTTACAAACATACTGATAACTTAATCAAGTTCAGAAAACACAAATACAGCTGTTATGTTCTTCATTATTAAAAGCTACGTGTTCGGTTTTAGCCTAAACCAGGTTTGCATCATAATATTATGCAATAGTGATTTTGACTGCAACTTGTTATTTCTTATTATCATCATCATCATAACAGGTTATGATTACTATAACGTCGCTTGATGTGATCACAATTATATAACCAGTTTCCTCAAAGCTTTAATTCGTACTTCACTCAATAAATCAAAGTTATTTATGCCTATACACAGTTTACGTTGGGACCCAAGTGGTAGGACTGTGTCAAGCCAGGGGTTCTGGTTTCGAGTCCTGATTGAGGAAAACTTGAATACGTCTTATACCACCTCGTTGTGTATTGTGTGTACTTCCACTAAAATATTAATGTTATTTATTATTAATGTTTCTACAGAAACACAATTACAGTTTGGCGTTTCTGTGCAACATTACTGCATCCCCAGAAGCTCAGTTGTCCAGTTGTCCCCTTGTAGTCTCGCGTCCGTCGATTATCTTTTTATGGAAGCCATATTTGCCTCTGAGCAGTAAATTCCCACATGCTACTCACGATACAGATTTCACGGACAATAAAACAAGTATCCGTTGCCTCACTGAGCAGCCTCGTCACTGCTTACTATCATGCAACGAGGGTAATAGAGATACAGCCTATCAATAGGCCTATATTAGAAACACTTATCTGCTAGATTACTTAAATATGTTATATTTTAACTTGACAATATATTTTTTAAATGTATAAAATACAACTTGAAAGCGCGTAGTGTCATGTTGTGATGCTCTGGTCAGAAAGTTTTGAACTCACTTGTTTGCTGATTAATTTAATTACCCACAACATAGCGGGAAGAAAAGTAAAGCTAGGGTGAAAAGGAGATGATGGAAGCAATGATGACCCAGGGTGATGCTGCGTATGAACCAGGGATGACGTGGAAAACCTTGCAAACTTCATTATCAGTACGGTTCATATTTTGATTATAAATTAATTCTTAACAAAATCAATATAACAAGTATACTAATTAATGTATTTACAAATTTGTGCGTGAAGTCTTTTGTTCTAAAAGAACAACATTGCCGGCGCAATTGGCTGAGGTCGATTAGGCGTTGGTCTAGAAAACCGCGGTCTCTGCGTTCCAGGTTCGAATCCTGGCTTGGCCATGAATGTCATGTGGCGTTTTTTCATCTTCATAATCACCCTCTCACCGTCGCGATTAGCCTCGTTGTCAAAATATGGGACGTAAAGCCCCAAATATCATATCAAGAACCACATTCTGCACTTACAAACTTGTTCATTCTTATTAAATGTCTAAAACCTGTCTCACAAAATGTTCAAAACTTAAAACAAACATTTCTTCTGACCGGACGTCCTCTCAAAATTACGTTTTACATCATGATACTAATTTAGAGAGCAAGAGAAATCTGTGAAGGTATATATTTTGTTTGTTGCGTTATCACGCCTTCATTTATGTGATACATTTTGGATAAAACGTTTTCTCCAACAGTTTTTGCTGAATGCTTTTTCCGTGCCCCGGTACAAAACAGTCATTAATTGTTGCGGTAGCAGAAACAAATCTTGTACTGGAAACTGTCGAAAATAACCTATTCTTTCAAGCGTAATGCCATAAACAAAGATGTGCTAAATATTCATCTTTCTCTTCAAAGTTATAAGCGACAGTGTACAAACGTCATAATACATAATATTGAAGATATACCACGTCTGAAACAATGTTTGTTAGTTTTGTACGTTTTATAATAGGCCTACTTCTTTTAATGTTCACTCTTTACATATTGTATAGTCATGGAAATTAAAAGATAATCATTTCGTACGGTTTAAAATTGAAAGTACACTACAACTGCAGCCACTTACCGAAGCCATCGTTATACTACAGGCCTACCTGTATCGGTCTTAACCTATATCTAGCTCAGATGGAACCAGTGTTGTAGTGTTTTATTTTCTGTCTAGGGCTATTATTACTTTCTTGAAATATCAAGGTAACATTTTGGTTGAGTATTAAGGTAGCTAAAGGAATATTCATCTATTTAAAACTGCATCATCTAGATTTAATTGAATTTTGTACTGTTTTGTTATCCCCACGCCCCCATACAAGTTACGTGTGTAACTTTCTGGGATTGTGTCTATCTATATGTTAATTTAATTGAGTAGGCATAAATGCAATACAAACATATTTTACTAATATTTATTTTCATGAAAACATAGGCATAAATACAATAAAAAGATATAATAATAATTATTATATTTTTCATTGCGTTTAGGCATACTCAATTAAATTAATATATTATAGCCTACATTCAACACAATCCCACAAAGTTACACACGTAGGTCGTGGGAAATAAAACAGAACAAAATTATGAATAATAATAATAATAATAATAATAATAATAATAATAATAATAATAATAATAATAATAATAATAATAATAATAATAATAATAATAATAATAATAATTATAATAATAATAATAATAAAAGTAATAGTAATAATAATAATAATAATAATAATAATAATAATAATAATAATAAAAATAATAATAATAATAATAATAATAAAATAATAATAATAATAATAATAATAATAATAATAATAATAATAATAATAATAATAATAATACTAATAATGATAGTAATAATAATAATGATGATAATAATAATAATAATTTTTTTTTTTTTTTTTTTTATTTACAATAAACATTTGTCCCATTACATAATTAGTTGCATAATATTATCCGGACATCCACAAGTTGCACAAGCAACTTATCTGTGGATTTAATCTAACTTAAAAAAACGCAGTATAACACTTCTGAACTAAATAAACTAAAGTATACTAAAGTATGGTATGTTCCACATATTCGAAACAAAATAGTAATGGAACTGAAAAAATAAAAAAAAAAAAATGCATTACAAATAGAAAAAAACATGCCACTACGCAATATAATAAAAATGTCACTCTTGATTAATTGAACAAGTAAATTAAAAATAACTACAATATTATATTATGAATCAAATACATTTTTAATTTACTTTTCAATTCCACGAACGTCGAATAATAATAATAATAATAATAATGATAATAATAATAATAATAATAATAATAATAATAATAATAATAATAATAATAATAATAATAATAATAATAATAATAATAATAATAATAACAATAATAATAATAATAATAATAATAATAATAATAATAATAATAATAATAATAATAATAATAATAATAATAATAATAATAATAATAATAATAATAATAATAATAATAATAATAATAACAAAAAAAATAATAAGAACAAAAGGGATGTCGTAAATTGTCGCAAGGGTGTAAGGAACAATTAATTATCGATTCTGTTGTAATGAACCAAGCTTTCAACAAGAAGAGAAACATTCACGTTAGCTATATTGATTACAAGAAAGCGTATGATTCGTCACCACATTCGTGGCTAATACAGATACTGGAAATTTATAAAGTAAACCCATTGATAGTAAACTTTTTGCGGACAGCGATGACGAGTTGGAAAACAACATTAAAGTTAAACGTAGGCAAAGAGCAGATATGTACTGACCCAGTTAACATCCGACGAGGTATTTTTCAAGGTGACTCGTTTAGTGCGTTATGGTTTTGTCTTTCATTAAATCCATTATCTCATATACTAAACAAATCTACACATGGTTTCAAGATAAAGGACGGTAATACGGTTTGCCACACACTTTCACATCTATTCTACATGGACGATCTCAAGCTATATGCTTTAAATGCGACACACATGACAAATCTTCTTAACTCAACGTTAGAATTCCGTAGAGATATATGTATGGATTTTGGAATTGATAAATGTAAGTCACTTCATGTCATCAAAGGAAAGATTACGAAATTAGAAGAGTTTGAAATTGACGAAGACAACCGGATTGGAGTAATGGACGAAGAAGATATATACAAATATCTAGGATTTGCGCAGGCTAAACGAATTGATCATAAACTGATGAAAAGTAAACTAATTTCTGCATACAAGAAACGAATAGGATCCATTTTAAAAACACAATTGAATGGTAAAAACAAGATCAAAGCAATTAACACTTATGCTATACCGGTACTAACATATTCATTTGGAATTATTAACTGGACACAGACAGAACTTCATGCCCTAGAAATTCTCACCCGCACAACATTCACCAAATACAGAAGTCATCACCCTAAGTCAGCAATAGAACGAGTGACTCTACCTAGAGAAAAAGTGGGAAGAGGCTTGATTGATTTAAACAATTTATATTATAAACAAATTGAAATTCTGAGAAAGTACTTTTATACAAAATGCCCACATTCACAACTTCATAGAGCTATAGTATCGGCAGACAAGTCGCTTTCTCCCCTCAATTTAAATGACGGAAATTTAAACTTGCTTCAAAAACTAAATTCTGACACAGCAAAAGAGATCAGAATATCAGAAAAGACGTTACATAGCAGACATTATAAAGAACTTCTTAAGGATAGCGTCGATAGGGTAGCATCGAACAAATGGTTAACGTCCAGGGACATTTTCAGCGAAACAGAGGGATTTATGATCGCTATTCAAGATAAAGTAATCAAGACTTACAATTACAAAAAATACATATTGAAAGACGTCACAGTAGAAGATAAATGTAGAAAATGTAATTTGAACGGCGAAACAATTGAACATATCGTATCTGGGTGCAAAATGCTTTGTCAAACAGATTATCTTCATAGGCATAACCAAGTTGCAAACATTGTACATCAAAAATTAGCCATGAAGTATAAACTTATAAACACAACCACTGCGTATTACAAATACAAGCCTGAAAAGGTATTAGATAGTAAAGACTACAAATTATATTACGACCGGGTAGTTATTACAGACCAAACCATACATCACAATAGACCGGATATTATATTTATTGACAAGAAGAAACAAGAAACGATTTTAATTGATGTTGCCGTCCCTTTATGCCACAATGTAGAGACAACTTGGCGGGAAAAGATAAACAGATATAAGGAATTATCTATTGAAATAAAAAGGTTGTGGAAGCAGAATAATGTAACTGTTATACCGTTAATTATATCAGCAAATGGCATTGTTCCACGTAAACTCCATGACAGTATTAAACTTATTGGTCTCCAACCGAACATATACATCGAGATGCAAAAAGCAATTATTTTGAACACGTGTAGGATAGTGCGAACATTTTTGAACTAAGAAGAATGAAGACTTAAGAAGTTCTCCATCCCGATGGTGGTTTTCGTGGTTTCCACCGTACAAAGAGCGAATGCTGGGATGAGTACAAATCGGCCACGACCGTACATAGCATCCACAGTTCGGTTTGGAAAAAATAATGTGGACACTGATATATTAAGTAGTATAGCCAAATGTGGGCATTTGAGAAGCAGAAGAAGAAGAAGAAGAAGAAGAAGAAGAAGAAGAAGAAGAAGAAGAAGAAGAAGAAGAAGAAGAAGAAGAAGAAGAAGAAGAAGAAGAAGAAGAAGAAGAAGATATATTAAGTAGCTCTAAGTAGATTTTAATAAGGTAAACACATGGAAATACTTGACATTTGTGTCCGTACAACATGTTTATGCCGGTTTTGACCGAGTTTGTATGTATTGCAACAATAAAATAATAATAATAATAATAATAATAATAATAATAATAATAATAATAATAATAATAATAATAATAATAATAATAATAATAATAATAATAATAATAATAATAATAACAACAATAATAATAATAATTTAAATATGACGTCTTAATAATTTATGAACATCATATAAATACCTACAAGAAATTATATGGCACATGAATAATAATCAAAATGAAGTATTGTTTCATTTCCAATTCATTTTAACATGGCTCATGCGCTGTCTGTTTATCACATAGATGTGTGTATTATTCTGAGTGTCTTGTATGACAGTGTGTGGCACATGGATATTGTTCATTCAATTGAAGTACATGTTGCCCATGTATGAGCGTCTGGCTGGAGGTGACTCATAAACTATATGGCTACGACTCTGTATTACTACAGCGAGGAAGAAGGAGTTGTTGGTAAACAGATTTGAAGGGGAGAGGGAGTTTTATTTTTAGCGCTGGTGTATATGCGAATGAAGGCTCATAAAATAACGGTGTCTCGATCACAAATATGGCAGATATAACTTATGTTTCTACTTGAACTGGACTTGTCATACTCCAAGCCTAACGATAGATCTATATTGTCGTACTCGTGTCGCGTGCAGTGGTGGGGTTATAACACATGCCACTAATGTATCTACAAATGCACGATATCTTTAACAAGAAGGTCTTTGTTCGCGCTGATGACTAAGCTAAATTAAACTTAACTACAAAATAAACGGATGAAAATAGTACTAAAATAATACTTACTATTTTAATAATTAATAATTTGAATTTATCTAATTATGATGTATTTAAAATAAAACAATGCATATCCATTAAAATTTATATTAGTGAAAAACAAAACCTTGTATACAATATTTGCTTAGCCTCATAGATGAAATAAAATCGAAAGCATATATTCAAGAGAGGCATTGGGGTATGCACAATTGTTGATTTGTGAGTGGGAACTTTCCGAAGCATGATAGGGTTAGGAAGAGGTCAAATGATAGCATGAGGGTGAATGAAAGAAGAGACCGGAATGGGGTGGAAAGAGCGAGACCGCGGCAGGATAAAGAGGCACGAGGGTGTTTCAAACAGCTGTCATGGGGAGCACTCAAATTAACAAAAAACTACTCTTCAAAAACAGGACTGTTTCACAATGGAACTAGCTAGCTTGAAGCACATATTGTAAAGAAAATTCTAACAGAATTTTATGTTTTTGAAGACAGTCTTCAGGTTTTACTAGAAACCACAACAACAACAACAACAACGACAGCGACGTTCCCTCTGGACAAGCCGTAAAGTAAACCACTCACTCATATCATGACTAATGCTGCATCTGTGTCGGTCTATGCATGTTGGCATACCTCTTCCCATCCTACCACAATCGCTTTTTTTAATTTTTTTAAATACTCAGGGACTCCTAAGGACTACTTATTTTCAAACTGCTTGATAAACAAAAACGTTATCATACATTCATATTTTTAATTATTTAATTTCATATTTAACCTCTTATAAATAAAATAACGGGGAATCGTTATGTTTTTGGACCAACTGTAATGGAATTGAGGTCGTTCCTCAGCAACCTTGTGGACGCTGACGCCATAGATGAGTGAGGTATTGGCCAACCAAATGTCAGCATTGGTAAAAGTCACCCACTGATTGGCTCCGACTCACTCATATATGACGTCAGCATTCACAAGGTTGCTATGGAACCACTTTATAAATAATGTTATTTAAGGGACGGATTTACCGATTGAATCAATTGTTATTGTACTAATTATAACTATTATGCGTATTGCTTACGAGAATATGTGTAACGCAATAACAAATACCAACAATCTTAATGCGACTTGAGTTATATAGGGGTGGGGGGGGGGGGGGGGGGGCGTAAGTAAAACTAAATTACAAACCAACTTACAAAAGTAAAACGTATGAAACCAATCAGAAATAATGAGTTCTTCAACATATTATTAGAAATTCTTAAAAAGTAATCAGAAAATACGGTACGTAAATAAGTTTAATTGGGGTGAGGCCCTTTTTACGTTACAAGTTAGGTTGATCCTTTGATCCAAACACTTATCTGCCGTAGTCCATTATGAGAGTCAAGGAGGCAAATATCCATGACAGTCCCTGGCTATTATCAATGTGTTGGGAAACTGCTGCTGTTTACAAACTCAGTACTACCTAATAGGCCTGTACAGTATACACGTCATAGTTCCTACTCTCACATTGGTATGAATGTATGAAAGGGGAGTGGTTGCCAGAAAACAGTAATAAAAAGAACAAGGAGCGATTTAATAGTACGGAGAAGTATTTGAAATGAAGTGAAAAGCATCAACCTATACTTCCGAGATGTGGATGAAAAGATGGGCATAACTAAAACTTTAGAAAATTTTCTTAGGATATGATTTGTTACTATGTTAGTACTTAAAATGTATGGAAACAAAACAATGTTTTTGTATGTAGAGTTTTCTACAATACACATTCAATATTTGTACACCTCCGTAAATGAACCGTACTTCGAAAACCTTAGATCGTTCCTCCCCCCATTGACGTGAAATCAAATAAATGTGGTTTGAAATCCTTTAGTTGGTTAGACTGAGAATTCACAAGAAAATATGCAATAGTAAATAAACCATATAGTTTCGTATGTGGCTAGTTAGCACATAAGTTTTTTCATTTGACTTATCATTATAGTCCGTTAGGTGGCTCATAACCCCCCCTCCCCCCCTCCCCTGTCGCAAATTTTCAGAATAGCAGTTTTGTAGAGAAAAAAACGAGAAACAATAATTTACTTGTTTGCCACGTGACAGCTGGGGCGTTTGGCCTCCAGGGATGTCCAAAGTTGACGTTATTTTAGTGCTAAGATCTCAAAGTTTGGTCACGTTTCTGGAAATTATGTCTGTTGAAATTGCAAAAATCAAACATATAATTCCTCTAACTAACAATAAAATAAACAAACGTCAATAATGAAGGGTTGTCCAACAATTATAGTTATATTGCCACTACTTTAGATATACCGTTCACTATGGTTAATCCGTAAAGTAGCACCTCCAACTAATGTGACTACTTGCTTTCTTAAAGAAACACTTATTAGTTTACATTGTCTACTTGATTGCTAGTTGGTATCTGGGGTATCTTACATTTTAGGGGTGTCCATCATCATAAATATAAATATAATTGTATATTTTTTGTTAGTGGGTAATCCCTAAAGATAATGATTTTTGCACTACCAAACTTCATTACTATGTACAAACGATCAATATTTATATGTTGGTATTATTATGAACAGGGTTGACCAAAATCAACAATTTGCCGATACCACTTATTGTGGCCTTCCTCCAAATACACACACTCATTTTGTTCTGAACATAACTAAAGTTAAAGCTAAGTTGGTTTATTAATATTGTTATTCCGTAGGATAAATACATTAAAATTACTGTTAAAAGTTTATTTGAGTTAATAATAGCAATTATTGTATTCTATTGAACATTTATCCAAAACCAAATGTGATGTAATAGCATGCTATTAGCCGATGTCCTGGAGAGATCAGGGACTCCCCTTGTCAAGGAAATAAAGCAATTTATAATGTGAATAACCCGTTTCCTGGAAATCATCAAATTAATCAAAACAGCTAGGCCTCAACAACAATTAAAATGCCAAATTGACCCTGCCAATACAAGCCTTGATTCGATGAAAATGCTGTAAGAATGAGAAGAGATCATGCAAAGAAGTATTTAATAACTGGGTGAATGACAAAGCTGCATCGAGTTTGGAAATAATTTCTTTCAAATTCTAACAATATACAATAGTAAAATTAATCTTATCGCAGTGGAGGTGAGGTATTTGCAGACCAACTATTGCATATACGATTGTTTTGTGGTATGTGAAGACACGTACACTATTATGACTAGTGTAGATGGCCGCAACATGGCATTACAAACCCCGTGGACGATCAACAGTAATCAGAAGAAGAGGTCAATACAAAAAACCTGCTGCATTATCAGTATGCTCTAAACATTTCTGAACAACCACGTGTTCTCGTTATCAGAAGTCCGGACACAGGTGTGAATTTTTACTTTCGGTGTAGTATGCCCACAGTCAATAATTTTATTTTATATAGGTTCTGGGAACAAGGGAAGACTAGTTGACATAAATGAAGTGGGAAATATAATTGGGGTGGAAATGTCTAATGTTCTTCCTGTTTTCCATGCATTCACTGGGTGTGATAGTATACAAGCGCATTAATTGTTCGCCAAGGGAAACTGGCTCCACTGAAGGTTCTTGAACACCACATAATATCTGGGTGTGTTTACGTCTTTGGGAACATCAATATGAGAAATGGTATGAAACACTAGAGAAATATGTGTTTGATGTATGAGCATCATTACACAAACCATTTAACGTCAATAACTTCGATATACCATCTTAAAAAGTGCACTTCATCTGTAAATTGCGCCAAACTACAACGGTTCAGACTTCAGCCTTTCACTTCCTTGTAGATCGTCTTTAGGACAGCCCATAAAACGAGCTAATTTGTTTATAATCGGGCAATGGAAGCTAAATCAGATATCCCTGGACCTAATTCTAATGTCTTGAGTATACGAGAACTGAGGGTGGCATTATGCCACAAGTATTTGTAGGTCTGCTGAGTGAGAACACCAATTGATGGTGATGCTGGCGATGATGATGCCGAAGAAGAAGTAGATGAGCTCAGTAAAGTTGGCGATTACCAAGAAATGGAATTGTACTTTGACGAATACGAGTAGCTAGAGGGAGAGAGAGAGAACGAAGGAACAGATTCCAATGAAACAATGAGCAATAACATGTAAATTAAACAAAACTGAGCACACTACATTCCTCCCTTCAGAACAAACTTTCCGTATACAACAAACACCCGGGGTTAGTTAAACCGTTTTCCTTGATTTTCAATCGGAATTCCTTATTAATTTATTTTTGGCTGCTTTATGCTTTTGGTTAGACAATATGACATCGAATTAACTGCGAGTTTCAATAAGTACCTACAACAAGAGTGTGTAAGTGTGCAAACCAATTCCATGATTATTCGTCTATTTACAAATATCCCAGTAATTCTCCACTCTTACAAAAACTACAAAACTTCGTCCATTATAGGAGAGCGTCGCCTAAAACGTAGAAAGTGACAGTTTATTTATTGCCATGTAAATTGAAGTTAATTTGAATTGAACTTTTGGACAACCCTATCTAAAAATTAAAATAGTTCTACTTTGTATTTTATTTCGACTCGATGATGAAAAAACTCTGACAGCATTTTTCCATCGAGTAACATAATTAGGCAATTATTTGGTTAAAAGTTTAAAACATTAAATTATGGACACCCCTGACTATTTCAATGTTGTGGATTAAATATATACTTATTAATAAAGAGGTTTAATGATTTTGGTACCATCCATACATATATTTCGTTTCCTTACATTGTTTACATATTAATCCTAATCAGAAAATCCAGCATTTTGGGCACCCCTTTAAAAACAATTCTTCATCATCTGTTTTTAATACGTTGTATGAATCATTATACTTCTATATGGATCTTTTTTCAATCAGGATGTGTCGAAAATTGCATGTAACAGTTGTATACAGTGGTCAAAATGTTTATATTTTTATTTGGGCACCCCTTTAAAAATCATCTTTGTTTTTTAGTACTAAAAATAAGAAAATACTCTTATACATCAGTTTATGAAAGAATAATTACAAATTTACAAATACTTTGAGAATAGTGACAAATTCAAATTTTGAAAATCCCAACTTTGGACACCCCTGGAGGCCAAACGCCCCAGCTGTCACGTGGCAAACAAGTGAATTATGAATTGTAATTGTTTTCTCTATCGAACTGATATAGTAACAATTTGCGCCAGGGGGGGGGGGGGGGGGGGGGGGGGAGGGTCGCTTCCTTAGTACCTAATGGACTATTATTTTAATAGTTGTGTATGTCTTCTTGCAAAACATTCCGCGACAATTGGTAAAAGAGTACATTTTATTAATGGGAGGTTACAGCCGCGTAATATGCTGAAGCCAGTGTACTGAGTAGTGGAACTGTCGCAGCGCTCAGCACATGTGGATAGAAATACGCCTGCACTGTTACATACAAGTCATGCCTTATAAGGTACAGCCACCTTATGCTAATGTGATTATAATAAATAATTCAATACATAAAATGTTTCACTGTCTGAATTTATAATTTATTTAAATTTATCCAAAATACGACTCGCTTAAGTCAATTCTTTCAGAGTGCAATAATAACTTGTTTTTAATGAATGTACCTAGGCCTACATATTTATTTACTAATTAAAGCTGTACTTTCATTAGATAAGAGCATTTTTTGAAAAATGTGTCACTTAAGTTCTTGTTTTCTTATCACCTAAGTATAGGAATGACCGTATACTGCGGCAAGGGGTGATGATCTATACTTTTACGACAACTTTCGATAAGGTAGTTAACCCGAATGGTAGTTTATATTTGAAGTACACATACAGCTTTAACGTGACTGAACTGATTCATTGAAAGTAATTTATGTGTTGTTAGTTTTGATAGAATGAAATGTGTGTTAACTCTTAACAAGCGCCAAGCGGACACATGAACTACGGAGCCGACACCGCTTTAAGATCAAACATGAAGAGAGTAGCACAAATATTTACATTCGCTTTCAAACCTATACAGTATATATATACAACTAGGGTACGATGTTATTGTTTCTTATTTTCATTTAGTAAATATTAAAAACATAGTTTCATACATGAAATCACACATGTATTTCCTACATAGACACAATTCACGATATACAATTGGTTGGATACCAAAGTAGTGGGCATATTATTGCGGTGTGCTTTGAAACCGGGTGTATAAACAAACCAATAGAATCAAGTATGTTTTGTATGTACAGAACACGATACCAAAGTAGTGGGCATATTATTGCGATGTGCTTTGAAACCGGGTGTATAAACAAACCAATAGAATCAAGTATGTTTTGTATGTACAGAACACGATACCAAAGTAGTGGGCATATTATTGCGGTGTGCTTTGAAACCGGGTGTATAAACAAACCAATAGAATCAAGTATGTTTTGTATGTACAGAACACGATACCAAAGTAGTGGGCATATTATTGCGATGTGCTTTGAAACCGGGTGTATAAACAAACCAATAGAATCAAGTATGTTTTGTATGTACAGAACACGATACCAAAGTAGTGGGCATATTATTGCGGTGTGCTTTGAAACCGGGTGTAT
This sequence comes from Isoperla grammatica, assembly GCA_945910005.1. Classification (NCBI taxonomy): domain Eukaryota; kingdom Metazoa; phylum Arthropoda; class Insecta; order Plecoptera; family Perlodidae; genus Isoperla; species Isoperla grammatica. The sequence continues at coordinate 42,278,802 of OX246746.1, forward strand.
AAACAAACCAATAGAATCAAGTATGTTTTGTATGTACAGAACACGATACCAAAGTAGTGGGCATATTATTGCGATGTGCTTTGAAACCGGGTGTATAAACAAACCAATAGAATCAAGTATGTTTTGTATGTACAGAACACGATACCAAAGTAGTGGGCATATTATTGCGGTGTGCTTTGAAACCGGGTGTATAAACAAACCAATAGAATCAAGTATGTTTTGTATGTACAGAACACGATACCAAAGTAGTGGGCATATTATTGCGGTGTGCTTTGAAACCGGGTGTATAAACAAACCAATAGAATCAAGTATGTTTTGTATGTACAGAACACGATACCAAAGTAGTGGGCATATTATTGCGGTGTGCTTTGAAACCGGGTGTATAAACAAACCAATAGAATCAAGTATGTTTTGTATGTACAGAACACGATACCAAAGTAGTGGGCATATTATTGCGGTGTGCTTTGAAACCGGGTGTATAAACAAACCAATAGAATCAAGTATGTTTTGTATGTACAGAAAACGATATCACTAATGTAAAATTCACAATGACTGTTGATTTAAACTAACGTAAACGCTTGTGTTTAAATTGGTTGTTGGTTGTATTATCTTGTAGAAAGTGATTTGTGAAGAAGAATCTTTTACGTTAATTTAACGTAATATTTAATATATTATTTTGAGAGAAGATAAAATAAAAATAATTATGTCACTTTGAAAGACACCTAAGATTCCCGAATACATTAAAATTAGAATATATGGAAAAATGAATCTGAAAATGAGGTTCCTACAAGTTTTTTTTCATTACACTGGATTTTTAATCCATAACGAAAATGTGGGTTGTATTTTCAATTTGTGTGTTTATTAGAAAATTCACAGTATACTTAGGCAGAAAGTATGTAATAAATGTAACCACAGTTAGCTAGGAGCACTAAATTAGCCAATTTATATTCGCATAATAAAAGATTCTTGAACAGCAGAAATAAAACAAAAAATTCCAATTGGGAATAGAAATGTCAGCGAATTAAGCAAAGTTCTACCTGTTCTGATGGCATTTTACTGCACCAGAAAGTGGTGAAAAAATACCAGCGAATACTTTTTATGCCATGAATATTGATACTGCATGTTCTCATGTTATCTAAGGCTAATCACCAATGCAAACTTGGCTCTGAGATGCTTTAAATACTTTACAAGCCATATTATGTTAAAGTCGTATGTTTCATATTGAGAATTTTGTATTCCGAAAACACAGCTGATGGAAACAAATCGAATTTCTCATTTTCTCATTCTAGCGTACATATGATTTTATTTTGCACTGCTGGCGTGTTTCTCTGCTAAGTATGTAGCCAAATAATAAAATTCCATGGCGTATGTCAGTTGCTTCTTGTAATTGGTAATTTATGCCTGAATAAATCTAAATCCGAGAAATAATTAATGAATCCGTACAGATTTGCGTAAGATGCTTTTCAAAGAATAATACAGTATATTCAGATCCAACCTAAACGCTCTTTGTACTGTTATCATCAAGTGTGTTATATTATGTTCTTGGAGGATTTAGGATGATTGATAGCGTAAATGTAAGTGTATGTTTCTTACTATTGACAAATATTTGTCCATTTGACTTACTAAATAAACAAGATGTATATATATATATATATATATATAAAGTAAGGATACATTTTACGGTTTAACCAATCCAAATTTTATTTAAAATGATACTTCAACGTTTCGACGACTTCACATATTGCAACCAACAAAATCTAAAAAATCTTATATATATATATATGTATGTATATATGGTAGATGTATAGGCCTACTCTAGCCTAGAGTGGTCAGCAACTTGTTGAAATAACCTTATATCATCCGGGACGCTCATTCACTAATTCACCCCTTTGGCCTCGGTCAGGTAGTTTTCAACCCATTTACAGTCTGTAATGGGAGAATGTCTGAAGGCTGGAATGTAGCCTTGGCCTGATCGGTCCACGTTCAAGGCGCTGTGTTGCGTAGTTGTGGCGACTGATTGCCACAGTACAGTTGATTTGGAAACTAAAGAATTGGCCAGTAACTATTTCCCTATCTAGAATTGCTAACAACACAAGCTAACGTGTGGCGTGCCTACGACCCCAGCCCCCACCACACAAGCTAAAAGAAGGTTCGTCAGATTTATTTTTTTTCAACAGTTTTTCACTTTTTCCTAACATTTTCTGCATCCGTTATCTTCCGTCTTTTCAACATCACTTATTCCCTGCTTAACAATCCAGCAGAGAGGGCAACGTGATAGGCCTACCGTGATCCTAGCTTACAGGGCGATTGGAGTCAGAACTCTATTGGTAAGCTTTCTTACCAGTATTTAACATTTGATAAGGTTGTGTTTCCTCCCAGTCTGCGGTTCACCCGATGTCGGTCTGTTCAAATGTCTTTTGAATGTTTTTAGATTGTCCCAAAAGTAAATCAAATTGTCCTCTAGAGAATTCAGTGCTCTTTCTTATGAATGTTGCTTTGATCCAATAAATCCGTTTTTTAAATGTTTTTAATACTATTTTGTAATGTAATGTTGCTGTAAACCTTCACTCCTAATGAAGAACATTTTGAAATTACATTTATTGGGAGAAAGAAACATTCATTAGAAAGTACACTATAGGGTGTTACACTATAGGGTGTTACACTATACGGTGTTACACTATACGGTGTTCCGCAGAGTGGGTACACTATACGGTGTTCCGCAGAGTGGGTACACTATAGGGTGTTCCGCAGAGTGGGTACACTATAGGGTGTTCTGCAGAGTAGATACACTATAAGGTGTTCCGCAGAGTGGGTACACTATAGGGTGTTCCACTATAGGGTGTTACCTATAGGGTGTTACACTATAAGGTGTTCCGCAGAGTTGGTACACTATAGGGTGTTACACTATAGGGTGTTACACTATAGGGTATTACACTATACGGTGTTCCGCAGAGTAGGTACACTATAGGGTGTTCCGCAGAGTAGGTACACTATAGGGTGTTCCGCAGAGTAGGTACACTATAGGGTGTTCCGCAGAGTAGGAACACTTTAGGGTGTTCCGCAAAGTGGGTACACTATAGGGTGTTCCGCAGAGTGGGTACAGTATAGGGTGTTCCGCAGAGTGGGTACACTATAAAGTGTTACACTATAGGGTGTTACACTATAGGGTGTTACACTATAAGGTGTTCCGAAGAGTGGGTACACTATAGGGTGTTCCGCAGAGTGGGTACAATATAGGGTGTTCCGCAGAGTGGGTACACTATAGGGTGTTACACTATAGGGTGTTCCGCAGAGTAGGTACACTATAGGGTGTTACACTATAGGGTGTTACACTATAAGGTGTTCCGCAGAGTGGGTACACTATAGGGTGTTCCGCCGAGTGGGTACACTATAGGGTGTTCCGCAGAGTAGGAGCACTATACGGTGTTCCGCAGAGTAGGTACACTATAGGGGGTTCCGCAGAGTAGGTACACTATAAGGTGTTCAGCAGAGTAGGTACACTATAGGGTGTTACACTATAAGGTGTTCCGCAAAGTGGGTACACTAAAGGATGTTCCGCAGAGTAGGTACACTATAGGGTGTTCCGCAGAGTGGGTAAACTATAGGGTGTTCCGCAGAGTAGGTACACTTTAGGGTGTTCCGCAAAGTGGGTACACTATAGGGTGTTCCGCAGAGTGGGTACACTATAGGGTGTTCCGCAGAGTGGGTACAGTATAGGGTGTTCCGCAGAGTGGGTACACTATAAAGTGTTACACTATAGGGTGTTCCACTATAGGGTGTTACACTATAAGGTGTTCCGCAGAGTGGGTACACTATAGGGTGTTCCGCAGAGTGGGTACACTATAAGATGTTCCGCAGAGTGGGTACACTATAGGGTGTTCCGCAGAGTGGGTACACTATAGGGTGTTACACTATAGGGTGTTACACTATAGGGTGTTACACTATAGGGTGTTACACTATAGGGTGTTACACTATAAGGGGTTCTGCAGAGTAGGTACACTATAGGGTGTTCCGCAGAGTAGGTACACTATAGGGTGTTGGGTGTTCCGCAGAGTAGATACACTATAGGGTGTTCCGCAGAGCTGGTACACTATAGGGTGTTCCGCAGAGTGGGTACACCATTTGGTGTTTCGTAGAGTGGGTACACTATAGGGTGTTCCGCAGAGTGGGTACACTATAGGGTGTTTCGCAGAGTGGGTACACTATAGGGTGTTCCGCAGAGTGGGTACACTATAGGGTGTTCAGCAGAGTAGGTACACTATAGGGTGTTACACTATAAGGTGTTCCGCAAAGTGGGTACACTAAAGGATGTTCCGCAGAGTAGGTACACTATAGGGTGTTCCGCAGAGTGGGTAAACTATAGGGTGTTCCGCAGAGTAGGTACACTTTAGGGTGTTCCGCAAAGTGGGTACACTATAGGGTGTTCCGCAGAGTGGGTACACTATAGGGTGTTCCGCAGAGTGGGTACACTATAAAGTGTTACACTATAGGGTGTTCCACTATAGGGTGTTACACTATAAGGTGTTCCGCAGAGTGGGTACACTATAGGGTGTTCCGCAGAGTGGGTACACTATAAGATGTTCCGCAGAGTGGGTACACTATAGGGTGTTCCGCAGAGTGGGTACACTATAGGGTGTTACACTATAGGGTGTTACACTATAGGGTGTTACACTATAAGGTGTTCCGCAGAGTAGGTACACTATAGGGTGTTACACTATAGGGTGTTCCGCAGAGTGGGTACACTATAAGATGTTCCGCAGAGTGGGTACACTATAGGGTGTTCCGCAGAGTAAGTACACTATAGGGTGTTACACTATAGGGTGTTATACTATAGGGTGTTACACTATAAGGTGTTCCGCAGAGTAGGTACACTATAGGGTGTTACACTATAGGGTGTTCCGCAGAGTGGGTACACTATAGGGTGTTCCGCAGAGTAGATACACTATAGGGTGTTCCGCAGAGTTGGTACACTATAGGGTGTTCCGCAGAGTGGGTACACCATTTGGTGTTCCGTAGAGTGGGTACACTATAGGGTGTTCCGCAGAGTGGGTACACTATAGGGTGTTTCGCAGAGTGGGTACACTATAGGGGGTTCCGCAGAGTGGGTACACTATAGGGTGTTACACTATAAGGTGTTCCGCAGAGTAGGTACACTATAGGGTGTACACTATAGGGTGTTCCGCAGAGTGGGTACACTATAGGGTGTTACACTATTGGGTGTTACACTATAGGGTGTTACACTATAAGGTGTTCCGCAGAGTAGGTACACTATAGGGTGTTCCGCAGAGGAAGTACACTATAGGGTGTTCCGCAGAGTAGATACACTATAAGGTGTTCCGCAGAGTAGGTATAATATAGGGTGTTCCGCAGAGTAGGTACACTATAGGGTGTTCCGCAGAGTGGGTACACTATAGGGTGTTCCGCAGAGTAGGTACACTATAGGGTGTTCCGCAGAGTGGGTACACTATAGGGTGTTCCGCAGAGTGGGTACACTATAAAGTGTTACACTATAGGGTGTTCCACTATAGGGTGTTACACTATAAGGTGTTCCGCAGAGTGGGTACACTATAGGGTGTTCCGCAGAGTGGGTACACTATAAGATGTTCCGCAGAGTGGGTACACTATAGGGTGTTCCGCAGAGTGGGTACACTATAGGGTGTTACACTCTAGGGTGTTACACTATAGGGTGTTACACTATAAGGTGTTCCGCAGAGTAGGTACACTATAGGGTGTTACACTATAGGGTGTTCCGCAGAGTGGGTACACTATAGGGTGTTACACTATAGGGTGTTACACTATAGGGTGTTACACTATAAGGTGTTCCGCAGAGTAGGTACACTATAGGGTGTTCCGCAGAGTAGATACACTATAGGGTGTTCCGCAGAGTTGGTACACTATAGGGTGTTCCGCAGAGTGGGTACACCATTTGGTGTTCCGTAGAGTGGGTACACTATAGGGTGTTCCGCAGAGTGGGTACACTATAGGGTGTTTCGCAGAGTGGGTACACTATAGGGTGTTCCGCAGAGTGGGTACACTATAGGGTGTTACACTATAGGGTGTAACACTATAGGGTGTTACACTATAAGGTGTTCCGCAGAGTAGGTACACTATAGGGTGTACACTATAGGGTGTTCCGCAGAGTGGGTACACTATAGGGTGTTACACTATTGGGTGTTACACTATAGGGTGTTACACTATACGGTGTTCCGCAGAGTGGGTACACTATAGGGTGTTCCGCAGAGTAGGTACACTATAGGGTGTTCCTCAGAGTAGGTAAACTACCAGGCACCCGAAATACGTTCTCAATCGGACACAGCAAGCAAACCTCAACAGTCTTGGGGAGGAACGCGTTCCTGTTTTAGGAACTTTTATACGGACGCGTTCCTATTCTTACATCAGGAACTTGTAACGTGAAAAGTGACTATTTCGTGAGAATATGGAACGTACTTAAATGTGTTTTATATGTTGCTTTCACCGCCAAAATCCCTCCGAATTCCAGTACCTAACATCGAAAACTTGAGTTGAAAAATTTCTTGGGACTTCCCGTCTTTTTGAAAATGGCGCCGCCCCCTGTCAGATTTCGAGTGATGGAAGCGGAGGGAGACCGGGCGAGTCCGCGAGTGATAATTAATTAAATCGAAAGTAATTTTAAAATGAACCTGAAAGGAATTAAGTTCCTTTTGAGGAACGTCCCAGTTCCATTTTTTCAAAAGGAGCTGTAACTTGAATCAGGTTCTTTTCAAGCAAAAGTAACTTGAAACTTTTCAAAATTCCATTTTTGGGGGAACTTGCCCAAGACTGAACCTCAACAAGGTTAAGCACTATCAACTCCCAAGTAAACAAAAATACAACAAGAAATCCACAAATAATGGCACTTTACTTGTGACATGATTGTTGCATATTGTATTGCCGTTTCACCACCTGTTTCCTGTGTATATTCGCGATCGCAAAACTTCGATACGCTCCTAGCGGACAAAATTATCCCTAAGCTAACGGGTCTAGCGCTCTAACTGTCTGCGGATTCTTGCACAAACCACGCGGTACTAATCTCGTTCTAGCTCTTATACTCTTCATTTTGAAGGAAAAACTTACAGGAAAGCGGATTAAGTTTACATGCCCATAGTCATCATAAAGGTTATTTCAAAATTATAGACCCAGTAGTTTACTTGTTATAACAATTCACGCAAAAAATCGGTAAATGAGCAAAATTTCTTATTGTTCTCTCAACTTACATTGTTGAAAAACTAATAATCGGATTTTGACGAGAGTTCGTTTGGAACATGAACCAACAATGTAAGAAAATAAACAAATAAACTTTGTAGATAGAAAGTGCCCCGAACGAAAATTCATAGCATGCACTAACATGCAGGGTGCAGCGGTTGGACCTCAAAAGCAGCGGTTTTGGCCGTGAAACTACGCACCCTGCATGTTAGTGCATGCTATGAATTTTCGTTCAGGGCACTTTCTATCTAGAAAGTTTATTTGTTTATTTTCTCACATTGTTGGTTCATGTTCCAAAGAAACTCCCGTCTCTCGTCAAAATCCGATCATTAGTTTTTCAACAATTAAAGTTGAGAAAACAATAAGAAATTTCGCTCATTTTCCGATTTTTTGCGTAAATTGTTATAACAAGTAAACTACTGGGTCTATAATTATGAAATAACCGTTATGATGACTATTGGCATGTAAATTAATTACGCTTTCCTATAAGTTTTTCCTTCAAAATGAATAGTATAACACAGGGATGGCGAACCAATGGCACGCGTGCCAGAAGTGGCACGCGAAGACTTTCTGGCGGCACGCAGAAATATGTTTGACATTGTATCAGGATGAAATTGACCACACTTCAAACCCGTTGTTCGGGCATTTAGAGAATTTTCGGTACAAAAATTTCGCCTCCTACACGATTTTCACTAAATGCTGCATTATGTGGAACGATCACAACATTACAAACTGACAACCTGACCATTTGTTGCCTAAAAAATATGATAATTACTGAAAAAGCTATAATAAAATTTCGTTAAAATTTTACTGTGCCTTTTTTTAGAATTTGGCACGCCTGGACAGAATACATTCAATAGTTTGTAAATAGTAGCACTCAAGCTCGAAAAGGTTCGCCATCCCTGGTATAACAGCTAGAAGGAGATAAGTGATCAACGTTCCAGCGATACCGCCAATGTCACACAGAGAAGTTAACCCAGCACGGCCGCCACATTGGCCAGTGACGTCACTTTCAAACGTCCTTGAGATCGCGATTCACTAAAAACAACCTGGGATAGAATAGGCTCAGGGTGACTCTGCCAGTCGTAAGAGGCGTCGAAAGGAGACCCTGTCTCTCTCCCTGAAGATTTCTCCTCCCATCTGTCCCTGTCCTCCCCTTATGACGATCGTCGCGATGTTTAATGGATCTGATTAGGACATGTGGCGTTTTTACATCTTCATTTCCATATTTCACCCACTCATCGTCTCGATTAGCTAAAGTTTCAAAAATATGGATTGTAAAACTCAAATATCATCACAATTATCATCATCTTCACTAAAACCTACGTTTAAGGCTGCACAGGACGCTCATTTGTGTCGTCGAATATTCATGCATGGTTCCTAAGGACGTACAAATAAATACACTGGTGCGTGTAGGCATTCATTAGAAAACAATTGAACAAAGCAAATAGAAATAAAAATCAGGCTTATTACGTATTACGAATTTTTTAATACCAAACCAACAGCATTTTCAATTTTCATGATTTAAAAAAAATGTCTTTCCAACTATTCAATCAAAATATATATATTTATCGACATCTATGTTTATTCAATTACAACCATGCGACAGTCCTGACATGTGAAATTATTCCTGATAAGGTTTGCCCCACACAGCAATACTGCTATCGTAGGTGGCGCTCTGGCAACAATCGAGAAAATGTACAACAAGACAACTGCATAAAAATAAGAACACTATCTAAAATCTGTTTTTACAAATAAATCCTTTTGCTGCATAGAACGACTTTAGTCAAAGTAGGAAAGAACAGATTGGATGCGAAATTTGATAAGTCGATCACTCTGAAAAAACCTGAAGCGAACAGTCGACTATAGTCGCCATCTCTAAAAGTTCATTTTTACCGCTAGTTTCTGCAGCATGTATGTATGTATGTATGTATGTATGTATGTATGTATGTATGTATGTATGTATGAATGTATGAATGTATGTATGTATGTATGTATGAATGTATGTATGTATGTATGTATGTATGTATGTATGTATGTATGTATGTATGTATGTATGTATGTATGTATGTATGTATGTATGTATGTATGTATGTATGTATGTATGTATGTATGTATGTATGTATGTATGTATGTATGTATGTATGTATGTATGTATGTATGTATGTATGTATGTATGTATGTATGTATGTATGTATGTATGTATGTATGTATGTATGTATGTATGTATGTATGTGTAGTGCGTGCAAGTAGGAGACGAGAGATGTAATGTATGTTATTTATTAATAACATGTACAAAATCAAATAGTAGTACATGGCCTTGTCCATCACCAGTCCAGCCAGATGAAACTCTACAATGATGCCCCAAAACCATTGTTGTCGACAAAAGGTAGCAGGATCCATGGAAGGCTGTGAGGAACGAAAAGCTTTAGCAGGCGTACTGTCATACACGTAAATGAAGGCTGTGGAATCCCCCACAGGACCTTCCTTCCAGTTAACGAGTTTTAACGAGGCGAACGAAATTCAAATGCCGAATCGCGATGGCGCGTGTATCTGACGTCCTGCTCGTGTCACCGTGGGTAGGGCGGGGCGTTGAGCATCGCGTAACACCGGTTGGAGGTTGACGTTGGTGCTGGATGTAGTCGATGTCATGGGTACTCTTGATGAGCTTGCTCCTGTATTCGGTTGGGGGATGAGTGGGGAGAGCGTTGCTGGTGGTTGAGTGACTACAGTCTCGTCGGCGAGGATAAATGCAGGTTTTACTCGGTCAATCGACACAACCACCCTCTTCCCATGACGGAAGATTGCAAAATACTTTTCATGTCTCTCAACAATCGCAAATGGTCCGTCGTACGGTTGTTGCAAGGGAGATGTGACTCCGTCATGTCGAACGAAAACGTGTGAACAGGTTGCAAGGTCCTTGAAAATGAAAACCGAGCGCTGCCCATGACGTGCGGGGCGAACTGGTCGAATCAACTCGAGGCGTCGCCGGAGCTGATCGACGTACGTTGACGTGCTGTCCGCCGTTGGTGTTGGAGGTGACAGGTACTCCCCAGGAAGACGGAGCGTTGTTCCGTACACGAGTTCGGCTGGAGTAGCCTTGACGTCCTCCTTCCATGACGAACGAATACCTAACATGACCCATGGAAGGTGGTCCGTCCATCGCTCCCCCTCGTGACACTTGAGCGCTGTCTTAAGTTGTCGATGGAGGCGTTCCACCATACCATTGGCGGCCGGGTGGTAAGCAGTGGTTCGAATGAGAGTAGTTCCTGTCAGGTGGTTCAATGACCTGAAAAGGCACGACTCAAATTGGCGACCTTAGTCGGAGGTGATCCGTAGGGGCGTCCCGAAGCGTGAGATCCACCCGGAGACGAGGGCGGATGCGACGGTGGATGCGGTGATATCAGCAATCGGGATGGCCTCGGGCCAACGCTTGAACCTGTCCACACATGTCAACATGTAGCGAAAACTGGCCGACTCTGGAAGAGGACCGACCAGATCGATGTGGATATGCTCGAATCTCGCTCCCGGGACCTCGAAGTGTTCAACGGGCGCAGAGACGTGGCGCTTGACCTTCGATCGTTGGCACGCCATGCAAGTGCGTGCCCACTCCCTACAATCTTTCTGCATGGAAGGCCACACAAAACGGTGTGATACCAAGCGAGCGGAGGCAGCGATGCCGGGGTGGGACAGACTATGGAGACTGTCAAACACTAGGCGTCGGAGGGTGGTTGGGACGAAAGGTCGCTCCATCTGCATGGACGTGTCACAGAAGATCAACAGGTTTCCGTCAGCAAGGAACCGCTGTTGGAGCTGGAGTGAAGTGGAGCTCTGCCGGAGTGTCTGGAGCTCGGGGTCATTTGCCTGGGCTCGGGCGATGTCAGCGAGGGTGACTGTACCCGATATGGCTTCCACTCGAGACAGAGCATCAGCAACAACGTTCTCTTTACCGGGCACATAGCGAATGTCCGTGGAGAATTGTCCAATATAGTCCAAGTGACGAAATTGTCGTGGCGAGCACTTGTCAGTCTTCTGTTTAAATGCAAACGTCAGAGGTTTATGGTCTGTGTAAATGACAAATGTTCTCGCTTCCACCATATGGCGGAAGAATCGTATGGCCTCGTACACGGCGAGCAGTTCGCGATTATACGCACCATAATTCCGCTGGGCGGCGTTTAACTTCCGCGAGAAGAAAGCAAGTGGTTGCCATCCTCGGCTCATCCTCTGCTGCAGAGCGGCTCCAACACTAGTGTACGAAGCGTCCGCGATGACGGCAAGCTCGGCGTCCGGGTCGGGGTGAGCTAGAAGAACTGCCTCTGAGAGACTGCGCTTGCATCGTTTAAACGTAGCCGTGAGGATCGGTGTCCATGTGATTGGTGTCTTACCCTTGCTGTTGGCGCCGGCAAGGAGGTCGTTCAGAGGAGCCTGAAGTCTGGCGGTGGAAGGTAAGAAACGCCTGTAAAAGTTGAGCATTCCCAGGAACTGTCGAAGTTGTCGGAGATTACTGGGTTGAGGGAATGAGGCGATCGCATTAACCTTGTCTTGAAGGGGTCGAGTCCCAGAAGCGTTGACCGTGTACCCGGACCTCTTCAGCCCCAAACACGCACTTTGATGTGTTCACGAGTATTCCGTACTCGGAGAGTCGTGCGAACAGTAGGCGCAGATGTTGCTCGTGTTCCTCCGGTGATTTTGAGGCGATGAGGATGTCGTCAATGTACGCGTATGCGAAATCGAGTCCTCGGATTGCTTCGTCGATAAAGCGTTGGAACGTTTGGGCTGCGTTGCGGTAACCGAAGCTCATATAGGGAAACTCGAAGAGACCAAACGGAGTACAGATGGCTGTCTTTGGAATGTCTTTTGTTGCAACGGGGATCTGGTTGTACGCTCGAACCAGATCAATCGTTGAAAATATCGTTTTGCAAGCGAGGGTTTGGGCAAAATCTTGAATGTGGGGGACTGGGTAGCGGTCGGGGATCGTTCTGTCGTTCAGAGGGCGGTAGTCCCCACATGGTCTCCATTGATCCTCTTTCTTAGGAACGAGATGGAGAGCTGCAGACCAACTGCTTGACGACCGTCGTGCCACGCCAGACGTCGACATGGCGTCGAACTCTCGTTTGGCGATGCGTAGGCGATCCGGTGCGAGCCGTCGTGGCTTGCACGATGCTGGGTAGCCAGGCGTAGTATGGATGTGGTGGACAGTCGAATGTTTCACAACCTGCTGCGTGCCGGCAGGACGCGTGATATCTGGAAATTCCGCCAAAATAGTGTGATAGCGTGAACCTCCGCAGACTGCCTTGACGTGTTCCTGTGTGTCGTTCGACGAGCGGCCAGCGATGACACATGACGTGACGCTGTCGACGAGTCGTCTTGCTCGAGCATCGACGAGCAGGCCATAGTAAGACAGGAAATCTACTCCGATAATCGGTTTCGACACGTCGGCTATCACAAATTTCCAAACGAAATCACGACGGAGGCCAAGGTCGAGGTTGAGGGTGATGGTGCCGTAGGTTGCTATGACGGAACCGTTGGCAGCGAAAAGCTCGTACGTCGTCGGAGCGCGAGGTCCGCTGACCAGTGTGCGAGGGTACACGCAGAGGTCGGATCCGGTGTCGACGAGGAACTGTCGGCGTGTTGAAACATCCATCACGAAAAGGTGGCGAGAACTTGGGCAGCCGTCAGCCGCGTTTACGGACTGCCGTTGGAGTTTTTTTTCTTCGGATAGGCGTGATAGCTACATGGCGGTCGGCAGCGTCTGGCGCTCTCTCCGAACGTGCGGTGAAACCAACACATCTCGTTGTCCGAAGCGCCCTGAACGGTATCGCGCCCAGCAGACGTTGTTGCTCGCTGCTGGTTTGCTGAACGCGTGCGAGTTGTCGCTGCGCTGCGGCCTGCGGAGAGGGCTGCGACTTGCTGTGTCAGCTCCTCAATCTGTACCCGACAGCTGGTCAAGTCGGCCGGATTGTCGACTGCCGCGACACGAGATGGGGCGACCGTACTCTCGTAGATGCGGTCGGCAATGACAGCTAGCGCCTCGAGGTTGTCTGGAGGTGACGAGGCTAGTATGTCGGACATCCGTTGTGGCAATCGGCCGAGCCACAGAACGCGCAACACGTCATTGGACACAGTCGTGCCACCAAGAACGCGCATATGGCTTAGGAACTGTGACGGTGAACGATCTCCCATCTCCTCGTGCTGGAGCAATTGTTTTAGTTGTGCTTCCAACGAGGGTGAGAATCGGCTAATAAGTTCTTCCGCTGGTGGGTTGAGAATTATGTCTCGCACTGCAGCGGCATAGCGTTGGTCAAGCGCGCCTGTCACAGTGTGGAATTTGGTCGTGTCCTGTGTGATCCCGGCCAAAACAAACTGGCTGTCGATTTGCGCAAACAAAAGCACCGGATCGTCTTGCCAAAATGGCGGGACGCGCACGCTCACACGGGCAACTGTATCGGTGGCTGCCGTGACCACTGGGTCTGTCATTGCGAAAACACAATTATGGACGTAAAAAAAAAAAAAAAAATTCAAGTAAATCTCTAGGCCTAGTACTCACACACAAAACACCCGAACACGCGTTTGTGGGGTCACCAGATCGGTCGGTAGTTCGTACAGATGGAAATGTCGCTGCGTGTTCACATCACGTCGGGGTTACCACTGTAGTGCGTGCAAGTAGGAGACGAGAGATGTAATGTATGTTATTTATTAATTACATGTACAAAATCAAATAGTAGTACATGGCCTTGTCCATCACCAGTCCAGCCAGATGAAACTCTACAATGATGCCCCAAAACCATTGTTGTCGACAAAAGATAGCAGGATCCATGGAAGGCTGTGAGGAACGAAAAGCTTTAGCAGGCGTACTGTCATACACGTAAATGAAGGCTGTGGAATCCCCCACATATGTGTGTATATTTTTTGGATGTTTTACATACGCTTATAAATTAAAGAAAAAACGATGAAAATAGTATGTGAAAAATTAAAAAAATTAATTCTAGGTTACTGGGAAGTCTTCAAATAAAAATAAAAAAAAGTTTTAAGCCAAACAAAATTATTTCCTTTTCAGGGTTTTTGAGTCATTTTCCAGACATAGAGTAGTTTTTAATGTTACAGTTAAATCAAAATTGGGGCGCACTTCGAGGTAAGTACCCTGACCATTAGTGGTATTTTATAATAGGGGCATTAAGCGTATGCACCACTTGGTGTAAGGAAGGCTTAGACAGGATCAGCACGTACGCATGCACAGACATACTTGCAAACTGTTGGACAGTAATATCTAGAAATAAGACATACATGATACTATAAGTATTCAATACAAATCTCTCCTAGGTGCATCTTGCATTTGTAATGTGACCAGCGTTAGTTGCACCTGGTGCAGTAGCTATCATCAGCTGTCTCCGTGCGGCTGTGATGGGCCATCAATTTCAGATATGGCCTTTAAGAGTCGTGTAATATTTAGACGCGTCTTAATTTTTATTTAGAATTGAGTCCTTACAGTAGCTTATTATGAAGCAAATGCCTAAGACATTCACAACAGAAACCATCACAAAGCATTGCTTGTTTTATGTTAACTATATCTGAGTTTAATTTGCCAAATTTGGTTATGGAACAGGAATAGTAAATTAGTAACTTATTAATCAAGCAAAATAATTACACTAAAACATTTTAAGAACAATTATCCATTGCATAATAAATAAATGAACATACATTGTTATGGTAGTGTGTGTAGGCCTACTATGTTAAAACAGAAAACAAATGTAGGCCTATAATAATAATGATGACAGTACTTTATAAAAAGTATCTACCTTCATGAAAAGGTTGCCACTAAGACACAAAACAACAATTTTCAATTGTGTTTCAATATATGTGTGCTAAGAGGGAAGAATTATATTAAAATTGGATTTTGAGAATGGAATAATGGATATATTAATAACGGATTAATAATGGATTACTAAATATAGAATTAATAATGGATAACTAAATATAAAACAACGTTTATTTACGGTATGACTTCTTACTTTGCCCATATAAATGATTCCGATGGAAAAATAGGCTCCTTGGAAGCCACAAAACTACATAAATATAAATTATGTATCAACTATAAAGCATTTATAAAATTGAACAATGAAATTGGACATTGTTCCTCCCATTAAAAGTATGATTACCTCAAGTTATTGTAGCGCATGTATACATGTAACTACTACTGTATCTTCTATGTTACTTGGATTGAGATACAAGTTAATCGTTTATTTGGCTAAAATAAAATACTTTATGTGCAATTGTATGTTCTTCAAACATTGAAGATTAATTATAAAGATTGTGCAAAATCATTCAAACCAAAATTAATAAAAAACAAAATGTATTCGATTTGCATTGCTAGTCACGCTGCAAATTACCTTGTGAATTGAAAATTAATTATCAATTAAAAAGGGTCATATAATTAGTGGTGGTTCCCTTGTTTACGAGTACGTAAAACCAAGCATTGCGCAACACTTGCTTCTCTTGCTTCTAAGTCTCAGATAGGATTGAATCGCTAAGTGGGTGTATAGGCCATATCTTCAGTTTGAAGGAAAGCAAGACCATGCAACCTTCCATCCACTTGTTATTTAATAGCCTTCATAAAACGAGTTTTTATGACAGTCTCTTGCGCACGCGCACAAACACTCCTTTAACTCACATTAAAAGAAGATTCAAATACACATCAAAAAGGCCGTAAATCATTTGGTGACCACAATTGCATCTAACTGCTCATACAT
>OX246746.1:42299769-42440921 GCA_945910005.1 Isoperla grammatica
ATATTATGGTATAGTTCATTCGTCGAGACAAGCCGCTTGGCTTGAGGTAAGTTGGCTTGCGAATAAAAAGCCATCGCATCAATTAAAGGAATTATGCATAAACGACCCTGGTGACAGACGTCGGCAACTCAGGAAACACTCGCGTACATGCTCAGGTGATATAGATGCAATACACGAGTGAAGAAATAAATATACAACCACTTATTGCAATGTTGGTACTAAAAGTATTTACTACACATATTTTTTTTATCGTTGTCGGTTCGTTGGCTTGGGACGTAACTTCACCCTCACACTGGAAGGATTTACAATGACCATCAACCCTAACTTAAATCGTTGCGTCGCGGATATATACCCAACTTGAAAAGACTTGTGGAACAATACTTGTTTTGGAGCGAACGATATTCAAGGACGTTTGCTTGTGTTATGCGTGGGGGTACACGTTCAGGTCAGAAGGGTTAAGGCGTAACCCTTCCGCAGTTTACATTTTTTACTTAAAGAAGGTGTTATTACGAAATAGTCGTAAAGCAGACCTTTTGAAAGGGTGGACATTCACCAGAAGGTCACTTAGAGTAACGGGCACTTGCTTCTTTGTGGCCACATATTGTGCTTTATGCTTTGTGCTTTGTGCTTGTGATATTACGTCGAAAGGGTTGGATTCTTGAAAAAATACCGTTAGTTTTTACGTAACATTTTATGTCAATCGTGTACAAGGTTTGGTTGATTTTTGGCTGGTGAATTTTAGTTTGACTTCAGCGATAGACCGGCGAAGTCGTCGGTTGCGTCGCGGTGTGCGGGGTTACGGCCACCGCCAGCCGGCGTCGAGCTCCGGCGTCCTCCCGTCTGCTGTCACCGGTGAGTTGATATACGTTTCAACACCTGATATTACATATACTTTATACCGCTTTGAGTGAAAACCAGAAATTTAAAAACTAACTTAAAATATATAACAACATATGTATAATAAATCAAATTAATAAATACTTAGTATTGAATCTATCTCCCTTTTGACGAGCGGGCCCCCTGGCCCTTAGATCACTTGGACCACTAGACCACCAGGGTCATGGGCAAAATTTAGCATCTGGCTCATTTGTTGTATAATATCTGAACGGAGTCATAAAAGAACTATAAAGTTTCTGGTGCCTTTTCAACTTTTCTTGTTTTCAATCAAATATTTAAAATTGTCCACCAAAGTGCGGTTTACTAATAATAAAAGATTTGTTTATCCGTATTAATAATAGTAATGTTCGTAGTAATACCTGTCCTAGTACCCGTATCTCAGTTGGGGGTTGTGTGCCCCGTGGTTCTGATAGTGACCTCTCATCGTAGGTGTCTGAACGGGGCAGAGTCTGTGTTTAACAACCTGTGTGTAAAGTGCAATGGCAATTGATTTGCATTGTGAAAGTGTTATATACGTTTTACAAGTTACCGTTCACAATGACTGAGAATTAATATAAGAGAGATTAAGAAAGTTGACTTAAGAACCAACTTCCTTAGTAACAAGTAACAACCAATCCCCACTCGTTTCGTCCCCTGAGGTCACACACACATGGACATTTATTAAACATTAACACTAATCGTTAGTCTTAGTAAATCGTTGTGAATGCAGCTTAAGGTTTGCATTGCACTTGATTGCATTGCATTGCAAATTTATTCACCTATTTTTTTATCTAAACCACACACACACAAATCGACTAATCAAATGTAAAGAAAACATTTTGGTGGCACAGGGCTATTGAAAGGCAATGGTGGCAGGCAAAACGGTGTTTTATTCAATTCTTTGTTCTGTTGTGTTGTGTGTATGGATATTTAAAAAATGTCATTAAAGTGTAATCCATGACTCATTATGGCAATGACTATATTATATAACGAGCCACCCATCGAATATCAGGCTAGATTTCAGTCCTCAACATTTATAAATACTAGCCTAGACTCAGTCACTTCATAGGTGTATTTAGCATAACAAGCGTGTGGGACTAGTTCGCGCTTTAGCCCCAGGTCAAGCTTAGGTTAATCAAAACCACTGGGAAGATATCCTAAGGTAATTTAACAAATGCCAAGGAAGGCTTGAATTGTTATTTTACTTGTGTAGATTGAGCAGTAAAGATCATTCATTCTAAAATACTCATAAAATTAACATACGGGCCGAGTTTTAAATTAGTTCTTGAATCATTTTGAGTTACTCTACAATAGAATTATAAATGTATTACCAAAGAGAGATCTTTTTTGTTTCAAAGTTCATCAGTCCATTGATGCTAATATTCCTACATATCAAAAGTCTTAAAATAAATTACTGTTATAATTATAAACCATTATTGTTAGAGCTGTGTAAATTTTTCGTTTTGCGCAATAGATTCTACATTAATTATCACTGTTATTGAAAGTGCTGTGCTACATCAGGAATCTATGCCTAACATCAAAATTTCAAGTGAACATTGTATAAAAGACGCTAAATATTAACTTTTTTCTAAAGTAAGTTAA
This sequence comes from Isoperla grammatica, assembly GCA_945910005.1. NCBI lineage: Eukaryota > Metazoa > Arthropoda > Insecta > Plecoptera > Perlodidae > Isoperla > Isoperla grammatica. Next base: position 42,302,248 of record OX246746.1, read on the forward strand.
ATAATTATTGGCCGAATAATGATTTTAAAACAACATACATTTCAAGCTTTCTGGGTTTAATTTTTTCAGCGTTCAAGTTATCCGTCCTTTTGTATGTATACGTATTACACTTATTACTTTAGCAAATTTCAAGAACTCGTTTTATGGAAGTGCTAAAATTAATATTCAACTAAAAATGTTATGTTTGCATCCCTCTAGTTAATGTAATCAGTAAGCACCGTTTGTTTACCCCCAGTTTATTCTGAAAATACTTATAAAGATAATTTTGTAGTTGAAAACGTCGACCCCAACATATTTGAGCGATCGTAACGAGAGTCAATATTTGATCTTTCTGATATTTCATGTTTTGTTCAAACGACTTTAGTGATCTCTTCGCAACATCAGATCTTGGGTGTTTGACGACATCCGATAACTATAGAAATTAACATTTTGTGCGAAAAATGTGACAGTGTTTGTTAACTTGTTACATCTTTGATTTAAAATTAAAACTCTACGTTCAGTCGTTCGCTAAAGGCGCTCGATCGCTGCCATCACAGCTGTCAGTGGCAGGAGTCAGGCCTTGGAGCAGAGTTCACTGCTCTAAGAGTCAGGCGCCAGCGCCATTTTGGAAACTCTCTACTACAGAGTACAAATAAATTCCCCTGTGCGCCAGTACATTCATATTATATAGACATAGACTTAAATGTTATTTTACTTAGTTTGTTTATTTTGTTTGTAACGAAGCACTCAACAGTAATACACAGTAGTAGATCATTAGGTACCGGCTCATTCAGTGCATGGTCTAGACGCACTCGACAGTAATACACAGTAGTAGATCATTAGGTACCGGCTCATTCAGTGCATGGTCTAGACGCACTCGACAGTAATACACAGTAGTAGATCATTAGATACCGGCTCATTCAGTGCATGGTCTAGACGCACTCGACAGTAATACACAGTAGTAGATCATTAGGTACCGGCACATTCAGTGCATGGTCTACACGCACTTGACAGTAATACACAGTAGTAGATCATTAGGTACCGGCTCATTCAGTGCATGGTCTAGACGCACTCGACAGTAATACACAGTAGTAGATCATTAGGTACCGGCTCATTCAGTGCATGGTCTAGACGCACTCGACAGTAATACACAGTAGTAGATCATTAGGTACCGGCTCATTCAGTGCATGGTCTAGACGCACTCGACAGTAATACACAGAAGTAGATCATTAGGTACCGGCTCATTCAGTGCATGGTCTAGACGCACTCGACAGTAATACACAGTAGTAGATCATTAGGTACCGGCTCATTCAGTGCATGGTCTAGACGCACTCGACAGTAATACACAGTAGTAGATCATTAGGTACCGGCTCATTCAGTGCATGGTCTAGACGCACTCGACAGTAATACACAGAAGTAGATCATTAGGTACCGGCTCATTCAGTGCATGGTCTAGACGCACTCGACAGTAATACACAGTAGTAGATCATTAGGTACCGGCTCATTCAGTGCATGGTCTAGACGCACTCGACAGTAATACACAGTAGTAGATCATTAGGTACCGGCTCATTCAGTGCATGGTCTAGACGCACTCGACAGTAATACACAGAAGTAGATCATTAGGTACCGGCTCATTCAGTGCATGGTCTAGACGCACTCGACAGCAATACACAGTAGTAGATCATTAGGTACCGGCACATTCAGTGCATGGTCTAGACGCACTCGACAGTAATACACAGTAGTAGATCATTAGGCACCGGCTCATTCAGTGCATGGTCTAGACGCACTCGACAGTAATACACAGTAGTAGATCATTAGGCACCGGCTCATTCAGTGCATGGTCTAGACGCACTCGACAGTAATACACAGTAGTAGATCATTAGGCACCGGCTCATTCAGTGCATGGTCTAGACGCACTCGACAGTAATACACAGTAGTAGATCATTAGGCACCGGCACATTCAGTGCATGGTCTAGACGCACTCGACAGTAATACACAGTAGTAGATCATTAGGCACCGGCTCATTCAGTGCATGGTCTAGACGCACTCGACAGTAATACACAGTAGTAGATCATTAGGCACCAGCTCATTCAGTGCATGGTCTAGACGCACTCGACAGTAATACACAGTAGTAGATCATTAGGCACCGGCTCATTCAGTGCATGGTCTAGACGCACTCGACAGTAATACACAGTAGTAGATCATTAGGCACCGGCTCATTCAGTGCATGGTCTAGACGCACTCGACAGTAATACACAGAAGTAGATCATTAGGCACCGGCTCATTCAGTGCATGGTCTAGACGCACTCGACAGTAATACACAGAAGTAGATCATTAGGCACCGGCTCATTCAGTGCATGGTCTAGACGCACTCGACAGTAATACACAGTAGTAGATCATTAGGCACCGGCTCATTCAGTGCATGGTCTAGACGCACTCGACAGTAATACACAGTAGTAGATCATTAGGTACCGGCTCATTCAGTGCATGGTCTAGACGCACTCGACAGTAATACACAGAAGTAGATCATTAGGTACCGGCTCATTCAGTGCATGGTCTAGACGCACTCGACAGTAATACACAGTAGTAGATCATTAGGCACCGGCTCATTCAGTGCATGGTCTAGACGCACTCGACAGTAATACACAGTAGTAGATCATTAGGCACCGGCTCATTCAGTGCATGGTCTAGACGCACTCGACAGCCCCCCCCCCCCCCCCCCCCCCCTCGAACTATTCTAACCACGTTCCGAACGGAGATTTTTTTATCGGAAGAGTACCTAAATTCTTCTAAAATGAAGAAGTTACTTTACTATTTATTCCTCACAGCAAATTTCTATTTAACACCATCAATGCGGATTAGTGATTTATACAACTTGGCTGTGTCCTGAACGCACAAATCAAAACTTACCTATTACAACTGATGGATGTCCGAATGAAGATACATACACATGTATATTGTTTTTAAATTACTACCTATCTAATCAAGAATTAGAAAACAGTTTAATAGTTAAGACGTTTTATAGATAATACAGAAATACAATTTTTACTATTTATTTTGTAAAGACCCTTCTCCAACTGTTTTAAAAATGGATGTATAATTATTGTAATTATCCTTACACCCCCTGAAAACTATATTTGCACACGTTCAGTGTCTGTAGAATACAGCCTGAGGGCGGAAAACTGAGGCTAAAAGCGCTTTGTCAACTCCTAAATTATGATTTGTTTATTTTATTATTTATTTACAATCATTCACCATACATTGTCTGTTAAGAAATGGGGTTCACGGAAAATATCACAGTTCCAAACAATTTGGTGAACGCCAACCGATTACAATAATACTAAACAACATCTATGTATAATAGCCTAGTATAGCCCACAAAACAGTGCCCCAAAACAGTGTTGTAACAATGTTGTTAAAAGATTGATTGCAAACCTGAGAAAAAGACTGTGAGCCATCATGGGCCTGAACAAATATTAACATAAAAAACTAATCAAATTCAAAAGAATGGTGTAACTGTAAAACGTGATACAAAATAAATTACCAATAATACAAAATAAAAAAGTAAAAAAAGCAAATTTGTGTTGAAAGTTGAAAATTAAAATTCAAAAAGTGTTTGTAGTTGGCCAGGCTAAGTTAGTTTCGTCCTAAAGCAAAGCCCGGTTTGCAGCGAACATCTGCGCCGGTGATCGAGTCGCTTTATCCCGCGCCTGTCTTTCCTTCCGACTCACACGACATTCTAACAGCATGCGAACTGTTATACTTTATGCATTATTTATCAAACCAATCCCGTGCTTTGTACTGCACATAAATATAACCTTCTGGTGGATGTGGATATTACCCTGGGGAAGCAGAAGCGACCGCATCTCCACACGGAACACTAACATCCCTCACAGACTTTTACTACTATACTTTGTACTTTAGTAATTAGCCAAATAATAACACACTAAAATGCAACTGATTATTAGAGATCTTTTGCACCAGGGTAGAAGCTTATTAATGAAATTGATTTATTTTATGTTTATTGATTTAGCTAAATACTTGTGAGGTAGACCATAACTGTGCATGTACAATAATTGCAGACAAGAATCATTGCGCACCCCGCCCATTACTATCCTCGTGTTATGTCATGGTCAAGCAATAACAAGTTACATTTGTATTGTATTAAGTATACGATAAACAATTGCATTTCATTGTTATGGGGTTTAAGTGGTTACACCCATTGTACGTACGATTGGATCTTGCACTAGCTGTTCTTGAAACCATGCAGCTCGAAGAATATCTGCAAGTATTTTTTTTTTTTTTCTGAGACGGTAATCTGAAAATTATGTGCGTCCTAAATGTTCTAGAAATTGTATCGTAAGTATTAAACAACGGTTACCTTTTATGACATATTTAAAAATCCACTGTTTACAATAGCCTTTTTTGTACGACATATCTGTTAGAAGCTCAATAACTTAATAACACTTCCTCTATACTAAAAAAATTCATTCAACATTAAATGAAACGAAACGATTTAAGAATAACTATTTCCGTAATAAAATACGTGTGTACTACTGACTGCCAGTATCAATGTAGGCCTACTCGTTTCACGAGGTTGAAAGAAGTCCGGACAAGATTCGTTGAGAAAACGGGTGGAACATAAGTTTGCCAACAAATTACGTCTAATCATGAGACCTATACATAATATATCATATGACTATATGCCAGCTGCATTTTAAATATAAGTTATATGAGCCATTCCTGGGGTTCAATCCATGTTGAAAATGCTAAATCAATGAAATAAAAATAAATAATGAATTTATTTAGCATTTTCGACGCGGATTGAACTCAAGAATGGCTCATATTAATACATGTCTCGTCCGTGAAAGCTTTCACATATGTATGTATATATATATATATATATATATATATATATATATATATATAAAGGTGTACGTTCCCTTTGAAACATTTCGGATCAGCGATCGAACCTTTAAAATGCAAGTAGAACAAACCCCCTTTTGGCTCTTTACAATTAACTGTTTTGAGGCTATGTGTCTTAGCATAGGAGGAATTGTTATCAGCCCATTTTACACAAACGTTATCATTAAAAATATATGTTTGTCATTTTTCATATGATGTTTTCATTGAGTAAGTGTACAATACATACAATTTCATGTCATTACATGTAATTCAGATGTAAAACAGATCATGGGTGGGTTGTTGGCAAAATTCTCAAAAAAAAAAAAAATAAAGAAAGAAAGAAAAACAAACACTTAAAATAAAGGTGAATCATTGCATAACAGACTTTGAATCAGCTAAACCTCCTCTTCAATGAAAGTATTTGCGTGAGTCAGCAGTCAATGCTACCTGTAACTTAATTTACTACGCAATGTTCAGTCCCATTGCAAAAAAAAAAAACAAAAAAAAAACACGTTAACTGCATCCTGTACAACTGTAAAGAAAATAACTAGTGACATGAGTTACATTGTAGGATTTATGCATGTTTTTTAAAAGTGATTGGCTAAAAGGGTAATCCCACCCATATCCTAACATATGTTGGAGTGAAGGCGCGCCTTTCTCTAGGCGTGACATTGGTCTGTGTCAGTGCTGTTAATAAAATACACATTCTAGTAGGCTTGCTAAATGCTGTGACACACACGCACACACGCACACACGCACACTCACGCTCACTGGATTGACGGAGAGCCACATTTACGCGCAAAACAACAAGAACCAACACAAGAATCTCTCTTAAAACGTAAACAACTAGAAAATAATAAATTTCCAAGAGAAATTTGAAACTACAACGATAATAACACACGGAAAGAAATGTGTAAAATGTATGTGAGTGTGTGTTTGATGATCATGATTGTGTGGCGGTGGCTTGAAACTAGCAAGTGTTGGATCTTGAGATGGACTCGAATCACTTCTCGCTCTGAGGTCTAGTCTGCCATCCATGAGTGTCGTAACAAAAAAAAAGAGGAACAAAAAGAAAGAAACAGTGGCGGTTCTAGATTTTGGTATCATAATTTTGAAAAGGCGCGTGACTTTTCTGAAAGTTTGTGAACACATTATTTATTTAGGAGAACATAACATATTTTGTTAACGGGCGGTACAGTGATTTATTTAATGCTTTTCTGTTAAAAATGTTATCTTTTTTATTTTTAAAATTTTGAAGAAGTGCGTGTTAAATACGTTTGTTTTGTGTTTAAAATACATGTTACAAATTTGTTCCATGAACATGCAGATCAAGATTTCTAGTCTCAGAGGTCAACTCTCAACTCACCGAAGTTACCGCTTTGACCGGTTGGCAGCGCCTTGCGCAACACGCTAATGTCACCTTGACATATGGAAGCTGAAAGCAAAGAAAACAAACAATCGACTAAGTTTTACTTCTATAGCAGGGTGTGATTTAACGTTGTCTGTATAGATTATGCTTATGGACTGGACTGGACTGGATGGGATATGATGAGTGAATGGCCATGACGAATAACTCTGGGTAAAATGTAGGCCTATAGCTTCGCGTTGTTTCGCGTGACGAAGCAGACTGGTCTCCGAAACAGAAATCTAGATTCAGAATGAACTTAAGCTCGTACATTCACTATTGCCAAAGTTTACACATGAAGATCTTTGTCACACCCAGGATTGTGATGCGAGAGGGAGGGATTGAGGGGGGGGGGGGTCCTAGTTGAGCTGACTGTAGAGCTGTTAGTAGTACGAGTGTCTCCACAAGAAACAAGTCAGAGCCAGAATCAAGACACTTTGGCTCTTTTTGTCATAAACTGCTCGAAATAAACTTATGCGAACTGCTATTAGAATTCAGAAGGTAAATAGGTTTTAGTGGCAGTATAGTGGGTGAGATATTTTAGTGTGGGGCAAAGAAGTTGTTAAATAATACATATTTTTGGTCATTCACGAGATATGTGTGGTTTGGGGTGGGGGGCACCCACCCACGACCTGAAACCCTGCATCAAATCGGTTTTTGGTTATTGTCATTTTTGGAGTCTACATTATTTATAGCCATAGCCTATTAATTTCCTCAAAGGTATGATGAGTGTAGGTGAGGGAGGGGGGGCTTTAACTCACTCTTCCACTTACAGTTTTAAACTGTTTCACAGACTATTTAAACGATATTTCAAAATGTCATCAACACACTCAATGTGCCACCAAGCTGATGATATGCATCTATAGTACAATAACGGTCTGAAGGCATATATGGTATTTTTTTTATAAATTACAGTTTTTCCTCCCAGTCGTACTGTCTGTATAAAGAATCACTTCCTCTTTTGTCGGCATAATAATGTGTTTATGTTAGTTCTTACTCGAAACAACTGTACATTTCTTATGACAAAGGGTGTTGGTATTCTTATGTTCATAGTTTTAGAAATCAATCCCAGTATAGACTGAAACTCGGTCAAGATGACTGGAAACGGAAATCAAACCTGCACATATAATTATAGTTGTCCCTTAGAATGACTCAAGTGTAATCTATTATATCGGTGTATTGGAGAATAGCTCAGCTTATGCTCAGATCCAGCTATAGAGCTGGCTGGTCTGGTAGAGCAGTAGCACACCAGGCTCAAATTAGGGAGCTTGCTGGTTCGATTCGCACTTCCGGCAATTATCACCGAAGATTTGTCCGTTATTTTTTCAACACAATGCTGGGATTAATTTAAATCCTTCTAATTGGCATCCGAACTGTAAGATGGACCCAGCATAAAGAAGACTGTTAGATGTCTTAGTCCTTACAACTTTGACATCCCTCTTGCAACCATATTCACAGTGGCGTATCCAGGGGGGAGGGGGGGGGCAAGATCCCCCCCTTTCGCAAAGGAAAAGTGGAAATTGCATTGGATTGAAAAAAAATGGAAATATAAATATACAGTATTTTTGTATTAAATACCAGACATTAGTTTTTGTTAAAAATACATACCTCGCTCTATAATTCTATTTCTGTGTATTAACACTTCAGTTCAATTGGTGTTCTTTGAAGCTTTTGGAGAAAATCGTTGCCAGAAATTTAGTAATTTTAGTTCAGTTGGCCGCTGTAAAACGCACAGATTTGCACCAAAATGACCTTGACGAGAAAATGTTCTGGGGGGGAAACCCCCCGGACCCCCCGTTTATGTTTGGTCCCACTCTCTATGATATGAGTTAAACCCCCCCCCCTTTCCAAAATCCTGGATACGCCACTGCATATTCATATCAATAATTACATCACTTCAATCCTTGCCTAAAATCATCGAAATTTTGAATGGAATTAATGAACTAATACTGGACTAAATCAGCTCTTTGAAATAGCCTACTGCCGTCACCAAACCTTAATATACAGAGATCGACTTGCCTATAAGCTACTTTATCTCCAGTACGTGGGGTCATGCGCTCATAGTAATTCTACCAGCACATAGGCCACATGTGTTCCGTTCTGAGTAAGGTGTGAAATTATTTAAATGTGAAACATATTCCCGATCGTGATCCATTGAAACCCGTTGAGCCGTGCACCGAGGAGGCACATGCTCGGTCCTAGGCCTACGTGCAAGTCTCTCAAACGCAGCTAGCTCTACAAGAAACTATAAACTACAGCCGCTTGAATATTTATGATTTTAATTTCACACGTCCATTTGAAGGTCGCAAATCAACCAATGTTTGACGTCTGTAGGGGATTGGAATTACTAATCTGTTAATGAAGTGTCTAGGAAGTGCATGAGGTGGCCCGTAATCACCATCTGTCACGAGCAGGGCTGGTTGCATTGCTTCATTTTAGGCCGGAAAGTTGGTTTAATTTGCATTCTGTTCAATATGGCGCGGCAATGATGATGATTCCCTCCCGATATGTACTTTATACGAAGAGTAAGTTACATTAATTTATTCAAGAGATTTAGGACAATTGTTCCTAGAAATAGTCCAAAAACACACTCAAAAGGTTTATAAATGTATTTCATACCATCATAATACACGTTTCTAAAACAAATTTATTTATACTTAACACATTTTAAGGCATGGCCATATAAAAACTATGAATTGTACTTAGAGCGAACATCTTTTAAAATGTATTGTGTTATAGTCAAAATTGGTATATTAAAAATATCGATAGTAAATGAAAATCACTAATTTATGATTTTACTTCTAATTGTTTGGTTATTTGTACATACCACAAGACACGAACAGTGTTGTTACATATCATTGAAATACACTATTCTACGTACAAAAACAAACCTCGCACACGAGTAAATACGTCCTATTAAAAAATAAGATAACACAGAGGAAAACATAGACCAAGTTAATCAATGGACTATATTATAGTTATAGGACATTACATTTTAATAAACCATCTGTATGATTAACCCCAATTGACTTTAAATTCATAAGCCTGTTTTTTATAGCAGCTATCACTATAAATAGATCACTTTTCGGCTCCAATGTCGTAACTTTTCAGGGATTTCTCCTAACACACTGTATAAAAACGAGCATGTTTAAAAGTTGGAAGTGGGAAACGGCCGAGCCCCGATTCTTCGAAATACTACGCTGAGAACTTTATATTTTAATCACTCACTAGACAATTTAATTTGTTTATGTTTGCTCTTATCTTAGCCCATGTCCCTGCCCTGTTTATTTTCGGGTGACTTAAAACTGGTTCCTTCCCTATTTTTAGGGAAATACTCAATTTCCATGATTTTTTTTTCGAAATAATGTAGCAAGCATACAGGTTAACATTAACACTCACTGTCTATGAGCCCTGCTTGTAATAGTACGAGTCAAGTGAGGATACATACTGTAAATGTAGCAAGCATACAGGTTAACATTAACACTCACTGTCTATGAGCCCTGCTTGTAATAGTACGAGTCAAGTGAGGATACATACTGTAAATGTAGCAAGCATACAGGTTAACATTAACACTCACTGTCTATGAGCCCTGCTTGTAATAGTACGAGTCAAGTGAGGATACATACTGTAAATGTAGCAAGCATACAGGTTAACATTAACACTCACTGTCTATGAGCCCTGCTTGTAATAGTACGAGTCAAGTGAGGATACATACTGTAAATGTAGCAAGCATACAGGTTAACATTAACACTCACTGTCTATGAGCCCTGCTTGTAATAGTACGAGTCAAGTGAGGATACATACTGTAAATGTAGCAAGCATACAGGTTAACATTAACACTCACTGTCTGTGAGCCCTGCTTGTAATAGTACGAGTCAAGTGAGGATACATACTGTAAATGTAGCAAGCATACAGGTTAACATTACACTCACTGTCTATGAGCCCTGCTTGTAATAGTACGAGTCAAGTGAGGATACATACTGTAAATGTAGCAAGCATACAGGTTAACATTAACACTCACTGTCTATGAGCCCTGCTTGTAATAGTACGAGTCAAGTGAGGATACATACTGTAAATGTAGCAAGCATACAGGTTAACATTACACTCACTGTCTATGAGCCCTGCTTGTAATAGTACGAGTCAAGTGAGGATACATACTGTAAATGTAGCAAGCATACAGGTTAACATTAACACTCACTGTCTATGAGCCCTGCTTGTAATAGTACGAGTCAAGTGAGGATACATACTGTAAATGTAGCAAGCATACAGGTTAACATTACACTCACTGTCTATGAGCCCTGCTTGTAATAGTACGAGTCAATTGAGGATACATACTGTAAATGTAGCAAGCATACAGGTTAACACTGTTTACTCTTACAAACTCTTATTTACATAACTCTTAATTTAATGGGATAATTTATTTCATATCAACAAAATACAACACAAGAAAACAAAACTATATAATATGAAGATTGCTAAAATGTGGTCTGAACCCATTGGTGAAAATATGGTGAACACATCTTTTGCCTCAATCAATCACAGGAAAGTGAGCTGTAATTTTCGTCCGTGCACCCCTTATTATTTTCGTTGGCTCTCCCAGCTGCTTATTAGCAAGATGGCGGCCAAGCTGAGCCGGGGGCGCAGTGTTGCCTAATGAAGCCGCCTAATTAACGGAGTTGCGCGGATTTCCTAAGAAATGTAGCAGAGCACCAGACGGTTCATTCAAGGCAAGAGTTTAATTAAAACTAGAGCACTACTGAGACTACTGAGACTTAACACGAGCACATTTTCAATATCTTAATTATTTCGGGCAGCACTTCCAACTATAAAGCCTCACAAATGTTGCATTTGTTCTGAAATATAAATGAAAACATAAGTTAAAATCAGGACACATCTGTTATTATTAAAACACAGAGACATTACCGTTAAAAAAGAAGATAGGCTACACGTTTGAAATTTATCACTTAATATTTGAAACGTAAATCTGGTTAATCACGAAAATTACAGGAAATGTTGACACTTGAATAATTTATAAAGAAACAAGAAATATGTGGTAGGCTATTTCAAAATACATAGCTAATTATTTAAGCTAGTCTAGTTGATTATCCCGCTGTAACCAACCTATAACTTAACCAAGGAGCGACAGTAAATGCAGGAGTCTGCCAGCTGTTGTTATAATGCCTGTAATGGTACGTAATAGCTCCGCGTACCTTTATTCATATGCGATAGGGTTTCTCGTTTCTTCTCCGTCTTCTTTACTCAAGCCATCGTATTTTAGGCGTCACTTCAAGTTTTCTTTTTAAAAACCTCCCTCATCTCAAGTTTATAATTAAACAGGGGGTGAGATGAAAAGTTGCCTTATACAGCCCCACATTATGCGTACGCTCAAGAGAGAAAAGACAAGCTCTACCTCGATGTTCTAGAAACCCGGAGCCATGGCTGTGAAAGAAAGCTGACACTGATAATAGAAGGACCATCCATCCATCATAGCCTGCAGCCCCTTCCATTGTAAGGAAGGGTAGCTTCACTTAATATGCGTGGACACGGCCTGTATTACATTGACCAATGGCCGCCCAAGAGGACAAAGGTTATCCAATCAGAATCCAGCCACAAGGTTAAGCCTAGAAAGGTTTTACATAACTTAGCAACAAGTTATCATACGGTCTCAGACAAGAGTGTCCCTGATTGTAACAACCGTGCAAAATTAATAAATATTCCTAACTTGTTCTTTTTTTATATAATGAAGATTAGTTTTCCTGATCCACGGAGCTTACTTGGATCCAGATGCTATGCGGTCCTCATAATAAACCTTATTCATTACCACAAACCAGCCAATTAAGAGTGGCCGGTTGTTCGGGGCGGAGAGTAAGGCCTATACTGACAAGATACTGAAGAGAAAGGACGATATTTTTTAAAGATGTTTGGTAATTTTGTTGCATATATTTCAAATAATTAATGTGTGGCCGACCACAAGATTATAAAGCTGACCGAGGAATCGTGTCAGGTGGCCTTGTATCTTTAGACACAACAATAATTCTCTGTAGCCTACATGGCAATTAATGTTGTATGGAGTGCTGCAATGTTACTCTTTAAAACAACATACTGGTACTACTAACTATAAAATGATATAACTATTATAAGTTTAAATGGAAGGAAATACGCTTTCGTGGTTTTGATGCGTGACCTTTTTGTGAATGAGTATTTTTATGTGAAAGTGAAATTGGATTGTAAAAACATTGTTTATTTTCGTAGTTTAAAACACAATCTTCCAGTAAACTGAAACTCCTTCCCACCCACCATCCTTCATCGAGAAAATATTGCATCAAATCATGCTTTAGAAAAAATGTGAACCAGAAATAGAAATTCATTATAGAAGTGTTGTTGTCTAAAATTAGCAATTTCAGTCTAATATAAGTTATTCAACCAAGAAAAAGAAATGCAAACGACTATATGTCTTTCATCGCAATGTTATGAAAGTCGTCAATGTCAAGTTGACTGTTTTTATGTTTCCTGAGTCATTTATAGGTTCACTTATAGACTCTCTAGTACACAATGATCCAGAACTCTTACAGAACACCAGTATCAATCGTTTTATATGGAAATGCGTTACTTAAAAAAAATATTAATTGTATGTTTTATTTTGCACTGTGAACACGTGTGTACATGCAAATGCAGAACCACTGAACAAATAATATACTTGGGGAAAAGGGTTAACTTTAGTGGCTTATATACTTGGATATAAAAAACAAATAATACCAAACGAACATTATCCTCGTTGTCATGTAATTACGTACAATGTGAATTGTTTATTGTTCAGTAAGCATTGAATAAAATGTTTGTACACGAGAAACTACAAAACATGTTTTGATTTTATAAGTGCTCGTTTGATCAGTATAAGCCTAAGGATATAACTGAGATATGATAAATACAAACTTCTGCTACATATGAGGAATGTTTTTCAGTATTTGTAGTTCACTTTAGTTAAGACGGCTTCAGCAGCTTTCTTTGTTTTTTAATGTATCCATAAAATGAGACATGTGAAGAGTTATCCTTAAATTGGATTTTGTGTAATGTTGAAACGAAAATAAAACAACAGAAAATTTGAGCAACACATATCCTGAATATTACTTGTACATTCACGTTTGGGAAAACTATATTTGTATTTGCTCACTGAAAGATGGAAGTATGAACATTCATATTTTTTGTAGGTGCGTCAACACACCTTTGTTTATGTGATGAAGTTTGAGAAAACTATATCTTCAACAGTTGTTTGCATGCTAATGTTTTCTTCCCCCGGTATAAAACAACTATTTGTGTCGGTTCCAGTGGCGTATACACGGGGGGAGGAAGGGGGGACAACCCCCCCCCCCCCTTTTGCAAAGGAAACATGGAAAATGACCGTGTGTGTGACCAAAAAATAACCAAATGTGTTGCCAGAAATTGAGTAATCTTGTTTCAGTTGGCCGCTGTAAAACGCACAGATTTGCACTAAAATGACCTTGACGAGAATTTTTTCGGGGGCAAGCCCCCCGGAACCCCAATTATGTTTCGGTTCCACTCTTTATAATATGGGTTTAAAACCCCCCCTTTCCCAATTCCTGGATACGCCACTGGTCGGTTCACTAACAAATGTTTATACTAAAAACTGTTCAAGATATCGTTTTTTTACTCTCATAAAGAAGAGTGTTCAAGGAAAAAAATATGTGAACAGTCACACTTTCATCTTTCAGTGAGTAAACTGTAATGCTGAGGATAAGCGTCGTCCAAAACGTGTATTTGTTTCACATGTTTTTCAAGGTTCCTTTATGTGGATTTAAACAAACCACGAACGAATAGTCTTGATTTGAAACGCATCATTGTTTTTAAAGTTCACCAATGAGATTGTAAAATATTTTCTAGTTTAAATAAGCTAGTTGTCTTTGATCTGATATACGCGGACGCTTGCCAGGAAGTATTCCTCATTAGCGCTCTCCACATTAGGTCCATCGCCTAAATTAAGAAACGGGCAAGAGTTATTATCTTCAGCTACTTAGAAATGAATAGCATAATAATTTAGATAAAGTGCACAGATAAAGCCATGACAACAAACCATTGGAAAGCGTTACACATGTGAGACACTATATGGACAGCTTGATTCATCGAGTAGAAGGAATACTTTAATGCCGTTAGGCTTGACATTACGAAAGTAATTTTTGAACAGCTCCGTTTATTTTCTACATTACAGTACCTACCAGTTAATGTTTTTAAACGCACAATACTAATTGCAACTTGAGCAGGCTTAGTACGCTAGATATGTTTGTCACGAACGACTACATACATCGAAACGTATTTCTTTACTGTTCTCTGTACTTATTATTTTGATTTTATGTCAGAGTATTTTCTTTTCGAGTTCATAAGTTAAAAATGTCTGTTTTTCGAATACTTTATAAACTTCATACTTGCAAATATCAGTTAACACAAATACATTTATAGAATAGCTGTGTCTGTGTTATCATTTTGATCGAGGGCATGAATTTCACTTGACACAAGACAGAAAAATGGTAGATGGTCATAAATTAAATTATAGAGAGAAAGTATAATACTTTATATAACGGTGCTCAATTTTAAGCAAGCAGTATACAAGTGGAAATAATCCCTTTATAGGAACAAAAAGTCAGTCTTGTTTGAATAATCAGAGGGTTTGTTTTGATACATCAATATACAGGCCCCGCAATGAGAAAGTATTTCATAAAAGTAAGAAAACAAAAAAAAACATGTTTATGTATAATAACGTACATGTATCGTTCTCTCGTCTCACTCAAGACGCGAGAGCAGAACCCTCGTTCGAGTGGCTTGCGGTGCCCAACCTAGCTACAGCTATAGCTCAGGAGCGACCCAAGGACGCAGGACGCCATGTTGTTTAGAAAACTTGTCCATGATCACCTAGGATACTGAGGAAGGTTCATGCTCAGTCACCAGTAGAAACTACATTAGTGCTAAGGCTAAAATGCTATGACCTAACAACTGCCAACAAAGAAAATACAAATTTCGAAAATAAAAAAGACCCTAATATGTTACGTTTTTTATTGTCAACGAAGTCAAATTACGCTCTGCATAGTAAAACAATGATTAGTTTCAGGCGCTTTTAGTAGTTTATTATTTGTTGGAATTCCTTTTGTCATATTATTGTGAATTATCCGTATGAAAATGGTATTGTGGCATGTAAAACAAAAGATTATAAAATATATAATCCCTTACATCTAAAATATTATACTGAACAAGCTAGCTCTACACACAGCAAAGTAAACATTGCAGGAATTATGTTGTGCAACTGGAAGTCCTCAATCTGTGTAACATAAGAAGACAAGAAACCTATATGACATTAAGAAAAAACATCTTTAACTTTGTTAGTCCTTGCTTATGGCTTATTAACGCACTTTCACCTGAAACAGTGGAAATGTGAATTCTAATCTCAGATTTTCACGAGTAATTAGTTAACACTAAACCAAGTATTAATAAACGAAACATAGTTTTCAAAACGTATTCTACATATTTAATATTTCGTCTTCTGAAATGACTAAGGGCGGGGGGGGGGGGGGGGGGGAGTAAAGCGGGTTCGTTGAACCCTCCCCAATCCAACAACAATCAAATTATAATTAAGACAAATAGGGATTTCAAAAAAGGTCCATCAAATATTCAAAATGTTTTACACGATGTTCTAATTTTAGAACACAGTGCTCTATGTAATTAAATTAGTGCTCTATGTAATTAAATTAGTGCTCCGTGTAATTCAATTAGTGCTCTACGTAATTCAATTAGTGCTCTACGTAATTAAATTAGTGCTCTACGTAATTAAAATAGTGCTCTATGTAATTAAATTAGTGCTCTATGTAATTAAATTAGTGCTCTTTGTAATTAAATTAGTGCTCTTTATAATTAAATTAGTGATCTATATAATTAAATTAGTGCTCTAAGTAATTAAATTAGTGCTTTATGTAATTAAATTAGTGATCTATGTAATTAAATTAGTGCTCTACGTAATTAAGTTAGTGCTCTATGTAATTAAATTAGTGCTCTATGTAATTAAATTGGTGCTCTGTGTAATTCAATTCGTGCTCTATGATATTCAATTAGTGCTCTACGTAATTAAATTAGTGCTCTACGTAATTAAGTTAGTGCTCTACGTAATTCAATTAGTGCTCTACGTAATTCAATTAGTGCTCTACGTAATTCAATTAGTGCTCTAAGTAATTAAATTAGTGCTCTATGTAATTAAATTAGTGCTCTGTGTAATTCAATTAGTGCTCTACGTAATTCAATTAGTGCTCTACGTAATTAAATTAGTGCTCTACGTAATTAAAATAGTTCTCTACGTAATTAAGTTAGTGCTCTATGTAATTAAATTAGTGCTCTATGTAATTAAATTGGTGCTCTGTGTAATTCAATTCGTGCTCTATGATATTAAATTAGTGCTCTACGTAATTAAGTTAGTGCTCTATGTAATTAAATTAATGCTCTATGTAATTAAATTGGTGCTCTGTGTAATTTAATTCGTGCTCTATGATATTCAATAAGTGCTCTATGTAATTCAATTAGTGCTCTATGTAATTCAATTCGTGCTCTATGATATTCAATAAGTGCTCTATGTAATTCAATTCCTGCTCCATGATATTCAATTAGTGCTCTATGTAATTCAATTCCTGCTCCATGATATTCAATTAGTGCTCTATTTAATTCAATTTTGGTCAAATAATTATATTCTTCGCTCCTGGACACCTAAAACATACGCCAGAAACTATATAATAGATATACACCCCCCCCTCATCTTCCATTGTTTACGGATTTTGAAGCTCAATTTCTACATCGTATCCCCGGTAAAACAGCAACAATACTGTTTATTAATGATTTATGATTCGTATTCTATCACGTTGGCTTTCACAAACAATCATTAAATAAGGGGGTAGGTTTTAGTCTAATCAGGATACATCAGCAGCAGCCACGTAGCGTAACCATTCAACCATTTCGCATTTCCGCGTGATCTATTTCATTCATAAATATATGCAAATGGATACCAACTCTAAAATAATGTTCGGCGGGCAATAGATACTTTTACATTGGACTGACTAACGGTGAATGCCTGTCATCATTTTGTCCTCATCACTACGAAAGATTAAACACCTTTCTTTAATTTTTCTTCCTAGTTTTCGTACACCCAATACGTTCTGATTCTCTAATACGTGGTTCATAATAGTTGCAACCATTAGCTCGCCACGCTTTATTATCCACTTGGTAATATGATTTCAAAATCATCCCACCTTCATTGCTCAACTAGCAAGGCTTACTATAATTGTGTTGAAGTTAGCCCGAATTTAATCAGAATTAAGCCCAAATTTACATTATTTTAATATAGAATGATGGGAGTGGAGTTGGTTGGTGCAGCTTAGCATAGAAATGTCATGGCATTTACCTTCGTACATTGTACGGGGCAAACAGTCGTGGGCGGGGAGAAGCCCGTACGATCCGGGCCCTCATTTTAAACATCGAGCCATGTTTTCTTATATTTCGGAATCCTAATATTCCCGCCGGGAAACTGTTTCATATCAGCGTGTGGAGCTTATGTACGACTAGTGGCAGCATTCGAGAGAGTGAATAAAGGCAATTTTGCATTTAGCAAACCAATATTTTTATGAAATGGCGAAGAACTGCAGGAGGAGATGGAAGCCAAATTGAAACTTCAACTCAGAGGAATGTGATGGTTTCTGCGGCAGATCACACATTCGCTTTTATTAAGGAAAGCCCATTTCACAGGAATATCGAAAAGCCTATCAGTTTTAAATTGGGTGTGTGCATGTATGCGTAGGCAAAGAGTGCTTAGGTAGATTCAAGCCGTGTTATACCATACATAGCACATGAGTCACGGACTGAGTGTACAATGGCACGGGATACTGAGGCTTCTTTGATCTCCCATTTATAATCTTAACTGAAAGTATTTGTTTCGGGTAATGAGTAATCACAACACACTTGGACAACGCAATGTCCACGACAGGTGAGAGATCCACCATTTAACTTCATAAATAATAATACATTGTTCGAAGACACCTTTTTTGCTACATAGGAGGCACACCCGCTTTACCCAGTGACATCTAGGTATATTCGGTAAGTGTTTGGATAACTGGGAAGGAATGCCCGAGGGGATGTGTTATAGCACTCAATCCTAGTTCTCGCCTTTTAGCTGACGAAAACCTAGGAAAAAATAAAATGTCAGGATTGCCAGTGTCCTAATCAAACCGATGACCTTCGAACTAGTCTTGCATGTTACCGCTGAGCCACTTATTGGTGTCAAGTATGGTGGACAAACTGTTCCAAATAGCCCAATCGAAGTTAGTGATACATAGGCTTCAATTAGGTAGGACATCACTACCGGATACTGGGCAGAATGCTGGGATCGAGCCCGTGGGTCCAGCCAACAGTTGATGCCATCTCCATCTATAGTAACTCACAAATGATTTATAATTGTGCAGAATGTAATGCACACACCAGACACCACACGAAAGAATACATTACACCATTTAGCACGTATAGACACTACTTCCAAAGACAAGATGGATTTGTAATTTGCAAATTGCATTCTATGTTTCAGCAAGGACGTGAATTGCTTCCTGTACAGAACAAACTACCCATAACACTTAACACTTACTTCATCGTATTGTGTATAGCATTTAAAACATACAACATGTAGAAAATGACGTCACTAAACTAATTCCTTTCACCACATTAAGCATCCAAATATATCGTTGCTATTGACGCATTTCTCGGGCGGATAGGTCGAGGTTTGTCTGGCGTTCAGGAACACTGGTTCTCATCACTGACAGGAGCTAAGATTGGCAGTGCCAGATGAGTCACCGTAAACCTGCTTTGTATTGTTAAGAGAGTGGGCTGATCTTCTATTGCATCTTACTCAAAAGACGTTGATTGCTATATTTATGTTAGTGAAAATACCATTAATGGGGCACACATTAAGGGGACACACACATACACATACACATACACATACACATACACATACACATACACATACACATACACATACACATACACATACACATACACATACACATACACATACACATACACATACACATACACATACACATACACATACACATACACATACACATACACATACACATACACATACACATACACATACACATACACATACACATACACATACACATACACATACACATACACATACACATACACATACACATACACATACACATACACATACACATACACATACACATACACATACACATACACATACACATACACATACACATACACATACACATACACATACACATACACATACACATACACATACACATACACATACACATACACATACACATACACATACACATACACATACACATACACATACACATACACATACACATACACATACACATACACATACACATACACATACACATACACATACACATACACATACACATACACATACACATACACATACACATACACATACAAATACACATATACATACATACATACAGCTTTGATCCCGGAACCCCCCACTCTGGGTGTCTTATTGTACAATGACTTCGTGTAGGTACATATATAGAGGCGAGTGAACGTGAGGTGGATGTTCCTGTCATATTGTTGTGATCGACCCCCCCCCCCCCTCCCCCCTCCTAACCCCCTCCCTCTACCCCACCGCAGAGACAAGCGGGGAAATAAAATACCAAACTGAGAGTACACCAGAGCTCATATTATCTCGAGTTCAGCAAATGCTATTAGTGGGGCAATGCTTGGTTTAGCGGCTTGTGCTGAGTCGCACATAGATCTATAATTTGCAACATGACAATTATTCCTACACAAAGTCTGTATTTCTATTATAACTCTCCCTTAGAAACCGCGATGGCTCAATGTTCATCTCAAGCCGTAAGAATATCAGGCTAACGCCAACTGATGACTGCCGCTAGTATTTCACAAACATGTCGAACATTCCCTTGTGAAGATATAATGGGGGGAGAAACCAAAGAACAATGCAATATTTTATATATCCCCGATGCAAATGCGTCTTCGAAAAGCTATTTATAAATGCTGGGCTGGTGTTGGGGCGTGAATCGTGATGCAGACTTACTACGGATGATATAACTCAGTGATAAGACCCCCCCTCCTCCCCCCTCCCCAATGATCTACCATACTTTGGGTGATGGTATTTGGGGGGGGGGGGGAGGGGGATTCTATCTCACATCTAGTATAGGCAATCAAAAACAAGGGGAAATAAAGAGATGAAGAAAATTCTCCAAGCGAAAATATGAATATTTCACGGATACTGGTTCCAAGTTTGACGTTCATGTACAAACTTTGTTTAACTTTTCTAATTTTATAGAATCTATATAGAACATTCTTTTGCTGGTCGTTCTAAACCAAGGAAGGTAAAGTAGGTATGCCCACTATCTCACTAAACACAAAGGGCCCCTCTATAGATAGAGAGAGTTTGAGCCACTTCCAACAGAAGTCCTATGCGAGTACAGCTAAATGCAGCTAAAGAAGAAACATTATTCAGAGATACTTATCGAGTTATTGCGTAATAATAATAACACTGATAACAACACTGAACAGCACTGAAGGTGATAATAGAAATGTGTTATGGAAGTGTTATTGAAAGAAGAAGTGGAAGAGCCCATGAAACTGAAAGTCCCAGTATTATCACGAAGCATGTTATTGTTCAACACAATGTTAAGAACGGAAAGCGTTAGAATTTCACGTTTTTGGTTTTTGATTGTAGACCTACATATTTAAAATTGCATTCCATATACAAATACTGGAATTATATAGCACTTGACATTTTCAAGATCTACGGATATTCTAAAAAAATAATAATTATAATTCAGTTACCATTTTATTGTTGTAAACATATACTATTATAATAATAATATAAATAATAATAATAATAATAATAATAATAATAATAATAATAATAATAATAATAATAATAATAATAATAATAATAATAATAATAATAATAATAATAATAATAAAAATAATAATAATAATAATAATAATAATAATACTTATAACAATAATAATAATGATAATAATAATAATTATAATAATAATAATAATAATAATAATAATAATAATAATAATAATAATAATAATAATAATAATAATAATAATAATAATAATAATAATAATAATAATTATAATAATAATATTAATAATAATAATAATAATAATAATAATAATAAAAATAATAATAATAATAATAATAATAATAATAATAATAATAATAATAATAATAATAATAATAATAATAATAATAATAATAATAATACTTATAATAATTATAATAATAATTGTAATAATAACAATCAACAATAATAATAATTATAAACAATAAATAATAATAATAACAATCATAATAATATTAATAAAAATGGTAATTATCATATTATACTTACGAATTTCTATTGTTATAATTGCTTATTATTAGTAGTAGAAGCTTAGAATAAATCAATATCCAAGTGATTATGTCATACTTACAGTCGTAGGGTATTGATCTCTAGTTTAAAACAATATAACATACAAAATCGTAAAGCGAACGCTTGTGAGATGGTCGGCATCAGCGAGATGCTCCCTTTACTTTCAACCTGAGCGTACTTTTTATCATTTCCCCATAACTTGGCGTAACATCGGCATTCAAGCCAGGACCCAGCGGGGGCCGTGGGCCGAATCTCTACCCCCACCCCCCACCCGTTGAGACCATTGCTTCAACCGTCACATTGTCCTGCTCTTGAAAGGAACTACCTACGCCAATGAGGAGCGCAGCATAACGACGCTTATATCAGCTATACTGAAGGAAGTACATGATGCAAACCATTTTTACCATCTCGAAACTGATGGACAATAATTATTTTCGTGTTTTATATTTTATTATTTTATTTTTTATTTAATTTTTTTAATTTTTTTAATTTTTTTATTTTTTTTTTATTTTTTTTTCTATTTTATTTTATTCAAACTTAGAAATGTTTAGAAAATGTTGTTTAGAAATGTTGTCGGGAGAATGTTCAGCAAAAGCAGGGGTAGTTGGTTATGTTAAACAATATCCAAGTCTCCATTTACCCCAAGTGGTTTGACCCAATGGCCACAGACTAGTATTCGTCTAGGCATGGCCATGGAAATTAATCACTAGAGTTCTTTCGTTTTTAGATTTTCAGATTTAGAGGTTACGTTTATTCCGAACAACACTTTAAAATTAAAATTTGTATTGAATTGTATCGCGAATTAGCCAAGCCGGGGTTCACAATGTGTATTGACTTGACAACTGGTGTGATGCAGCTATAGCCAGATTGTGAAGTGGCCGTGGTGAAGTGTGGGGGGGGGGGGGGGGGGGTTATAAACTATGTATCACTACGGGCGCAGAGAAGGTGGCAACGCGTAGGTTTACACTGGAGGGGATGGAAGGCTTGTGATCATTTTCATGCAAATCTCTGCGTTGTAATACCAGCCACGAACATTCTCTCAATCAGTCCTGCGAGGTGGCAAAACTGGGTGTGGATATACTTTAAAAGGTGTTCATGGTTTCTCATTTGTGGTAATCTAATGAATCTAGGACAAATTTCTAAATAATTCATAATTTTCGGTTAAATCAACGCGATGTAAAAAAGTGGCTGTTTGGCACGTTTAACATGTTGATGACTCGTTACTTTTTGTTATCCCCAGAGATGCCTCGCCCCCCCCAACCACAACGCGCCACCCAGCGCCGCCACCCGTGCTTTGCTCCTACCAAGCGTCAAATAACATAAGCCATTAAGTCGACCCTAAAATGCCAGCCACTTGTAAAAACCTTCATTAGTGTGCCTCGTAATAATGTTACACAAGCGGAGTGTAAATAGTAAGGCCTTAAAACAAAATTTAGTAAGCCGTTTAAGGTTTGTAAAATTCAAACTAGAAACAGAACACGTTTACAAATGTAAGTTCATAAACACGAACAATAGGCAACAATGAGTTCCGCTCTCAGTTCGGAATGTATTTTGACCGGGATTGAAACTTCAAATCCTGGAAGATTCCCGCAATTAATACATAGGGCTGGAGTATGGGAGTGAATAAGGATTGAATCCCATGATATGTAAACCCAATCTCACACCCGCCATGGGCTGTTGTATAACTAACTTATACATTCAAACAATTGTCGAATAAACCGGAAGGAACTCACAGTTGACGAATGAATTCTTGTCCGAATCGTAAACGTTATTTGTACATAAAGTCTCTTCTAGCCCTTCATTTAACTTCCAACATTTCTGAACAATCTTGTTCCTTCATTCATAGTTCATACCATGGCATGCCTTGCCAATAGTATTTCAATATTTCACTCCAATTAACTCCTTAATCCTACTTTATCTAATGTCTTCCTTGTTCAATCCACTTATTGATTCTAACGACACCTCCAATATCCACAGCTTCCATCATGCGTTTTACGAGTAGGAATCCCTGCTGTAGAGTGCATGACACCCATGGCTGAATTGTTACACACCTGATTAGCGGGAACAATCTAGGTGGACCTGCATGGCCGGGCTTAGCATCTAGTCGGGGTGGGCGTGGGTAGATTTGTTGCAGTGTGAAGATTGAGTAGGAAGGGCGCCACGTAATTGAGTTTGTTGTCGGGAAACCAATTACGAAAGAAATCCGATATAGTATATGAATGATAATATATTCTGCAGCTGTCAGATCTATATAGTAGGTACCAAAATTGATAATGAACATATAGTAAGTACCACAACATGAAAACAATGATAACAATATTATAGTCTACTACTTTTCTTACAAACTACATACATAATGCTAGGTTGTTTCTAATTATATTAATGCAAACAAAGTATATTTAAGTTCTCTCGTTATTGTAACTGCAATTGAAAGGCGACCGTGACGTGACGTATCGTATTATGTTTGTTTTGTTTGACGTGGTAGTTCCGCTACAGTAGGGGGCTGATTGGTCGCTCAAAGAAGTGCTGGTCTTCTGATGTTAGCACTGTGTTCAGTGTAGGCCAATGTGCTATACACACCACACTTGATCGCATTGATACTGTGACAGGTCTTACATTCTTTTAATTGGCCGGTGAGGAAATCGGCGGCTGCATCAACGTGGAACATCTCATTAATTAATACGATAATAATATCGTGCACTATGTAAATATAAAATTCAAAACGGTTTGAAATAACTTATAATTTACGGAGGTCTGTATGAGTCCTCATATATTCCTTCTCGTAGGTTACCGCTACTCCACAGCGACCTGTTCCCGTCAGGGTTCGACAGAGACTGGCCCGGGTTGTTATTGGCATTCTAAGTACGCACAACTGTTGTACGGTTATCTCGTTTTGCACTTTGTTCATATGTATGTTGAAGACGTTTATAATTCGTGACGCAAAACCTGGCGTCACAGTATGCACAATATGTGTCCCTCTTCAGGTGACTAACTATATTAGGATGCCTCAATAGTTGGAATGAAATGTTCAAGAGCTGTTATTCGTCTTGTAACCGAGGAAAGCTTCGGTAAAAACAGCCTTCAGTAAGGATTGTTGGGGACCGGTATCGAACCAGCGCCCTGCCTAGTCATAGTCTCTTGACAAACCTTTCTCTACCTAATAGCGTGGACTGTTATATACCATACCAAAACCAGGTCTATCTGTTTAAAAAATACCACCTACACAATTGTAACGAGGACGTCATACAACAATTAACGCTGAGATAGAAAACGTATTCTAAAACATTCACAGTTAGTAATAATATTAAAGACTGCATTTGAAATACTGTTACTCTATACCTGGTAACAAGGTAAACGATACACCATGTCATAACATGATTATAACAAGGTTCATCGTGCCGATGTATAAGACTGTTACTCTATACCTGGTAACAAGGTAAACGATACACCATGTCATAACATGATTATAACAAGGTTCATCGTGCCGATGTATAAGACTGTTACTCTATACCTGGTAACAAGGTAAACGATACACCATGTCATAACATGATTATAACAAGGTTCATCGTGCCGATGTATAAGACTGTTACTCTATACCTGGTAACAAGGTAAACGATACACCATGTCATAACATGATTATAACAAGGTTCATCGTGCCGATGTATAAGACTGTTACTCTATTCCTGGTAACGAGGTAAACAATACACCATGTCATTACATGATTATAACAAGGTTCATCGTGCCGATGTATAAGACTGTTACTCTATTCCTGGTAACGAGGTAAACAATACACCATGTCATTACATGATTATAACAAGGTTCATCGTGCCGATGTTTAAGACTGTTACTCTATACCTGGTAACAAGGTAAACAATACACCATGTCATAACATGATTATAACAAGGTTCATCGTGCCGATGTTTAAGACTGTTACTCTATACCTGGTAACGAGGTAAACAATACACCATGTCATAACATGATAATAACAAGGTTCATCGTGCCGATGTTTAAGACTGTTACTCTATACCTGGTAACAAGGTAAACAATACACCATGTCATAACATGATAATAACAAGGTTCATCGTGCCGATGTATAAGACTGTTACTCTATACCTGGTAACGAGGTAAACAATACACCATGTCATAACATGATTATAACAAGGTTCATCGTGCCGATGTATAAGACTGTTACTCTATACCTGGTAACAAGGTAAACAATACACCATGTCATAACATGATTATAACAAGGTTCATCGTGCCGATGTATAAGACTGTTATCTATACCTGGTAACGAGGTAAACAATACACCATGTCATTACATGATTATAACAAGGTTCATCGTGCCGATGTATAAGACTGTTACTCTATACCTGGTAACGAGGTAAACAATACACCATGTCATAACATGATTATAACAAGGTTCATCGTGCCGATGTATAAGACTGTTACTCTATACCTGGTAACGAAAAAACAATACACCATGTCATAACATGATTATAACAAGGTTCATCGTGCCGATGTATAAGACTGTTACTCTATACCTGGTTACGAGGTAAATGATACACCATGTCCTACCTTCACTCATGCTGTCATATTACAATCCTATACTCAACCGCCAATCGTGTGCACGCTGTTTCAACTATAGTGAACAGATACCTTTACTCATGGTGTAACTTATGCTGTCATATTACATTCTTATACTCAACTACCAGTCGCATGCACGCTGTTTCAACTAAAGTAAACAGATACCTACACTCATGCTTTCATATTACATTCTTACACTCAACCGCCAGTTGCGTGCACGCTGTTTAACTAAAGTAAATAGATACCTACACTCATGCTGTCATATTACATTCTTATACTCATCCGCCAGTTGCGTGCATGCTGTTTCAACAAAAGTGAACAGATACCTACACTCATGATGTCATATCACATACTAATATTCAACCGCCAGTTGCGTCTCGCTGTTTCAACTAAAGTGTACATATACCTATACTCATGCTTTCATATCACATTCTTATATTTATCCGTTAGTCGCGTGCACGCTGTTTCAACTAAAGTAAAGCAATACCTACACTCATGCTTTCATATTACATTCTTATACTTAACCGCCAATTGCGCGCACGCTGTTTTAACCAGAGTAAACAGATACCTATGCTCATGCGTTTGACAATAATCAACAATATACAGTAATCCGCGTCACGACATCTCTTCAATTATAAAAGTTCTTATTTTGATATTTTATTTGGGGAGATGTTATAAAACGATACAATTACACATAGTTGCTTGTGTAATATGGTGCCAAGTCTTATCCAGTATCCGATCCCGCCCACTTTACCTCCCTTCCTTGGTTCAAAGCAAAATAATCAACTTTCGTGAGAGAGCGCCACGTACCCGAGCCAAATGTGTGATTTGCAGAGCATTCGTACTAAACATCTCACGTCTACATTATTTCTTGGATCACGCTCATATTTTGTATCCGCATTAACAATGATACTGTTAATTCACGTACCTAGAGTTTTGTCCAAATTCGATATTGTTCGGACACAAACAAATTTTAAACGGGGACTAAAATTTACGAAAAACGAAAAAATGTAGGGACATTTGAAACCCGAGAACAAAAAATATATGCATTAATCTAATAAAAACTCTATGTACGTAAAACACCAGTTTAGTTCTGAAAATGCTGGTTGAAACAGAATCGAAATAAGTGGATGAAAAAGCACGTAGTTTGTGTAGTACGCAAGTACTGCACGCCGGACGCTCAGAGTGGTACTCTGGCCGCACACAATAATATTTTATTGGTTTCCAAAATGACAACAATAATGATTGAAATATTTTAAATTTTGTTAATCCAGTTTTTATTTCTTATGACATTACGTAAATGTTGGTAAGTACTTAGAAATCACGTTTTAATATTATGTTTAGCGTTCATTACTTAAAGCCTTGGATTTGATGTGGTAATTGAGCCCTTGCGCCAAGAATGGAAACACTATAGTGTGACTGTGAACATTGTCTACATGGGGTATAGTTGTTTCATACGACTAAAAGACTTCCTAGCCGACTATTATCGTTTGCCACATTTCCATTCTTGTTTGGCTTGAGATGTAGCTATGGATGTTGTCCATACCAATGTCATGTACCCTAGATCTAACTGATATAATAGTGTCAAGAATTTGTGTATATGTATTCTTCGGGATTTAATGGGTTTCATCTTCTGTTGCTATGGACAGATCACTGTTATTCTCGTTTTCATCTTCTCTGCTCTACTGGCATTAACGTCTCGCGCTGGTACTAGCATTAACGTCTCGCACTGGTACTGGCATTGTCTCGCACTGGTACTGGCATTAATGTCTCGCATTGGTACTGGCATTAACGTCTCGCACTGGCACTGGCATTAACGTCTCGCACTGGCACTGGCATTAACGTCTCGCACTGGTACTGGCATTAACGTCTCGCGCTGGTACTGGCATTAACGTCTCGCGCTGGTACTGGCATTAACGTCTCGCACTGGAACTGGCATTAACATCTCGCACTGGTACTGGCATTAACGTCTCGCGCTGGTACTGGCATTAACGTCTCGCACTGGCACTGGCATAAACGTCTCGCACTGGCACTGGCTTTAACGTCTCGCACTGGTACTGGCATTAACGTCTCGCATTGGTACTGGCATTAACGTCTCGCACTGGTACTGGCATTAACGTCTAACATTGGTACTGGCATTAACGTCTCGCGCTGGGTCTGGCATTAACGTCTCGCACTGGTACTGGCATTAACGTCTTGCGCCGGTACTGGCTTTAACGTCTCGTGCTGATACTGGCATTAACGTCTCGCACTGGTACTGGCTTAAACGTCTCGCGCTGGTACTAGCATTAACGTCTCGCACTGGTACTGCCATAAACGTCTTGCACTGGTACTAGCTTAACGTCTCGCGCTGGTACTGGCATTAACGTCTCGCACTGGTACTGGCATTAACGACTCACGCTGGTAATAGCATTAACGTCTCGCATTAGTACTGACATTAACGTCTCGCACTGGCACTGGCATTAACGTCTCGCACTGGTTCTGGCATTAACGTCTCGCGTTGGTACTGGCATTAACGTCTCGCACTGGTACTGGCATTAAGGTCTCGCACTGGCACTGGCATTAACGTCTCGCGTTGGTACTGGCATTAACGTCTCGCACTGGTACTGGCATTAAGGTCTCGCACTGGCACTGGCATTAACGTCTCGCACTGGTACCTGCATTGTCTCGCACTGGTACTGGCTTTAACGTCTCGCGCTGATACTGGCATTAACGTCTTTGCACTTGTACTGGCATTAACGTCTCGCGCTGGTACTGGCATTAACGTCTCGCACTGGCACTGGCATTCACGTCTCGCACTGGTTCTGGCATTAACGTCTCGCACTGGTTCTGGCATTCACGTCTCGCGCTGGTACTGGCATTTACGGCTAGCGCTGGTACTAGCTTAACGTCTCGCACTGGAACTGGCATTAACATCTCGCACTGGTACTGGCATTAACGTCGCGCACTGGTACTGGCATTAACGTCTCGCACTGGCACAGGCATTAACGTCTCGCACTGGAACTGGCATTAACATCTCGCACTGGTACTGGCATTAACGTCTCGCACTGGTACTGGCATTAACGTCTCGCACTGGCACTGGCATTAACGTCTCGCACTGGAACTGGCATTAACATCTCGCACTGGTACTGGCATTAACGTCTCGCGCTGGTACTGGCATTAAAGTCTCGCACTGGCACTGGCATTAACGTCTCGCACTGGTTCTGGCATTCACGTCTCGCCCTTGAACGTCTTTCCAAAAATCACTTTTCAGTGTGAGTGTGTGGTGTGATGAAGTGGTTTGCGGCCTAATGGTGACGATTGTACAACGTGACTTATGTTGTTGGAACCCACAGTCCCACATTCCCACAGTCCCACACTGCCTCGACTGTGATGGCCACGTGGGATGACAGAGAAACGCGTCGCTCTTGTTCCGGGTCGGGCTGACCAACATCATCTCAATGAGGTGAGACAATTAAGGAAACCATCACTCACTCCATGTCAGCAGTATTGTCCTCCTTCACCACAACTATATGGGCTATCTCTTATCATGTCATGCCACTTGGCGACATTAATTATAAGTTCATGTAAGACAAAATAGCTCACCTCTGCAAATTGCATTTATTTTATTGCAAAATACAAAAAAAAAAGGGTTTGCGGTTACTATAACGAGAAGGAACAATTGTATTTAACACGCTGGGAAAGACATAGACAATCGTGCAGCTCTAATTTAAACTTGAAGATGTATTATTAATGAGGGAGGCACAACACAAAGCTTTAATATACTTAACGATTTAATTTCCGAGAATAAAGATTCGTTATTTAGTTCCAGACGATCAACGTTCATTAGAATTCATTATTAAGATTTAAAATATATCCATGTGTTCATGACTCGTCTATATGAATATTATATGTCGCAATAAATAAAGGGAAGGATACCTCTACGTCAAAAACCGCACAAAATTTTCATTTTTAAATTATATCTCACGAAGAAGAAGAAGAAGAAGAAGAAGAAGAAGAAGAAGAAGAAGAAGAAGAAGAAGAAGAAGAACCACAGCCAGAATACATGTTTATACTTAACTCAGTTTGCTATAACCACAGCCAGTTAACCCAGCAACAATACATGTTTACACTTCACTCAGTTTGCTATAACCACAGCCAGTTAACACAGCCAGAATACATGTTTATATATAACTTAGTTTGCTATAACCACAGCCAGTTAACCCAGCAAGAATACATGTTTATACTTAACTCAGTTTGCTATAACCACAGCCAGTTAACACAGCCAGAATACATGTTTACACTTCACTCAGTTTGCTATAACCACAGCCAGTTAAAACTTCCAGAATACATGAGTATACTTTACTCAGTTTGCTACAACCACAGCCAGTTAACACAGCCAGAATACACGTTTATATATAACTTAGTTTGCTATAACCACAGCCAGTTATCCCAGCAAGAATACATGTTTATACTTAACTCAGTTTGCTATAACCACAGCCCGTTAACCCAGCAAGAATACATGTTTATACTTAACTCAGTTTGCTTAAACCACAGCCAGTTAACACAGCCAGAATACATGTTTATACTTAACTCAGTTTGCTATAACCACAACCAGTTAACCCAGAAAGAATACATGTCTACACTTAACTCAGTTTGCTATAATAACAGCCAGTTAACACAGCCAGAATACATGTTTATACTTAACTCAGTTTGCTATAACCACAGCCAGTTAACCCAGCAAGAATACATGTTTATACTTTACTCAGTTTGCTATAACCACAGCCAGTTAACCCAGCAAGATTACATGTTTATACTTAACTCAGTTTGCTATAATTACAGCCAGTTAACCCAGCAAGAGTACATGAGTATATATAACTCAGTTTTCTATAACCACAGCCAGTTAACCCAGCAAGTATACATGTATATACTTAATTCAGTTTGCTATAACCACAGCCAGTTAACCCAGCAAGATTACATAAGTATACTTAACTCAGTTTGCTATAACCACAGTCAGTTAACCCAGCAAGAATACATGTATATACTTAACTTAGTTTGCTATAACCACAGCCAGTTAACCCAGCAAGATTACATGAGTATACTTAACTCAGGTTGCTATAACCACAGCCAGTTAACCCAGCAAGATTACATGTTTATACTTAACTCAGTTTGCTATAACCACAGCCAGTTAACCCAGCAAGAATACATGTTTATACTTAACTCAGTTTGCTATAATTACAGCCAGTTAACCCAGCAAGAGTACATGAGTATACTTAACTCAGTTTGCTATAACCACAGCCAGTTAACCCAGCAAGTATACATGTATATACTTAACTCAGTTTGCTATAACCACAGCCAGTTAACCCAGCAAGATTACATGAGTATACTTAACTCAGTTTGCTATAACCACAGCCAGTTAACCCAGCAAGAATACATGTTTATACCTAACTCAGTTTGCTATAACCACAGCCAGCTAATCCAGCAAGATTACATGAGTATACTTAACTCAGTTTGCTATAACCACAGCCAGTTAACCCAGCAAGAATACATGTTTATACTTAACTCAGTTTGCTATAACCACAGCCAGTTAACCCAGCAAGATTGCATGTTTATACTTAACTCAGTTTGCTATAACCACAGCCAGAATACATATTTATACGCCACTGAGAATGAGATTGCTATAGCTACATTTGCATTTCTATTTCTTATAAGGTATTATTTAGCCGTCCGCGGTATAACATTAGGCTGGGGCGCAGGTCCATTATAAGCGTATGCCTATACTGACGAGGGTTCGAATTTCGCATAAGGCTTGAGTTTTTTGTAAGTGTCTTTCATCTCCATATATCCCGTCTGACCACCTCTACTAATAGCATGACTACAATCAAGAGCCGTAAAATTTAACAAGAATCATCAGTATATTAAATTTAGGAATTGTAAATCTTATGTGCATTTATGTCAGTGTGTAGGCTTACAGCTAGTCTGAATTAACATCCCACAGAAGTTCGTGCAAAACTAACGTAATAATTGCTAGGAATTAGCAGAGATGATACAGATAAAAATGTTGTTTACCTATTTTGTGGTGGACAATGATTTATGCCTAAACCACAGAAAGATATATTGAAACTTAATATAAACCAGGCATGCAACCATCCAAAGTGTCCACAAATCAAGAACCATGGTGCACTTAGAACCTTTGGGTCAGGGCTTCTCAATCTGCGCCCACGACCCCAAATGTATAAATAAAAAAACTCGCGACCCCGTCTTATATAGCACCTTATTTGTGTAGCTCATATACATATATGTATACTGAAATAGAGGATCGCTTGTTAGCCAATATTTGCAGCGATTCGCTTCGTTTTGACATTTTTATAAGCGGATGCAAGAGTAAGGAAGTTTACCGCTGATTGTATTTTTCAAATTTTCTATATATTATTATACATCTTTTTATAAATTTCATTTAAAAAGTTCGATTCTATAAACCTTAGTTTCTATTTTTCATAAGTTCGCGACGCCATTTTGATTGTTTGACCCCGGCGGGGTCGCGACCCACAGTTTGAGATACCCTGATCAAGTCTAGTTAGCGTGCATGTGAAGAAAGATAGAGCATTACTTTAATTCCATTTTATGTATTCGACGCCTTGGTGCTAAAATATGTAGGTCTTATGTTTAGACACAGCTGAGATTTCAAGCACAATATTCAATTACGCGGACGCCCGTGTAAGGAAGGCCACACTGGCTGGCTACGGCGCTGTGGGGTAGTTTCTCTCTACTGGCCGAACAAAAAGAAGCGAACGGCGCCCCTGCTCAACCAAGCGGAGCAATACGAACGCAGGCGTCGTCGAATATATCGCAGCTAAGAACCGCACCTTGGAATTAAATCTAATTAATCAGGCGGTAATGGGACCACAGCCGGTACGATCTGTCCATATTTCACCGTTAACTCGAGCAGCGCAGCGCACTTTTCCAAGGCGTGAATTTCCCGAAAAGGGACCCATAAAGTGTGAGGGGGTAAAGTGGGAAGGCGTGAGAAGCGAGAAGATTGGTCGGGGATTAGAGACTTGGAGCAGGAGTAGAATAAGAATAAGGAAATAGAGAAGCGAAAGAAAGTCATCCCAATGGAGCAGTGAGTTGGTGGAATGAAGTGAACCAAGGTAATCGCCCAACCAAGCTTCAGAAATACCAAACGTGGAGAAATGGCAAACAGAAAGAAATAATTCACATGAAGGTGTTCCTTTCATACTCGAATGGTCATTGCCAGGAAACCAATCTATATGCGTACGTCTCTGCTATATTACGACAAATACATATGATTCGGGTGTTGGCATTTGCAATCTTTATACACGCACACGCACACGCACCGCATGAATGTAATAGTGCATACTTGCAAGATTGCAGTCTACACTTTGAATCCGCCCTTGTAATACAACAAGAAAGGGTTGTTATATGATTCAGCTATCACTGCATCATATTGCAGAGCTGTTTCGTATCGCGATCGTGGCAAAATGTATTGATATCGAACTCACATAATACATCGCTATAAATAACAGGTGATAATCTCATATAATGAGACTATATAATTCGATTTAGATTTTTTTGTCGACATGTTCCATGAGTAATTACCTTTACGACTACTTTCATACATAAAAAACTAAATTTGTAACAATACTTATGACGTTAGTTGATTTCCTCATTTCTCACATTGCAAAGATAACGTTAGTCATGTTAATATATCACGTACACTTGCATTCCTTAACTAGGGCTTTAAATACGTTTTAGTTTTACAATTAATAAACTAGCAATACATCAATTTTAATTTTAGTTCTCCGGCTAATTCGATCCGGCTCGACAACAGTTGAGTCCACTCACCACGCTGGCTCAATTGTATTCCTATCACGGTCAATTAGGAGGAGCCATGTTTGGCCCCCTGCGATTGTCAGTGAGCTCGCTGATTGGCTGGATTCTTGAATAGAAGCCAGTCGGTCAACCATCAGAAGCTTCCTGGCTCACAGCATAATAACACTCACTATCACACAACACATGTGGCTATGATAATGGCCTAAACTTGGCCATGACATAGAGTGATCGGTTATAACAGCCTACATGAACCATGTTACGTCACACAGGGAGGCAGTGATCGGTTATAACAGCCTACATGAACCATGTTACGTCACACAGGGAGGCAGTGATCGGTTATAACAGCCTGCATGAACCATGTTACGTCACACAGGGAGGCAGTGATCGGTTATAACAGCCTGCATGAACCATGTTACGTCACACAGGGAGGCAGTGATCGGTTATAACAGCCTGCATGAACCATGTTACGTCACACAGGGAGGCAGTGATCGGTTATAACAGCCTGCATGAACCATGTTACGTCACACAGGGAGGCAGTGATCGGTTATAACAGCCTGCATGAACCATGTTACGTCACACAGGGAGGCAGTGATCGGTTATAACAGCCTGCATGAACCATGTTACGTCACACAGGGAGGCAGTGATCGGTTATAACAGCCTGCATGAACCATGTTACGTCACACAGGGAGGCAGTGATCGGTTATAACAGCCTGCATGAACCATGTTACGTCACACAGGGAGGCAGTGATCGGTTATAACAGCCTGCATGAACCATGTTACGTAACACAGGGAGGCAGTGATCGGTTATAACAGCCTGCATGAACCATGTTACGTCACACAGGGAGGCAGTGATCGGTTATAACAGCCTACATGAACCATGTTACGTCACACAGGGAGGCAGTGATCGGTTATAACAGCCTGCATGAACCATGTTACGTCACACAGGGAGGCAGTGATCGGTTATAACAGCCTGCATGAACCATGTTACGTCACACAGGGAGGCAGTGATCGGTTATAACAGCCTACATGAACCATGTTACGTCACACTAGGAGGCAGTGATCGGTTATAACAGCCTGCATGAACCATGTTACGTCACACAGGGAGGCAGTGATCGGTTATAACAGCCTGCATGAACCATGTTACGTCACACAGGGAGGCAGTGATCGGTTATAACAGCCTGCATGAACCATGTTACGTCACACAGGGAGGCAGTGATCGGTTATAACAGCCTGCATGAACCATGTTACGTCACACAGGGAGGCAGTGATCGGTTATAACAGCCTGCATGAACCATGTTACGTCACACAGGGAGGCAGTGATCGGTTATAACAGCCTACATGAACCATGTTACGTCACACAAGGAGGCAGTGATCGGTTATAACAGCCTGCATGAACCATGTTACGTCACACAGGGAGGCAGTGATCGGTTATAACAGCCTGCATGAACCATGTTACGTCACACAGGGAGGCAGTGATCGGTTATAACAGCCTGCATGAACCATGTTACGTCACACAGGGAGGCAGTGATCGGTTATAACAGCCTGCATGAACCATGTTACGTCACACAAGGAGGCAGTGATCGGTTATAACAGCCTACATGAACCATGTTACGTCACACAGGGAGGCAGTGATCGGTTATAACAGCCTGCATGAACCATGTTACGTCACACAGGGAGGCAGTGATCGGTTATAACAGCCTGCATGAACCATGTTACGTCACACAAGGAGGCAGTGATCGGTTATAACAGCCTGCATGAACCATGTTACGTCACACAGGGAGGCAGTGATCGGTTATAACAGCCTGCATGAACCATGTTACGTCACACAGGGAGGCAGTGATCGGTTATAACAGCCTGCATGAACCATGTTACGTCACACAGGGAGGCAGTGATCGGTTATAACAGCCTGCATGAACCATGTTACGTCACACAGGGAGGCAGTGATCGGTTATAACAGCCTGCATGAACCATGTTACGTCACACAAGGAGGCAGTGATCGGTTATAACAGCCTGCATGAACCACGAACCATAAACCCAGCCAAGCTCATGATAAACTGTTCTCGTATATGGAGACCCGAATAATGTTGTAACATAAACAAACAGCTTTTTGACTTGTAGTGTTTCCTTCGTATTCGGAGAAGAATATGCAAATGTGTCTTATTTATTATACAAGTCAAGTGGCGCAAACCAAGTGATATTTTCAACAAAATGGACACATACTTGAATTCCTTTTTAAATTAATAAATGAATGTATGGCTTGGAGTTCTTGCAGGCGGTCCATTTCTCTTGTATGTAAGGTTGGAAAGAACCGGGCTGTGGGTTTTCTTCAAAGGAATTTTAAAATTGCAAGTATAATAATGAACGTGCTAGGGGGTCTAGATTACAAAAACATGCATTCGTACGCGTGGTTCAATATTAGTAATATTTCATAGTTTAAAGTGGAAATATACGTAACATTTACCATGGGTTTGCATGAGCTGGAATTTTCATGTTTTCATCATAATGGTCTCACATTTATTTCTGCCAATATCTCGCCAACCCCCCGCTCTCCCCCCCCCCCCTTCCCCTCCTCATGCACACTATGAAAATCACCCCAGCCCCTCCTTTATCTCCCCTCTTACTCAGATCATATGGCCATTTTGATTTTTCAACAAACGCTAAAGCTATGGGAAGTATGAGTCTACTCCCGTGCACACCCATATAGGGCACAGCACAACACACCTCACATACTTGTTCCATTGGGCATAGGTTCTTTGCTTTTGCTGATCAGATTGAAGTAAAGCTAAGAACTTATGTGATACTAAAGCCAGCTAGGACGGAAAATGTTTTCCCTATACAAATCGGAATTACACATCGGTTTTTATGAATGTTTACTATATACTAAGTAGTCACGTAGGCTTGTAGTTAGTACTTACAAAATGTTATATAAATTGCTCTTAGCCAAAATATGAGACAAGAAAACAAATATCGTTACTCATTATCATACCATATAAGCATTTGTGGAACTATATAAGTGATCCTTTGGGTACAAAAATAGAGTTATATGGGTAATTGTTCTAGTCTCTGTCCAAATGCGTTTTGAAGAACCAGACAAATTGTCAGTAGTGGTGGTGTTAGTATGAGACGTAAAAATTAAACAGGCTTTAAACTAAATATCTGATGTGGTAGCAATTATAATTACACATTTTAGTTAAGATGCATTACATGGGAATTCAAATCACTATAAGGCGTGGCAGAACGAATTTAATTTATTTTCTTACAAATCAAATTTAATATGAATCATTTGTAGAAATTATTTTTAAATTATAAGCAATATGGTAATAATATAATACTAAATAGTTCACTTTTCATGAGATCATTTGTCTTATCCGTAGGCACATGGGGTCAGGGTCAAACTTTAGAAGAGAATATTAAACTAAATGAAATGTACGTGCGTGCGTTATACCGTGACTGTACCTAGGGTCCACGGATGTGAGAGAGGGTCTCTCAACAATGAGCGGCGTCCATATCTGTTTTGTCAAATGGTCCCTTCCTCGCTGCATGTCAGACAGAATGAGTCAGTTGGTGATCTGTCTCGCAAAGAGCTACTGTGTTAGTTGCGTCGTGCTCTGCTCTGCTCAAGCCACATTCAGGTATTACTTCAACTAAGTTGTTAACAATGAATATTTCTAGTCGTTGTGGGAATCCGTTAACACTATATTATGTAGCTAGTAAACTAAAAATGCAATTTCGTTAGAAAATCTCTTCAAAAAGTCTACTTTAGCTTGGTTTTTATTTGTTTTCTCAAATAAAGTGGAAGAAATAAATTATTGCAGTGAAGTCAACAACTTGGGCCACTGTCTTCTTTATTTCTTGTTTTAATAGGTTTCTTACAAGTAAGCCTAAGGGTTTCAAGGGACTGCTTTATGTAGGAAGCTAATGGTTTCATTCATTGGTTTCAAATATTACACTCGTAAAAGCTCACAGCCCAACTTTTGAAAGTTTGGAACTTGTTTTCACAACTTTTCAAATTGGAGAAACTTTGAATTTGGTGCCAAAGTGGGCTCGTAAAACATAATGTCGCTAACTGGAACCTTATGAAAACACTTCTCCTATGTGTGATCAGTGCCGTGAAAAGAGACCCGATGGGTGTTTTTTTCGTTATAGTTTTGGCTGTGTTATTCCCTAGTACGATGTAAATAGTGAATATTATAGTCCTCGCAAGATTACGATACTTTATTATACCAATCCTTAACACATTCAGCCTCAACTCACATGTTATCATTAGTTTATGTGCAGTCCCAACCAGACTATAGGTACTTTGAGTTGTTATTCTACCCTGGAACTCTTAGGCCCAACTTATACTCGGTATGCAAAGTGACTTAACAAAAACAATAAATGGCAAGATACAAGATATCTTACTTCTGTAAAAATTCTAAATTTTTTCAATCGAATGAGTTGTGCTTAATTAATAATTTAGCTTGCGTAACACATTTCTGGATACTTGTATAGAAAATCTAGTCATAGGTATAAAATACATAGGCTAATAGAATTGAATGTACGGTATTGAGACTTTTATTCAAACCGTTTTTAATGATCTCACGATCGCTACATAAATTACAACTGAAGTGCAGACTTGGCATGACGAGGAGGTAAGAGTTACGGCCAACTCACGTGGCGTTAGACATGGTTGCAGATTTATGGTAACTTTTTGTCAGTCTATAATAATTAAATAGTCGTTAATCTATCTGGAATAGAATTTATTCTGGCAAGTCATGCAAAGTAAGTAGCGGTTCGTTCTTAGATCTGTGGGAAAGACTTGATATACACATTCGTGCAAGCGCTCACCACAATAGAATGCAGCCATTCCGTAATATTTTACTCTTAATTATGCCATGTATCATTGCAAATTGAGTTTCAGTGTTTCATATTCAAATTTGTAGAGCTAGCATCACCTCCACGGTTGTTCTCGGGCTGATCTGGTTAGGCCAGCCCCTTGCGTCGGAGCCCCACCTATCCCCCCTCATCTCCTCCTCGCCCGCCCCTCCTCCGCCGTAGGACGCCCAACGTCGGCGTCGGTGCAGGCATTCGACGCTCGACACCCTTCAACGTCGCGAGCGTCTCTTAGGCACTATCAAAACATCCACTCCGCTGGAACTAGGTGAGTTGTGTTCTATACTCAAGGTAAACATTGCACAGAACTAGGCTCTTCCAAGCACAGAAAACATTTTCAGAACCCGCAACTGTCAAACGATAACATGTTTAAGTCATCATTTTGGAGGGATTCATGTATTTTAGACGTTTTTTAAATAGATGAATCAGCTTTTGTAATTATTGGACATACGTGCACTTATCTTGTAACTTTGTGATGCATGTAAAGGGGCAGCCATTGCATGAATCTGATATATGCGACATAACAAGGTTAAGATGCGTTTGCATTGCACAAAATTCGCATCAACTTTCGACTTTCTATTTAGAGAATTAATATTAGACAAAACATACATACATAAGAGATAAGAGATGGGCGTAGACGTGTCTAAAGGGAGCTATTCTCATTGTATTTAGCAAGATTCGCTGCGAGGAAAGCCTGTGCGTATTGATCAGTAATTATGGCAGGTCTACGGTTGGTGTCTTTTGACAGCGGATGGGCAGCCATATTGCTGACGTCACGACCCTCACATCGTCAAATGAGCCATTACTTGTGTGCTTGACATTGGTTTTCTTTCTTCATGTATACTAGCGGTTCGTTGTGGAGCTGTCCTGTGCTGTTCTGCGCTGTCCTGTGCTGTCCTCTGCTGTCCTGTGCTGTCTGCCATCGAAGGGGTTCTTCCAGTTTCTGACTTATGGGCAAGTACACACATATAAAATATTTATGAAATAAGTCAGGTTCAAAAATATGATTGAATCTTGAATTTAACTATGTTTTTTTTCCAAAATCGTAAGCTGTTCTGCCGATAAAATACCAAATCAATGTGAAGGCTTACGTATAAACTAGTCAGTATTTTTCATTTCATGTGGCAATTTTCTGATAACTCTTTCAAATAATTGTTTTCAATATGAGAGCTATATGTCACTTTTGGAGATTTTGAGAGGTTATTCATCTCAGTATTGCCTAAGCCTATTTGACTACGTGTCTATTTTTAGACGCGAACGTATTTTGGCTGTAGATATTAATAATAGTATAACTAATAAATAGTCATTACTAATTAATATTTGTAATCATTCCTGAATTTCATTTATGCCAAAATAGTAATACTATACTAGTATAGTTGACATGCAACAAGATAAACATACTTACGATTGTGTAAACATTAATTTTCATAGATTTCGAAAAGTTATGTTATATTTTAGAATCATGCCGTGCTTTCTATCGGGCATTTCGACTATGTATAAACCTGCTTGGCATATAGTTGGCCCGTGTTAACTATTAACAGGAACACGTTCACTTTTCTCCGCCATTTATTGTTACTTCATGTCACTACGTGCATGGTTCTTGCTTTAGGATTTTCATACCCTTTCGAAATCCCTAGACCTATAAACAATAGAAAACATGACCCCTGGAAAATCCCTTTCCTCCCTTGCCAGACAACTACCTGGAATAAATCACTTAACAAGATAGCCCCCCTTTCCCTCTCTCCCCCTCTACCCCAGGGGGTTTACTGACTGAAACCCTCAATGCCCGAGATCTAGAGCTCCCCTGAGCCCATGGGGAAACATTCTTGCTCTGCGTGGAACGGGTACCACAAAACAAACCTACAGAGAAAATTAATAGCAGACCTTTACACAAGGTTTGTAAGAAATACCTTGTACCATCTCTCCCCTTCACCCCCTCCACCACCCGCCAGCGCCATGTATTGATTATAAAGTAGTTCAACTTCTCTTACAATTTGTCTTTATTTAATTATTTGTCTACAATTAAACTTGTGTAACAAACACTATTCTTAATTTCCATTAGTTATAAAACATAACTGATTTTAAGAAAGCTCCCCCTCCCCCCAGCTATCAGTAATAAATATCATTCATTTGCCTTTCATCCAAATATTAATTATTATTTTTTTTTCTACAAGAATGCATTTCATTTCCATTCACTTCATTAACATCAATTGATTACATAGTTTTTGAAGAAAATTCCGTATAAGATGGCCAAAAAGGGTCTCTCCCCCTCCCCCCCCCCCCCCTTCACCCAAAATTATTATCTAATTTGAAATTGATAACACTTGGTTGTCTTATTAGTGCAATAATCAACCTTGTCTATATGCTTTCTCTCATTTTCATTTAATAAATTAAGTTAAGACGATTGCTTGATTTTTTTAAAGATAACCGGTCACCCCCTCCCCCCCCCCTCCCCCAAATGGGATTATTAATAATTAAAGCTTTACATGTGACTGGTTCGAAATTTGTTTCATTAACATCTCTTGTACAGAACAACAATCAATATCCAATAATAAATAACGATCTAACCTTTTCTTTTAAACACGATATTTTTTAATAAAGCTCCCCCCCCCCCCCCCCCCCCCCATCAATCACCAGTTGTGTTATTAGAGTTGCCTCAATGTGTATCCCATTCAGACGCATGTTTCCTAGGCAAACTATTCCAATATCCAAAGAGTTTAAAACCATATGTTGAGGGGTCATTGAACTTGTGCTGTGATCTTTGTGTTTGTATTTCAGGGTCGCGGAATGACGTCATCAGCCGGGTCAGCGTCTGCGTCAGTCGGGCTACTTTTATTACACCTTACATCATAACAACACAAGACACGTCACGGTATAGCAATATTAGTTGGTGGGTTCAACATTGTTTGTAATATTTGCCTAATAATGATAACAATGTTTTATTAGCCCCGGTTAGCTGATGCAACTGGCAACCAAGTCACTGACTAATTACTATCTTTATTTTGTTTAATTCATTTGTCTCCCATTGGTTTGGCTTAAGATTTTACGATATGACCGTTTAAAAATCAAGAACGTAATCGTATCCATAAATTATCTGGGATTTCTAATCACAGTCTGATAATATCCATTTAAATGTTCAATCAAAAACCTCAAT
Source organism: Isoperla grammatica (assembly GCA_945910005.1). Classification (NCBI taxonomy): domain Eukaryota; kingdom Metazoa; phylum Arthropoda; class Insecta; order Plecoptera; family Perlodidae; genus Isoperla; species Isoperla grammatica. The sequence continues at coordinate 42,344,483 of OX246746.1, forward strand.
TCAAAATATAATATTCTAGGTTGTTCTCGTTTCATTAATTCAAAATCAGTTTTGTCTATAAACAATGTCATTATTTAGAACACACTGCACACTTAGATTATAGATACATCAAGAAGGTAGATAAATGAAAGACCTTGACAGAATGACGTCACGCTACGCTGCAACGAGGTCTGGATGTCCTTGAGCTTGGAGTCTGGCTTCTGGAAGCTGGAAGCTTATGTGAGACCACCTGTACGTATACTGAATGTATCCTGAGTGTCATAATATTTCCGGTATACCTTCAGTATACGTAACAGGAGGCCGCACTATCATCTCGCCTTCAAGTCTTGCCGACACTTTCCGACTCCGCCATTATTCGTTCCAGGTTTTACCAAAACAAATTACTCTGTACAGATAAATGTAATGTTCTGTCTTTCATAAATAAAATATAATATACCTTGTCTTTTTTACTTTTAATCAATTTAATGAAGTATTCCTCAACCTATTCTCAAAACATATACATCAGATTGTATTATTTATATTGTATGAATAACCAGGAACAATCCCAGGGGTTTTCGAAACGCTCCCCAATTAATTACTCCCCTTTGCATGGAAGCTTAAACGAGAAATTAGATTAATGAGTTTAAGGTGAACCATTTTTATTTTGTAAGGTTAATTTTGTGTTACTGTTAATTAAAGTTTACGATTTACAGTCTTATTCAATGTTTTATCAAATATATATATAAAAGTCGTACGTTACATTTTGGTTATTGTTGTGTTAAATGAAACTTGCTGCAAAAACTTATATTCAAAAAGTAATAATATTGTTAAAGAATAAGTACCGTGTGGTCATATACGAGTGAAGAAGGCTTCACCTAGTTGCTGCATCTAATAAACGATTAATGTTGTATGTTGTATGCACAAGTACAATGAATGCTACATGAATTAGTAACATAAGCACGATGGCCCAATTGTTCAGTTCACAACTCGGAGATTCTCAGTTCAATTGGTAATGCGCTCTTTTATGGAGTCTTTTATGGCCGCCACCTAGGGATGTAGCGACGCTAGGCTAGGCCCTAGGCTTTCAACGCTTACACAGACAGCTCAACCTTTTCAGGATTGATTGAAAGGGTTGTGTCTTCGATGGTAACTTTCTATTTTAGGGCTGTTTTTAACTTCAACTTTATAGCAGATGAAAGGGTTGAAGAATTGTTGAGTAAGAGAAAGTCTTAACCCTTTTCGACGTAAAATAAATACGGTCTGAGTTGGACCAATCCGTGGTCTGGACTTTTAGAAAGCGTAGGATTATTGAAATGATCCCTTTACTTGGTGGGGCTCAGTCGTAAAGTGGTGAAGTCGTGAGCAGAGCTGCGGTTTGCTGGGATGGAGGGATCTACAACTACTGAGGTGATTACTTTACTTACTACGCTTACGTGTATGGGATATCAGCATGCTCATATTTTACACATTTATTTTCATTCATATTTTTCACATTTTTCTAATTTATATTCGATGACCCAAATTCTCTTAAATACTAAACGCAATTTTATTTTTTATCATTTTTAAAGAACACATAGTATATACACCACAAGGACCTAACATGCCGTTAGGTCCATATAGTAGAGTTCTTGCTAATTGAATACTGCCATTATGTTGGTAAAAGAGGTAAAATAGGCAGTTGTTACTAAATCATAATTTGTTCTCATGGTGGATATTGTAATACTGACCTCATGTTTATTTAATGCAAGAACTGAAATGATAACAGTTCGGTTTAGACTGGAATGAAACGAGAAATCTGAAGGAAATCAACAAATTGAGTTTAAAAAAAAGTAAAATTCGAAAATTCGTGCTGACCAAATTTTATATCGTAGTGTAGAAGAATATCCAAACAGATTGATTAAATCTTGTACAATTTCTATGGAGTTTTCATTCCTTAAAATAGGCATGCACGTCTCTTGCATAATTCTCTCTATTGACAGCTGTAGCGAGTAGGTATACGATTAGAATTTCTCAAACGCATACTTAATTTTACGGGACGATATAATCATATCGTCCAATTATTTTCCTGTTTGGCCTTCTTTCATTATTAATGTAGGCTTAAAGCTAAATTAGTTTTTTCATACATTTAATAATCATTACATAAATATTAAATATTTAAATAAATAAATATATAACTTAATATTTATCCAGTAAAAAACTAATTCACATTACGGGTAACACGTATTTCTTGGTTTGTGAACTAAATTACATAATAGGGTTGAAGGTTTGACACAGCATTCCTGCTTCAAATATTTTTGTACTGGTTCTACTAAAATGACATTGGCTAACAGAAGCAAATGTTTAAAATTAAACATTAACCTACCGGCGAAAAACTTTGATTAGATAAAATTAATGTTGACTTCTTGTAGACTTGATTTTCTCTTAGGTTTCCTAGGACATAAGATGACATATTTAAGATTTGATTAACACAATATTCATATAGTTAAGTTGGTAAGCAAATAAAGATCCAATGGTGGATTTATACAGTACTACTGGAGCCATTTCGGACGTAGTAAAAATGTTCACCCTATATAATATAGCCATAAACGTACTTGCCAAAGCTTTCGTTTCTAAAACATGCTGACGTAAATAACAACACTTATTATTTACTTTACACGTTGGAATAGGTTTGTTTATAAAACATGTTGACGTACATTTACATACTTTATAAGTATAACTAATTCTACACGTGTTAATAGGTTAATCAATGATACTGTTTTATATGCTACTTCCCACAAGTACAAGATTTATGAATATGTAATTTAATTACATATTAATATCGGTTTTAATTTCATATTCAATTCTTTATGTTACTGTTTCTGTTATTTTTATGTTACTTGTGATTCGTATGTTCACGAAGTATACGATTTTAATACAATATGTTAAAATAGTTACTTGTGGTTTTACTATAATGTATATAGCCGTAGGTTCGCCAAGCTTTGCATTATACTACATTTTTACGTAGGCTTATGCTCTCGGTGTTATAGTTTGTACTACAGATATTTGAATCGGCTTCACTGAGTTATGTTTTGATAGTAATGTTAACGTAGATTGGCTCCTTACTACATATGAATGTACTGTGCCATGTTGACGTGGACTCTGACACTAGGAAAAGATCTTCGTGATGAATATTCTCTTAGCTTAAACTATGAGTCGACTAAAATTGTGTGAACAATGTTTTACATAGTATTGGTCACACGTGAAATAATGGCATTTTCATGTTTACATTAGCAGAATAGTGTGCAATTGTTTAGACATGAAATAGATTGGTAAACTATTTTTAATTGTGAGCTACACACACAAATTTGCACAAATTTTAAATCAAAATTAGTTGTAATGTTTATTAGGGCCTAATGTGATATAATTATCATGATTTACTGAGGTGACTTACTTAAATTGTATTTAACGATGAAAAATTATCTAGTGTTCATTTTCAAATTGGTTTTCATGAATTAATTTCAATCATGTTTACATGTTCGTGTTCACGTTCATGTTCACGTTCATGTTCACGTTCATGTTCACGTTCATGTTCATGTTCATGTTCATGTTCGTGTTCGTGTTCGTGTTCGTGTTCGTGTTCGTGTTCGTGTTCGTGTTCGTGTTCGTGTTCATGTTCATGTTCATGTTCATGTTCATGTTCATGCTGTTGAGCCTGAGTGATGATGGTAATTGAGGGAGTATCCGGTATTGAACCTACCAATTAAGGTGCCATATAGTGTCGTCGTACTCAAATATAATGGGTAGCTAAGGCGACGAGGGGAAGGTTCTTCCCCTCTTGCTTTCTTCTGTAAGCAATAGGAACCATGATGAACGAGGTTTGAGCTGACATAATTAGGTACCTAACATATTCTCAATATTTGCCAATCAAGTATTCATTATTAGAGACTAGACTCTAAATTTTTCTTATCAATTAGTTTCTAATTTTTTTTTTGAACCGTTAAATCGCTAATACAATTTTGAATCTCATTTAAAAAATTGAAATTTTTAACATTTTCAAATCTTGCGTTGAAGATTGATTATTTATGCGTACCGATACACTTTAAAAACTATCTTGTTTTTTTTTTATACAAATAATGAAAACATGTAGATAGTATAAAATAAAATAAACACTTTAGGTATTTAGGTACCTAGCAGTACACACAAACGAAACGACATAAAAACACCCAGCTATCATCGAAGTACTGAACTCTTCAAGCTGTGCTGTAGCCACTGAAGGTAAGTTAAGAATCATCTGACCAGGTCAGGCAATGGAAGGGTTACCGAACTGCCAGTCCCGTTAGCTACAGACATCTACGCGAATATCATGCATGCTTTGTGTGTGCTATTCTGGTTGAGACGATGAGTGGGGGATACTTGTATGTAAGATAATAAAAACACTGCATGACAACCAGGCCCAACTCATTAGAACCTGCAAAGCATGAACCAAGGTTTACCAGACCAACATCAATAATCGACTACGGCCACTACATACCGACAGATCGCCCTATACGTCCAATCGTACGGAAAACGTAAAACCGTTGGTTACATTAGGTTTTTCAATGAAAACAGGCTACATACTCTACCGGGCCCTTGTATTTGAGCCAAAAGAATAATGAAATACCCACGAATGTATTAATTGGTTTCGAAACCCATCACTTTTAATAATAAGCCATATCTACCAAATAAATAATAAAAAGTGCTCTTTTGACCCCAACGGCAACACTCACTCCTCCCCCCCCCCCCTGTCTCACCACACCTCAGACCATCGCTTTATGGGTTTCTGGTTTAAATATATTTTTAACTCATTTCGTTGTAGTGGGTCATACGCATAAATAATTGGGGGGGGGGGGGGGGTAGGCTTACGTCAGAACCTGGGAAACCAAAGGGCTGGGGTTCGAATACCACCATCATCTGCATCTATTACCTATAGTATCATAATTCTAATGATGATGGTAATAATGGTAATAATAATAATAATAAAAATTCAGCACGGTGACTAACTATAGGTAGTGTGATATTAGGAATAGTTAACAATGAATGCCAGAAGGCCGTTAGTATGACTCAATCCCAGCATTCTCCTTGTGACTGCGGAAAACTCCTTCAGTCAGGTATCGAACCGATGACCTCTCAAACTAAAGCCTCGAGTGCCAGCATTGAGCCATCTCCCTCATATACGCAATCGCCTGATACCATAATTGCATTAATTAGCACACAAAACTAGAATCAATCAAAATGACTAATCACCTAAACGGTATGATTTGGTTTGATAGGCCTACTTGTAGTCTAAACCATGGAGCAAATACCTAAACACGTTTCGGCTAGGCCTCTCAGATATGATGTGACGTAAGGAGTACACTCGCTTCCGAACTAGCTTGGCCAGTGCTACAGCACCGAGGTCCTGGGTGCGACTCCCAAGGCCAGTAATGAAGGCCCATAGGGCTAAGCAGTCACCAGTAGTGTTTACCACAGGTAACTTCGAGCAATGTTTTAACGTATAGTCCCGATCTAGCTTTGTTTAGTAGTTTATAACACCAGGAATAATCACATTCTTTTAAAACCAAAGTCAATTTCTAAACAAATTAGTCAAGTCATTAACTATCCACATTCAGCCTTTTTATTATATCCAGTTTCAATAATGTAAACACAGTTCACAAACTTCATAAGCTGTTGCGGGCTATGTTGGAATAACAATAAAAATAGATCAATAACACATCTTACGTGTATTATATTACGATTTTTCACATAAGCGCAAAGCTAATCTTGTAAACCAACAAATAAAAGCCACAACATGTGTGTTAGAAACTATAGAGCCTGAAATGCATCGCATGTAGGACAAATGTCACTGTGGTAGATAAGTATAACTTCAGAACAGAATCACGACAAAAATAACAGTTGATTCTAAATGAAAGTACGATTTACCAGTGCCCAAATAACAGGACCGGATTGTTCACGGCTGCTGCTTCCTACAGTTGCCACCAGGAGCGTCTCATTCACTTGTCTGCAACTGTATTGACTAGCCGATCCAAACCAGCGACTAATATATAGTTTAATAATCCTACAGTCGGGGCAGACACAGTAACATAAGTTTTTATAATTTCTGTTTAAATTTTCAACAATATATTCTGTCTATAAATAGGGTTTTGTATTCTTTAAGAAATAGAAATAGATGTTAGTAGAATGGGTGTGCCTATTGGCTGCGGAACGCGGTTGCTATGGAGACAGAGGCAGGGCCATGGAGCAATATTTCTTGTCAACTGTTTGGAGGAGGGCGTAATGTCACTTTCAATGGGAGGCCATGTTCGAAAACTTTTGGGGAAGTCTGAAAATTTCACGGGGGCCATTTGCGTGGAAATGTATATTTTCTTTGGCAAATTCAGACCTTTGAAGACTTGTGGCCAGGCCGGGCATTTCGCCCTCTAAGGATTCAAGCTAGGAATTGTCGATGCTAATGAAACGAAGCTGATGAGTTTATTACGCATATAGGATATGGAAATTTCATTTGAAACGAGCTTGATAGAAAATTAAACAACTGTGAAATTTATAATTTAACCGTGTGTCGAGTATTAATTAAAATTTAATAAGATGTAGTTCTTGAGTTCTTAATTACTTTCAAGTTCAAAACATTGTATGTCCGCTCGAGATCCATAAATTCAACGCTAAATTAAAAACGCCAAACTTTAATTGAATAAGTAATTATTAGAAATACGATACGATCCTAATTATGTCACTAGCCCAAGTGGTATCCGTATCACATTTAAAAGTAGTCCAGCAAATTGGGGGTCTGCTGGGTTCGAGTTCCAGGAGAGGTTGTTATGTAATAATTCCTAGTTCATACACAAATTAATTAATGGTTAGTTAACATGTCAGCACATTCAAGATTCAAAGTTTAATAATAATAATAATAATAATAATAATAATAATAATAATAATATATTTTTTTTATTATAATAATAATAATAATAATAATAATAATAATAATAATTATTATAATTATAATAATATTGATAATAAATTAAAATCGTTTTCCATAAAATCGTTTAAACCTGAATGCTTTCATTGACTATTTATATTTCCGCGGTCCTGTTTGCAAAACACTAAATAACTGTTAGTTAAAGAATACGTCACGCCTTCTAGATTATTTTCTGCTGACAAATTGTGAAAAATCTCAATAATGTAAATTAAATCCTACTTGTAGAGGAATTAATTCACGTTGTATTAGAAAGATATTGTAGGCATGTAATAAATTGCATATTGCTCCCACACTCAAACACACTCAGAGTGGGTAGACAAGGCAAGATATTGCAGGACTGTGAGACACTGAGCATAATATGCTCGGATATTGACCCCTGTTTCTTTTTAAAGGTTGGTTTACACACTTTTAAGATTTTATTTCCCTAACTGCTTTGCTTAGGATTGCTAACATTGGCCGGATTTATAAAATATCGCCTCTCATTGGCTGGGCTAAGAATTTTACATGTAAGAGCTAACGTTGCTATGGTTGCTTCAAATCTCAAAACTAAGGAAAGTGTGTGAACGCTATAAGGCTTTTGGCTTGATTTGATTTGGTTAAACCTTAAACCTTAAATCTTAAGTACGTGTGTAATCCGAGCTTTAGACAATGTTATAATTTTGTATTCACATCATATTATTTAGTAATGGACGTGTTTGCTGTACATAGAATCATAACTAGAGGGCGTGCGTATACGTTATTCAAAAAATATAACAACACAATTATTTTATTTATTTATTGTTTATTTATTTATTTATTTATTTATTTATTTATTTATTTATTTATTTATTTATTTATTTAAAGATCTAGAGATAGATGGCAGAACCAGGTACATAGCAGATGTGGAGGTGAGAGGAGAGGAGTGGCCAGTGATAGAGGATAGAGCGAGATGGTGGGAGGACAGGAAAAAGTGGAGAGAGTTGGTGGAACGGCAAGAGAAAGTCATTCACGAAGAGCCGGAATAAGTCGAGCTTGGCATGCCGATACTGATTCCGGGGATGCCCAAGATCAGTAGTAGTAGTAGTAGTAGTAGTATCTTTAATTAGCATTTTTGCTATTTTACATACATTACATTGCATTCATATTTTACAGTATAATTTCAAATATAAGTTGAAAGGATTCATAAAATTCTATGCAACTGTCTCGCAATGTACACATTATCAATGGTCAATAGGACATACATAAAATATAGTACAAAACAATCCAACCAAATAGTTCATCAAAAATTACACATGGACGGATAGTAATAGCACAATTTTCGTTTTACATACTTAACAGTAAATGGGAAATAAATAAAATTAGTACATTATTCCAATTAAATGGTCATAGCAAAAATTACACATTGAATCACATACTCTGCCCTTTGGTATGTTATATATTTTACAAAAACAATGGTCAGCATATAAAGTTTATCCTATCTTAAATCTTAATTTATACTTACTTTAAATCTATCCTATCACTCAGTCCAAAACATTGGTGGAAACATCCCTTTACCCAACTAAATTATGTTGGAATAAGGAGTAGCGATAATATATATATATATATATATATATATATTTAATGTCTATCCTATAATCAGTTATTCAAATGATTTACAAATGTGAACAATAAATACTACTACACAACATACAATGAAACAGTAATAACAACACTGAATAAAATAAAATAAAATAGCAATTAATGTAACACAACAACAAAACACAACTATTGAAATACAAATCATTGATCAATACAAATTTTAACAGTAAATAAATTAATAGGGGTTTAATAGAGAAATGAAATAATTAATAAACATATATATATATAAATAACAAAGGATGAATACATAAACATAATGGATGTGAAGAAAGGATGGTAAAGTATTAAAATGAAGAATAATTAAGGTGTTATATTACCAAATAATTTTAATGCATCATTCTCATTTCTCGTGAGTGTCGTTTTCTCTCCATGTATAGACCTATGTTTGTATGCGGGTAATAATAGCGTATGAGTTACCTTTTTGAAAATGAAGACAAACTGAGAAATTAGGTAAAACCTTGAAAAGCCGATTACGATTGCCGGTGACAAGAACCCAACCGACTAACTTCCGTCTATCATATTCAGTATACCATTGAGTCACCTCTTCCATCCCACTAGACTTGTATTCAAACTGACCCTTTCTTTTACCTCTACAGTACATGTTGCATATATACATTAATAGAATTAAAATTTTTGCGGGTTAGTCCGCCACGTCCTACCTCTACATTATTGCCGACGTTTCAGCAACCTTGTGGTCCCTATCTTCAGGACGTCGTTGGAACCACAAGGTTCCTGAAACGTCGGCAATAATAATGTAGGTAGGACGTGGCGTACTAACCCGCAAATATTTTAATTCTATTAATGTATATATATATATATAAAAGAATGCCTTCCTGTAACAACATAACTGCATTAGACGAATACAGAGATAGTCATGTCTATTATAGCTCAATTACGTATGTCTCTCTTGTTTCCATTAAAATGTTACGTAGGACCTACAACGTTTTTGATGAACGTTTAATTAACCTAACGAATAAATGATAGCTAGTAATGCCCGTGCACGTTATTAGCTACCGTAGTTCGGTGCTGCTAGTTCAGGTGCTTATCACGCCCATGTCGACCATACTCTCCACACTCCACAGTTGTAATGAGCCTCAACTCACGCTTAGCTGACAGACTATGACATTCACTTGGCTTAATCGCTCTCAAGGAAAACTGTTTAAACCAACAATTAAATGGACTAGTATAAAAGAAGTGCAGCAGTTAATGATCGTAACGATTGACTCAAGGACATATTATTAATTCATACCCTTTATATCTCCCTTTAAACAGGATTTATAACCCAATGTTGTTGATTTTACTATATTGAATTTCTAGTATTCTTATGAGGATTATTGGTGTTATTAACTATATTTTATTTATTTTTGAAAAGAAGTTTAATTCCTACTTTATTTTTAATTTTAGGCTACGAATATATCACTTTATAGCCGCAGTTAGCTGTGAATATAAAATGGGATAGGAAATTATTTGAAATACTGCATAATTATCATTGTGTAAAGTTATTGCAATTCAGTGTTAGTAGGCCTATGTGTGGACGGCCCGCGTATCTGTGTGACAGGCAGAGCTGTGCGTGGTATTTGAGCCCACGAATCACAGGTTTATGGTATATCAAGGCTCAATATGGACTTATAGAATCAATCTCTGTCATTTCCATCTGGTATGCCAAGGTTCTTCTTGGCGGTAGTTGGTGTTCGCAATGAATCATTCGGAATACGGCTTTATAATGTTGTAGACATGTAGCTTTAGTTTGCGCTCTTTAACTGGCCGCGTAATAGTTTTGATTCTCGTCACTAGATATTGTTTGTTTCATCTGTCACAAGAAGATTTTAAGGTCTCAGTCCTAAATAAGACTCGTGTTTTACCCGTAAACCTTGTATACCCATTCTACGCAATACGTTATTCAGCTCATTCTTATATTATATGATATCAAACATACAATCCAGCACGGAAATATTATTTGATTCTTTTCTATTTCTAGTAATGACATTTTATTGGTTTTTCTTTTCCAACCCAAAACATTTTTGTAAAAGAAAGTTATTAATAATTATAGAATAACTTGTTTACAAAAAAGCGGTCGACGCGAATGTGTATAGAAGAGCCCACCATATACGGGAAAATAATCGAAACGAAAAATAATAGCAAATATATGGCATTAAATTTATTTCCGGTTCGGCAGTAATCCTATAAAGGTGAGCTTTGTCTTGAATCATTACAGTCTATAGTCTATAGTCTATACGCTAACATTAATATGCAGTGAGCAGGTTAAGTCACTAACCTTTCTCAACAATGTCTAGACACAGCATTGCTATTCACACACACACTCATTACACACTTGTTACCTGCTCAATACGTTCCTCGCTACCGGGAATCAACACATGCGCTTAATGGCCAATTAACAGGAATTATATTTCCTCACTGCAATAGTGTTAAAAGCTGCATGCGTGCGTCCAACGACTCGATGATTAATGATCGTGTATAATTTTATAGAAATGCATTAAAGTAATTAAAGGATATGATTTTCTACTTTGCAGTTGACATAGATTGACCTTCATAATGGCAACCTTCATAAAGAACAACTGTAAGAGAAGCAATTGTTGTTAAATTCGCCAATTTCCTTACATGAAATAAAGATGATATTATTATTATTATTATTATTATTATTATTATTATTATTATTATTATTATTATTATTATTATTATTATTATTATTATAACTATTATTATTATTTTTATTATTATTATTATTATTATTATTATTATTATTATTATTATTATTATTATTATTATTATTATTATTATTATTATTATTATTATTATTATTATTCTTATTATTATTATTATTATTTTATTGTTGCAATACATACAAACTTAGTCAAAACTGGTGTATACATGTTTTAAGGATATAAATGTCAAGTATTTCCATGTGTTTACCTTAAACCCTACTTAGAACTAATTAAATATATCATTGTTAATATTATTATTTCTCCAAAATCAAACCACTATCGAACACATGTTCAATATTATTGCTTTTTACATCTTGATGTATATGTTCGGGTGGAGACCAATTAGTTTAATAGGCCTACTGCCATGGAGTTTTTGCGGAACATTACCATTTGCTGATATAATTAACGGTATAATAAGTTAGTTATTTTATTATTATTATTATTATTATTATTATAATTATTATTATTATTATTATTATTATTATTATTATTATTATTATTATTATTATTATTATTATTATTATTATAATTATTATTATTATTATTATTATTATTATTATTATTATTATTATTATTATTATTATAATTATTATTATTATTATTATAATTATTATTATTTTTGTTATTTTAGCCTAGAGAACAGTGAAATCATTCTATAAGGATCTAGCATCACTTTGAACTGTTGGAGGTATGCAAATAAAATACAAATAAAATGTGTAATGTGTAGACTCACGTCGAAGCCACTGATAACCCAGCTAGCTTCTTTACGAGTAAAAAAAAAAATATATATTCTCATCCATGTAGCTGTATTGTTTTAGCAAACATGACTGTGGCACCAGTTCTTTGATAATGCCAACTCTAATCACGTGGATTACATGATTAATGTGAATGCGTGAATTAGAGGCTCTAAAATCTATGCCTTAACGCTGGGAAGTTAAGAAAAGTGAAAATGACAAGTGGGAATGTTACCGGTGAACTAGGAACTACGTAGTGTTACGTCGTTATGTATTATGTACCTTTGTACGCGCCAAAGACACAAGTTAGCACATGGGTTACGGTATTTCTATTGCTCTTTTAGGACCAAGCACTCTGAAAATAAGAATTCAAGTTGTTAGAGGTTCAGTACAATAGTAAAATAGTGTATTGGCATAACACGGAAAAGCACTGTCTGAATTTAAGGCTCGAGCTTTAAAAGCCTTTTATTTATTTTCAATAACTTATCTTTGTTATTAATGTCACCTACATACCCAGTTTTTTATATATGCTGATAATTGTAGGCCCATACAATTATCCGATGTCTTTTATTTCCTTACAGATTTCAAAGACGTAAGGCCTAAGTTATATAAAAGTAAAAATTGACCACGCAGGACTAAGCGCAAGATTTCTGTAGATGTTTCAAGAAAAAGCCATCTGTTACATTCTGCTCAATAACTCACCACTTTTGAAACGTGGACTAATCCAAAATCACCGCATTGCTGCATCGACCCCTGCCCACTTGTATAGTAGGCCTACAAATATAAACACTCACAACAATAATTTACAAAATACATATAGTTAATGATAGAAATAACAATTTAAAGCTCATGTTAAACCGCGTCGTAAACGAACACGTGTCGAGATTATGCTTAACTTTATGTTCACATTCATCTGCTCATAAACTGAAACAATAACATAATGTGAGTAATAGTCTATACAATGAGCTTATCCGTGCTTGATATGCTTGAACCACAGTATAACGATCCCACATTGTTATGTTGTGGTTCATCTAACAACTACGAAATTCATATCAATCAAAATGGGTTAAATATCCTTGTAGAATGACACAATTATAAGGGTAGGAGCGCTTGAAACCCCAAAATAACATTTCAGTTTATTGGCATCTATGAGTGTTGTTTGTCGCATTATATATGACAAATAATAACTTAGAAAATAATACTCATGATAATAGTTTGACACTTAGGAATGTTCAGCAGTTTAGAATAATAATTTGATGTATCATGTATGATGCGTCGAATAGAACAAGGAACGTGTCAAAGGTCAAGTTGACCGGTTCGACTTCGATTAGTCGAAATGTCAAGTCGCCTCTAGGGAGTAATGTTCAAATATCCTTGTAAGTATAGTACAGCAATAATATTTGTTTTTGTAAATAATATGTTTCCTTTATACATAAAACATAGGCTTACATATCAGTATTCGTTACGATAGCGTAAAGCTTGAGTTTACAGCATGTAAGTGGGTTACGCACAATTAAAAGCTAACGATATATAACTATAGCAGCAAAATACGAAGCAATGTTATAAATAATATAAATAAAAATAAATACAACATACATAAATTACGAACGAAATGCTTTTCATCACACTTAAGCCCCTACACGGCATTAACTGTATTCCCAAGAAACAAAACAACTTACCAGAAACCACATTTTAAACCCATTTTAAAGCTTTTTATAGCCAAAAGCAAATATTAAATTCTTGTCTACTTATGAGCAAAACTCTCGAAATGTTTCAATTTGAGTGTCACACTGACATTTCTTTCACCATATTTGGGAACTCTGTAATCCATATAAGCATTTTTTTTTGTAGAAAAATCGCGATCAATTTCCATTTTGACTACATTATCATAATAATATAATTATGTATTTAATTAATTTATACGTACTCATACAGGTAGAAATTATTGGTTGACACTCGTGTGAAGAACACTTGACAGTTATATCATGGGGACGGATAGTTTTAACATTATAATTATTTAATCATTTTAATAGTAATAAAATAATGATAAGATTTTCACTTTCTCAACGTTAGCGTTCCAGAATAATGTAAATACATTTCGTTATCCTTCAGTTTTCTTTTTCAGAGTAGGGGCCTGACCCTTAGATATCGCCTGGCACGTTAGGGGCTAAATGCAGTTGTATAATAAGTTGCTCAATGTCCAATTCACCATTGAGTTTTATTAAAATAATCATAATTGTAAAAATAGTAATATCAAACTGTATATTTTTTGTTTGCATTCATCTAATTTTGAACTTCCACAATCTGATCAATCACACACAAAGCTGCACTGGCGCTGATCTGAAGAATATGTTAACGCTCTCAACGGTAATCTTGTTAGCTACATAATGCGAATATAAACAAATTAGATAATTTATTAATATAACATCAAAATATATTTGAACATTAATTACTTATTACTTTATAATCACTTCAAATGATTGCAATAATCATATGCAGCAGCAATGCTATGCGTTCAAAACTGACTAGCATGGTACTAAATGCTGTCTATATTCTCTATTCTTCATTGGGAGTAGAGTAGATAGTATCAATAAAACTGTCTAGCATGCTACTAATTGGTCTCTATATTCTCTTTTCTTCATTGGGAGTAGAGTAGATAGTATCAATAAAACTGTCTAGCATGCTACTAAATGGTCTCTATATTCTCTATTCTTCATTGGGAGTAAAGGTGATAGTATCAATAAAACTGCCTAGCATGCTACTAAATGCTGTCTATATTCTCTATTCTTCATTGGGAGTAGAGTAGATAGTATCAATAAAACTGCCTAGCATGCTACTAAATGCTGTCTATATTCTCTATGCTTCATTGGATGTAGAGTAGATAGTATCAATAAAACTGCCTAGCATGCTACTAAATGGTCTCTATATTCTCTATTCTTCATTGGGAGTAGAGTAGATAGTATCAATAAAACTGCCTAGCATGCTACTAAATGCTGTCTATATTCTCTATTCTTCATTGGGAGTAGAGTAGATAGTATCAATAAAACTGTCTAGCATGCTACTAATTGGTCTCTATATTCTCTTTTCTTCATTGGGAGTAAAGTAGATAGTATCAATAAAACTGGGAGTTGAGTAGATAGTATCAATAAAACGGTCTATCATGCAACTAATTGGTCTCTATATTCTCTATTCTTCATTGGGAGTAGAGAAGATAGTATCAATAAAACTGTCTAGCATGCTACTAATTGGTCTCTATATTCTCTATTCTTCATTGGGAGTAGAGTAGATAGTATCAATAAAACTGCCTAGCATGCTACTAAATGGTCTCTATATTCTCTATTCTTCATTGGGAGTAGAGTAGATAGTATCAATAAAACTGCCTAGCATGCTACTAATTGGTCTCTATATTCTCTATTCTTCATTGGGAGTAGAGTAGATAGTATCAATAAAACTGCCTAGCATGCTACTAAATGGTCTCTATATTCTCTATTCTTCATTGGGAGTAAATGTGATAGTATCAATAAAACTGTCTAGCATGCTACTAATTGGTCTCTATATTCTCTTTTCTTCATTGGAAGTAGAGTAGATAGTATCAATAAAACTGGGAGTTGAGTAGATAGTATCAATAAAACGGTCTATCATGCAACTAATTGGTCTCTAAATTCTCTATTCTTCATTGGGAGTAGAGAAGATAGTATCAATAAAACTGTCTAGCATGCTACTAATTGGTCTCTATATTCTCTATTCTTCATTGGGAGTAGAGTAGATAGTATCAATAAAACTGCCTAGCATGCTACTAAATGGTCTCTATATTCTCTATTCTTCATTGGGAGTAGAGTAGATAGTATCAATAAAACTGCCTAGCCCTTACGAAAATTTTCATCGTCAATACGTCGTTGACTAGGTGCCGAAACGTAGGAAAATGGTCGTCACGTCGCTAATACATGGTCAACTATGTGTTGAGGATGTTTCAGCTACTAGTTGACACATCACCAAATGATAGTCAAAGGTCTTCATCGTC
Source organism: Isoperla grammatica (assembly GCA_945910005.1). Lineage (NCBI taxonomy): Eukaryota > Metazoa > Arthropoda > Insecta > Plecoptera > Perlodidae > Isoperla > Isoperla grammatica. The sequence goes on from OX246746.1 coordinate 42,360,545, forward strand.
AAGACATCGCCAATACGTCGCCGAAACATAGACATTTTCGTCGGAATAACGTCGCCAATACGTAGTCACAGTATACAGCGTCGAAACATCGCCAATACGTTGCCGTAACATAGTCATTTACGTCTCCATATCATCGGTAACTAATAGTCAAAAGTATCCGTCTGAAAAACGTCACCAGAACGTCACCCAAACATAGTCATATACGTCACGGCTTCGTAAAATTTTAAAAATGTTAGTTCAATAATACGTCGTCGAAACAGCGCGCGCGGCGCCGAAACAATAAAACCATTGATAAAACGTCAGTTGAAAGGAAGTGGAAAGAAAAGCAATCGTGCGGCTCGACAAGCAACCTCTCAACGACAATATTGTGGTAAGTATAGTTGTAATAATTGATATTAACTCATTTAAAATGATCTAGACCAAGGATAATATATGCTTAGAGTGAAACAATGTTACTATATACTTATTACTATGCTTGGTCTGTAGATGAACCTACCATAACCTCAAAGGCCAACTTGGCCCCTAGGCTTGGATAGGCCTAAGTTAGCCTATTCTAAGCCTAGACCTAGGGCACCTTAAGCCGGGTTTATATAAAGTCACAAGGATTATGGTTTAGTTATAAGCCGAGTTGGAAGATAGGGATCACGTACAATGGTTCACACAAACTCGTCATTGCAATAGTCATAGGGTAGGCCCTAGTCGTAGTCACAAGCGAGTTGAAAAATGTTCAACTCTCTTATAACTAAACCTTAAACCATGTGACGGACCAATCAGGGGTTGAAACGTCACTACTCGCTTATAACAAGCCAATGAAATGCCATAAACGTTGTATCAGTGCTACAGAGCTTATACCTTACGACTATACCATACGACTATAACAAAACCTTGTGACTTTATATAAACTCGGCTTTAACTATTGAAATCTAGATTCTCTTATCCCAGGTTCTAGACAGCACGTAGACCATACCACCTATTTGACAGGCCTTGTTCAACAAACAGAACCTATCAATATTTGCTGGTAGGCCCTAGGCTTACGCTAGGCTAGGCCTAGGTCTTGCCAGTGGCATCAGCTTCGCATTAAATAGACACGGGCTTATAGGCCTAGGGCCTAGGCCTACCTTACCTAATCTACCTAGTAGGCCTACCTAACGATAATGGGAAATGCTGCAGTGCACAATAAAGTAACAGAATCCCAATAACAGTGTGTTGTAGGCTAGTGTAGAGACCAAACTCCAGCGGTTGCTTGTTCACTGATTTGTACTGGGCCTACCGCTGAACATAATTTAGTTGTCTAGAGGCTAGAGCAGAACACAAGTGTGTGACAGCAACGATAGTAGGCTACATACAGTAGGACATGAATGGATCAGCGATTCGTACTTGCGATTGATTACATTCTGCTACTAGGCTAGCTGACTAGTGTATATTGACTGTACAAAGCAGTCAAACGGCCGCTGGCATTCCTAGCGAGCTCCAATCAAAACTCATTATTGTAACTAGTGCCCATTGATGCATGAGAATCTATTAGATTTTATTCTATTATTCTTCTGTCGTGTATCGGAGATAGCAATAAGCTCGCACGAGTCAACTCGCACTAGTTTCTCGATCATCTGACTTTAGACACTAGTTATATTACAAGGTCTACTGGATTTACTCCTAGCGGAGTAATTGCGAAGCGCAAAGTAAGGTCATTGAATGAGATCCGAAATCGCCATTTTGGATCCAACTACAAAAATCGCATTATTATTTAAATTATCCGCACCAATAATGTGAACTTACGCGTTAAGTATTTCCTTTGAAAGTATATATAGGCCTAGAATGTGAAGACAAAATCTCATTACAGATATTGTTATTTTGCCTTTTTGCCCCATAATTTGTTTTGACAGATCAATTCATTTGTTTTTCTGAATGTTTCTCCCATTGGAACAGCATGTGATTTTTAACATTATGGAAATAGGTTAGATGACCTTACTTCGCGCGCGCGAGCGCGTGCTACAAGCGATCTAGTGGACCTTGGGTATATTATAGCGTTCACATGCCAGTTGAAACTTAAGGCTATAAAATGTCAGGTGTTTTGTATTGGTCAATCTAATTCAATAGGCCTACTCGAGTACTCGTACTACGAGGTTACATAATACTAATAGTACAAGCCTATCTACCATCTACATTCTACATAACACACACACCGTCCACTTGTGATTATTAGCTGGCCATAGTTAGTTTTGAACTTTTGGGCATAGTCAAGGATGGAAATAATAATAAAACTTGACCAGAATGATTGGGAAAAGGGTTTTTGGCAGAAGAACTCTGTTTTAAATGAAATTGAGATTTGCAAGAAACATAATAATTTCAAAATGTTACTTTCTAGCCCGAGAAGCATGCCACAGAAATTCTTGGTGTGCTACGCTGTTGCAGGCATACATGTCTATGATGCTGGCTTATCTCCCTGATATAAAATCCTGCTAAAATCAATATGAATCGCTATTTTTTTCCAGATTCAAAAACTAGATCTACTGCAGCCCAATGATGACCATTGACAACACAGTGACTCCGAGAGAAGAGAGATGAAGTTTTATAAGGAAGGATAGCTTTCAATACTCTTATGTCGTAATGACATTGAGTGCAATAAGAAAGTCTTATGAATAATGTAACATGCTCAAATGTTAATTGTAAGAATGTAAAATAAAAAATAATAATATTAATAATAATACTTCATTATGACTTGGTTTATGGTCCCATATCCATTAATCAATGCATTTCATGTAGCATTTTAGCATTATCTCCTACAAGGTCTTCATTTGGTCGCCAAATGGTAGTCGGAACATAGTCGGTGATGTCTTGGCTACATGTGTTTTTCAATAGCCAGGTTATTTTTTATTCTTCGCCAAAAGGTCGCTAAATGGTCGTCGGAACACATTTGACTATGTAATGACCATCAGTTTTTTGTAAAGCCTGAGGTCTCCATCTAGTAGTCAGAAGGTAGTCAACTATGTGTTAACACATAGTTGACTCATTGTATTTAGGAGAAAATACAATGAGTCGGTTATGTGTTTTAACATTGCCGGAACATAGTCAACACCTAGTCAGTGACCATGATTTGGCGATGAAAATTTTTGTAAGGGAGCATGCTACTAATTGGTCTCTATATTCTCTATTCTTCATTGGGAGTAGAGTAGATAGTATCAATAAAACTGTCTAGCATGCTACTAATTGGTCTCTATATTCTCTATTCTTTATTGGGAGTAGAGTAGATAGTATCGATAAAACTGTCTAGCATGCTACTAAATGGTCTCTATATTCTCTATTCTTCAATGGGAGTAGAGCAGATAGTATCAATAAAACTGCCTAGCATGCTACTAAATGCTTTCTATATTCTCTATTCTTCATTGGGAGTAGAGTAGAGTGCATCAATAAAACTGCCTAGCATGCTACTAAATGCTTTCTATATTCTCTATTCTTCATTAGGAGTAGAGAAGATAGTATCAATAAAACTGTCTAGCATGCTACTAATTGGTCTCTATATTCTCTATTCTTCATTGGGAGTAGAGAAGATAGTATCAATAAAACTGTCTAGCTACTACTAAATGGTCTCTATTCTTCATTGGGAGTAGAGCAGATAGTATCAATAAAACTGTCTAGCATGCTACTAATTGGTCTCTATATTCTCTATTCTTCATTAGGAGTAGAGAAGATAGTATCAATAAAACTGTCTAGCATGCTACTAATTGGTTTCTATATTCTCTATTCTTCATTGGGAGTAAAGTAGATAGTATCAATAAAACTGCCTAGCATGCTACTAAATGGTCTCTATTCTTCATTGGGAGTAGAGCAGATAGTATCAATAAAACTGTCTAGCATGCTACTAATTGGTCTCAATATTCTCTATTCTTCATTGGGAGTAGAGAAGATAGTATCAATAAAAGTGTCTAGCATGCTACTAAATGGTCTCTATATTCTCTATTCTTCATTGGGAGTAAAGTAGATAGTATCAATAAAACTGCCTAGCATGCTACTAATTGGTCTCTATATTCTCTATTCTTCATTGGGAGTAGAGTAGATAGTATCAATAAAACTGCCTAGCATGCTACTAAATGGTCTCTATATTCTCTATTCTTCATTGGGAGTAGAGCAGATAGAATCAATAAAACTGCCTAGCATGCTACTAATTGGTCTCTATATTCTCTATTCTTCATTGGGAGTAGAGTAGATAGTATCAATAAAACTGTCTAGCATGCTACTAATTGGTCTCTATATTCTCTATTCTTCATTGAGAGTAGAGTAGATAGTATCAATAAAACTGTCTAGCATGCTACTTAATGGTCTCTATATTCTCTATTCTTCAATGGGAGTAGAGCAGATAGTATCAAGAAAACTGCTTAGCATGCTACTAAATGCTTTCTATATTCTCTATTCTTCATTGGGAGTAGAGTAGATAGTATCAATAAAACTGCCTATCATGCTACTAAAGTCTCTCTATATTCTCTATTCTTCATTGGGAGTAGAGCAGATAGTATCAATAAAACTGCCTAGCATGCTACTAAATGCTTTCTATATTCTCTATTCTTCATTGGGAGTAGAGTAGATAGCATCAATAAAACTGCCTAGCATGCTACTAAATGCTTTCTTTATTCTCTATTCTTCATTAGGAGTAGAGTAGATAGTATCAATAAAACTGCCTAGCATGCTACTAAATGGTCTCTATTCTTCATTGGGAGTAGAGCAGATAGTATCAATAAAACTGTCTAGCATGCTACTAAATGGTCTCTATTCTTCATTGGGAGTAGAGTAGATAGTATCAATAAAACTGCCTAGCATATGCTACTAAATGGTCTCTATTCTTCATTGGGAGTAGAGTAGATAGTATCAATAAAACTGTCTAGCATGCTACTAATTGGTCTCTATATTCTCTATGCTTCATTGGGAGTAAAGTAGATAGTATCAATAAAACTGCCTAGCATGCTACTAATTGGTCTCTATATTCTCTATTCTTCATTGGGAGTAAAGAAGATAGTATCAATAAAACTGCCTAGCATGCTACTAATTGGTCTCTATATTCTCTATTCTTCATTGGGAGTAAAGTAGATAGTATCAATAAAACTGTCTAGCATGCTACTAATTGGTCTCTATATTCTCTATTCTTCATTAGGAGTAGAGTAGATAGTATCAATAAAACTGTCTAGCATGCTACTAAATGGTCTCTATTCTTCATTGGGAGTAGAGCAGATAGTATCAATAAAACTGTCTAGCATGCTACTAAATGGTCTCTATATTCTCTATTCTTCATTGGGAGTAGAGTAGATAGTATCAATAAAACTGCCTAGCATGCTACTAAATGGTCTCTATATTCTCTATACATCATTGGGAGTAAATGTGATAGTATCATTAAAACTGTCTAGCATGCTACTAATTGGTCTCTATATTCTCTATTCTTCATTGGGAGTAAAGTAGATAGTATCAATAAAACTGTCTAGCATGCTACTAATTGGTCTCTATATTCTCTATTCTTCATTAGGAGTAGAGTAGATAGTATCAATAAAACTGTCTAGCATGCTACTAATTGGTCTCTATATTCTCTATTCTTCATTGGGAGTAAAGTAGATAGTATCAATAAAACTGCCTAGCATGCTACTAATTGGTCTCTATATTCTCTATTCTTCATTGGGAGTAAAGTAGATAGTATCAATAAAACTGTCTAGCATGCTACTAATTGGTCTCTATATTCTCTATTCTTTATAAGGAGTAGAGTAGATAGTATCAATAAAACTGTCTAGCATGCTACTAAATGGTCTCTATTCTTCATTGGGAGTAGAGTAGATAGTATCAATAAAACTGCCTAGCATGCTACTAAATGGTCTCTATATTCTCTATTCTTCATTGGGAGTAGAGTAGATAGTATCAATAAAACTGCCTAGCATGCTACTAAATGGTCTCTATATTCTCTATTCTTCATTGGGAGTAAATGTGATAGTATCAATAAAACTGTCTAGCATGCTACTAATTGGTCTCTATATTCTCTATTCTTCATTGGGAGTTAATGTGATAGTATCAATAAAACTGTCTAGCATGCTACTAATTGGTCTCTATATTCTCCATTCTTCATTGGGAGTAGAGTAGATAGTATCAATAAAACTGCCTAGCATGCTACTAAATGGTCTCTTTATTCTCTATTCTTCATTGGGAGTAGAGAAGATAGTATCAATTAAACTGTCTAGCATGCTACTAATTGGTCTCTATATTCTCTATGCTTTCTTGGGAGTAAAGTAGATTGTATCAATAAAACTGTCTAGCATGCTACTAATTGGTCTCTATATTCTCTATTCTTCATTAGGAGTAGAGTAGATAGTATCAATAAAACTGTCTAGCATGCTACTAAATGGTCTCTATATTCTCTATTCTTCATTGGGAGTAGAGTAGATAGTTTCAATAAAACTGCCTAGCATGCTACTAATTGGTCTCTATATTCTCTATTCTTCATTGGGAGTAAAGTAGATAGTATCAATAAAACTGTCTAGCATGCTACTAAATGGTCTCTATATTCTCTATTCTTCATTGGGAGTAGAGTAGATAGTATCAATAAAACTGCCTATCATGCTACTAAATGCTTTCTATATTCTCTATTCTTCATTGGGAGTAGAGCAGATAGTATCAATAAAACTGCCTAGCATGCTACTAAATGCTTTCTATATTCTCTATTCTTCATTGGGAGTAAAGTAGATAGTATGTAAAACTGTCTAGCATGCTACTAATTGGTCTCTATATTCTCTATGCTTCATTGGGAGTAAAGTAGATAGTGTCAATAAAACTGTCTAGCATGCTACTAATTGGTCTCTATATTCTCTATTCTTCATTAGGAGTAGAGTTGATAGTATCAATAAAACTGCCTAGCATGCTACTTCATGGTCTCTATATTCTCTATTCTTCATTGGGAGTAGAGTAGATAGTATCAATAAAACTGCCTAGCATGCTACTAAATGGTCTCTTTATTCTCTATTCTTCATTGGGAGTAGAGTAGATAGTATCAATAAAACTGCCTAGCATGCTACTAATTGGTCTCTATATTCTCTATGCTTCATTGGGAGTAAAGTAGATAGTATCAATAAAACTGTCTAGCATGCTACTAATTGGTCTCTATATTCTCTATTCTTCATTGAGAGTAGAGTAGATAGTATCAATAAAACTGTCTAGCATGCTACTAAATGGTCTCTATATTCTCTATTCTTCATTGGGAGTAGAGTAGATAGTATCAATAAAACTGCCTAGCATGCTACTAAATGGTCTCTTTATTCTCTATTCTTCATTAGGAGTAGAGTAGATAGTATCAATAAAACTGCCTAGCATGCTACTAAATGGTCTCAATTCTTCATTGGGAGTAGAGCAGATAGTATCAATAAAACTGTCTAGCATGCTACTAAATGGTCTCTATTCTTCATTGGGAGTAGAGTAGATAGTATCAATAAAACTGCCTAGCATGCTACTAAATGATCTCTATTCTTCATTTTTGAGTAGAGAAGATAGTATCAATAAAACTGTCTAGCATGCTACTAAATGGTCTCTATATTCTCTATGCTTCATTGGGAGTAAAGTAGATAGTATCAATAAAACTGCCTAGCATGCTACTAAATGGTCTCTATTCTTCATTGGGTGTAGAGTAGATAGTATCAATAAAACTGCCTAGCATGCTACTAAATGGTCTCTATTCTTCATTGGGAGTAGAGTAGATAGTATCAATAAAACTGCCTAGCATGCTACTAAATGATCTCTATTCTTCATTGGGAGTAGAGAAGATAGTATCAATAAAACTGTCTAGCATGCTACTAAATGGTCTCTATATTCTCTATTCTTCATTGGGAGTAGAGTAGATAGTATCAATAAAACTGCCTAGCATGCTACTAAATGGTCTCTATTCTTCATTGGGAGTAGAGTAGATAGTATCAATAAAACTGCCTAGCATGCTACTAAATGGTCTCTATTCTTCATTGGGAGTAGAGTAGATAGTATCAATAAAACTGCCTAGCATGCTACTAAATGGTCTCTATGCTTCATTGGGAGTAAAGTAGATAGTATCAATAAAACTGCCTAGCATGCTACTAAATGGTCTCTATTCTTCATTGGGAGTAGAGTAGATAGTATCAATAAATCTGCCTAGCATGCTAGTAAATGGTCTCTATTCTTCATTGGGAGTAGAGTAGATAGTATCAATAAAACTGCCTAGCATGCTACTAAATGATCTCTATTCTTCATTGGGAGTAGAGTAGATAGTATCAATAAAACTGCCTAGCATGCTACTAAATGATCTCTATTCTTCATTGGGAGTAGAGAAGATAGTATCAATAAAACTGTCTAGCATGCTACTAAATGGTCTCTTTATTCTCTATGCTTCATTGGGAGTAAAGTAGATAGTATCAATAAAACTGCCTAGCATGCTACTAAATGGTCTCTATTCTTCATTGGGAGTAGAGAAGATAGTATCAATAAAACTGTCTAGCATGCTACTAAATGGTCTCTATATTCTCTATTCTTCATTGGGAGTAAAGTAGATAGTATCAATAAAACTGCCTAGCATGCTACTAAATGGTCTCTATATTCTCTATTCTTCATTGGGAGTAGAGTAGATAGTATCAATAAAACTGCCTAGCATGCTACTTAATGCTTTCTATATTCTCTATTCTTCATTGGGAGTAGAGTAGATAGTATCAATAAAACTGCCTAGCATGCTACTAAATGGTCTCTATATTCTCTATTCTTCATTGGGAGTAGAGTAGATAGTATCAATAAAACTGTCTAGCATGCTACTTAATGCTTTCTATATTCTCTATTCTTCATTGGGAGTAGAGTAGATAGTATCAATAAAACTGCCTAGCATGCTACTAAATGGTCTCTATATTCTCTATTCTTCATTGGGAGTAGAGTAGATAGTATCAATAAAACTGCCTAGCATGCTACTAAATGGTCTCTATTCTTCATTGGGAGTAGAGAAGATAGTATCAATAAAACTGTCTAGCATGCTACTAAATGGTCTCTATATTCTCTATTCTTCATTGGGAGTAGAGTAGATAGTATCAATAAAACTGCCAAGCATGCTACTAATTGGTCTCTATATTCTCTATTCTTCATTGGGAGTAGAGTAGATAGTATCAATAAAACTGCCTAGCATGCTACTAAATGGTCTCTATATTCTCTATTCTTCATTGGGAGTCGAGTAGATAGTATCAATAAAACTGTCTAGCATGCTACTAATTGGTCTCTATATTCTCTATTCTTCATTGGGAGTAGAGAAGATAGTATCAATAAAACTGCCTAGCATGCTACTAATTGGTCTCTATATTCTCTATTCTTCATTGGGAGTAGAGTAGATAGTATCAATAAAACTGTCTAGCATGCTACTAAATGCTTTCTATATTCTCTATTCTTCAATGGGAGAAGAGTAGATAGTATTAATAAAATAATAGTAATAATTACGATGACATTAATCTATTGTGAGGTGAGAAGGTAATTGACCAATAAATGTGCGTAGCAGTGTTTGATGTCTATATTTTCATGTTCGATTAGGGGAATACAAATAGTTCGTTGTGTGGCCCCGGCAGGCCTAACTTGGGTAGAAAGAATACCGGCGATGGATAAGCGGTTTCACATTCCACTCAGGGCCAAACTTGTATTGAAATTGCTACCGCATAACAATAATAACATGACTAGATTCACAACCCAGTATAATTTAATCATATGCCTGTTAAAAATAAAAAATGCAAATCAAGTCAACATACCATGACTGAAACATTAATCTGGTAACAATTGGTGCGTGTTGTTACAACCCCCTAGATCTGTATGCGCCATTTGCTTAAGTCATTTCAATAAAACTCATGTGATTATTAAGTTAGCAGAGATGATGATGATTAGTCAATAAGATTTAGTAGAAAAAACAACTCTCTTTAAGAACATTTTAAACACGTGTTGTGAAGTTACTAAGCTGTTACCGTTGGTAAGGCTAACTAAGACATGATTGAAACGTCAAAATCACAAAAAAAAACAAGTGATAAAATTCAATGTGGATACAAGAATTTAAGATTAAGTTCACATATTAAATATAAAATTAAGGTCTAATAATTAAGGTATAATTAGGTAGATTGTAATAATATACATAGGGTGAAAATTATGTCGTGTTTTGTCACAGTTTTAGATTTTATCCATTGCTATATTTTATGTGCCCTTCATACTAAATGTGTGTTGTCGTTGACTAGATCATGTCTGGTTTTGTTATGATTTTGAGTTTATATTTTGTTTTAATTTATCCAAACACGGGAAAATCTCTATGATTTCCCGAAACGTTCTGTTTAGTAATCTTATTCATATTAGGCCTACTATTATTTCATTTTTGAAGCTTTCACGACTGTCAATAGTAAAATAAAATGAATAACTCTTATGGGTTAGAATGCCGCAATGTGAGTAATATGTAGGCCGCCCTCTTGACGTTGCACCCTAATTGCTGGGGCCATTTGCAAACGGATGATTGGCTTTTTACAACGCTTATATTAACTTGCCTTGTTTGTCTGGACGGAATCTTTGAATCGATATTCCACCTACTTCTAGATGTCCGATCAAGCTGACCTTTTTTACACAGACGTATTCCTGATGACAATACATGAATCAACTGTCATATTTACTAAAATTATTGTCAATTAATTCATCATAATTAATTAATTAATGTTTTATATGGAAATCGATGTTTAACCCACTTTCCAACGTCAAATCGAGTTGAAAGTTTTCACACAGACGTATTCTTAATGACAATACACGAACCAATTGTCATATTTACTAAATAAACAATTAAGCCATCATAATTAATTAATTGATGTTTTATATGGGGATCGATAAAACACTCACTTTCGAACGTCGAATTGAGCTGAAAGTTTGCGCACAGACGTATTCATGCAATACATGAATCAATTGTCATATTTACTAAATAATCAACTAAACCATCATAATTAATTTTTCGATATTCGATATATATTCGATTGCAAGATTCTTTAAGACTAAAAAGTATAAAATAATATTACATGAAAAAAATATATTTTTTTAAAAACAACGCTTATATTTAAATGCACTAAAAAGTAAAAAATAAATTTTCGCCCAACAAATTTTTGCCTCACTCGGAAAATAAATGCGTTGGGTGCTTTCCCTGCATAAACAGCAGAATACTGCAATCTATGTCAATACTGAAAGCGCCCAACGCTTTTATTTTCCGAGTGAGGCAAAAATTTGTTGGGCGAAAATTTATTTTTTACTTTTTAGTGCATTTAAATATAAGCGTTGTTTTTAAAAAAATATATTTTTTTTCATGTAATATTATTATTCATTTCTGTTGCAGCCTTACAGTTCTTCGAGAGGCAATGTCAAGGATATAACCTGGATTACGTAAGTCATTTCTCACCACACTACATAGCTTAATGATCCAAGAAGTTATTTATTCAATAATAATAGTACTAATTATAATAACAATAATAATAACAATAATAATAGTAATAATAATAATAATAATAATAATAATAATAATAATAATAATATTAATAATAATAATAATAATACTAATAATAATAATAATAATAATAATAATAATAATAAGATAATAATAATAATAATAATAATAATAATAATAATAATAATAATAATAATAAAAATGAAATTAATGTTGTGAAGAGAAAACACCGTCAAAAAGGTTTGCCCCGACCAGGAATCTACAATCCGGCCACTATATTGCTATTTATGGTTATCGGTTTACAACATGCTCCATAAAGCTAGCTACAGTTTAAAACCTATAAACAATAACAAAAATACATTTTATTTATAGATTTTGAGTACAAATAACGCTATTTGGCAACTAGCTTCCATTAGCATTGTTCCTTTTTCGCCGTCGGAAACATACAGCATAAAAATAAGAAATAAAGATTACAAAATAAAATATTCGCAAGCACTTAATTTTACAAAACTTACAAATATAGCTTTAAGTACTTCATTTAAATTAAGGTGACATATTAACGAAATATTAACTCCCAACATCAAAACTCCCCTAGATAGTAGAACGCTAAAATGCAATGCAGAAGTGAAGAGTGGCGCAGATCAAGATGATGCATCAATGAGCTAACATCGTGCGTACAACTGTGTGGAGGGGGGTACCGCTTCACCCTGCAGTCTGTGAATGACAGTGACGTGGTAGAGGCTTCATCGCCACATTTAATGGCTCATAAGAAACCCTCGTAGATCTACTACAACATAAGACGTAAATACTAAGAGGGTATGTTTGTGTGACCCACATCAGCGCTCGTATTTACAGACCACTAAACCGAACCTGTGTTTAAATACAACACACATTTATTATATTTATTATTACACGATTGCAACTTGGACTATTAAAGTATAATAGTAAAGCTCCCTAGTGTAACTTAAAGTTATGGAACAAGTGTTTACATGTTTATTATTTTTCTACGAGGTCATAAATTTTACACCTCGACAGCGTACTATTTAGATATTGCCACAAATTCGTGTTTTATATAGTCTTGGTGTATGATGTATGATGCATGCGTCGTTTTGAGGTAATTGCGTATAGTCATTATTGAAGGGAGGTTCACATTGAACTGAACATCATAACATAAACCCAGTAGAGCAGAAACATTTAACAATCAACACCTCTTTGTTCGGGACTCCCTGGTTATATGAACTTAGAAATGATGAGATTCGATGTGGTTTCTGTTCTTTTGATTATCATATGGTCTATTGAAACTATTAAATACTTGGCTCTTGGTGGAGACTGGAGAGGGTATTTAAATAAGCTTGGCATAATTATATAAAATAATAAATTCGGAAATTAAATGCATAACAATGACTGGTATAAAAGTACGTATAAAGATAAAAATAAAATTGAATGAATTCAATGGAAATATTAAACATTGCTGTTTCAATTCAACGATGCATTCAAAGAATTACATCTAACAATGTGCTAGAGTTTTTTTGTATGTTTGCGTAGTTACTTTGAGTACATGAATATCCAGGCGAAGAGTTTACACTGTGTTTAAAGTTTTATTTATAGCAATGTCTGAGTATTTAACAAACCCTGATCGCTTAAGCCAGACTAAATATATAGCTAACCGTCCGTTTAAGGAAATGTATTAAAGTCATACGTTTTTGGTATTGGACTCGAGTGTATAAATTTGCTAACATTTTCCTCCGACACAAAACAAAAGAAAGTCAATACTATTGTTTCAAGAATTACCCTTAACACTTAAAACATTAAATTGATTTATTTCATAAAGTGACGTAATAAATACTAACATTTTAGCCATTTCAAACAAACTAAGCCAAACACACTTACTGTTCTTTGTGCAGTAATGTTAGAAACAAGGGAATCAAACGAATTTATTTGACAATTACGTATCAGATGTATTCATTTACTGTCATAGAAGCAGGGGTTGTGGGATGTGAGTAGGTTGACGAATTAAGTCAGGCATCTTTAGGAAAGTGGTAGAAGGTCTTTTCTCTTGACTAATATAAATTCACATGTTAAACACTAACTTTTGTTTCAAATCGTGATCCAAACTGTAAGTTATAAGAGCCAGACGTGTTACAAGCTGAGCGGTGTGTATGGACATATTGACATATTTCAGCACTTCACTTATGTTGAGCATCAAATTAAATCATTCATTTTATTTATTGACAATATATCAAACAGTTACAAATATAATAAAAAAAAATCATTGACATATTGTATTGTCAAATACTGAAACCTAATTCCTGTAATTCACTCTCTCTCCATCTTTCTCCGCGTTAAGCCAATAGTTTGATCTCTATCTACCAGGGCCAATCAATACAAGGTCCACCTCATTGAGCCCAGTTATTTAGTACCAATATTTTAACGTTGTTTGTTACCTACCTTGCGCACATAGGGCCTACGCACTACGCACTACGCACCACGCACCACGCACTACGCACTACGCAGCGCGCGGTATGGGAGAGAGTTTGGTCTCTGCTCTCACTACTTAGTATTCTTATTTATGTACGGCCGCGTCCACACTTTACCTTAGCGTCCTTGGAGACGCAAGTCCCACCTTCCAACGACCCCTCGCAGGAGTAAGTCTCGAACTTTACCGATGTGAACTACACTTAGAACATAGAAATACGGCCACACCAGTGGAATAAGACCCGTCGCCTCCTAAAGAAACACTCTGGGAATTTAAAATGAAATGTAGGTCTATATTTATTGAAGTAAGGGCTATAAATACGCTGTATTACAACCCCATCGAAATTCGTCGTCGTGGCAAACCTAATGGAATATATATATATTCTTAACAACTTCTAAGCTCGCTGTACGAGTAGAAAGATGTAGTTACAGTTTAGAGCATTTTTGGACGAAACTTGATTTTATCGTTGCCGCGCTGACAATGTTAAATGGGAGGTTTTTGTAATGTTGTTCTTGTTTATCTAACATGATGATATCTCATGCATAGACTCATATAGCCTAGATGTTGACGCGTTGTTAAACCACTATACTAATAATCATCTTGATAAAAACCAATTCATTCAGAAGCTCATTGCAGATGACGTGATTCACATGATTTAGGCCTATTAGTTCTATGTTATCAGTCCGTGGATGGTTTGACAGTGATAAAAATCCGTTGACCTAAACAAATTGGGGTATAAAATTTTGTGAACAGTTTGTAAGCAGCCTTCCTCCAATGTTCCTTTCAAAATGTCGCTTGTAAATCAAAATGAAATAATAAATATTATCCCGGGTTTTAGAAAACAATGTTCTGGCGTCACACGAGGCACTTTTTACTGAGAATATGTTCTCATGTAAAAAGCTAATTTATAAAAGGCTTAAAGAATGCTGGTGTATATTTATTTAATTTTTACACAATTCACGGAATTCTAGATTCCAATATTTTGTATACTTGTATAGCCTTTTGATGGTAATGTTAAAACTGTAGACCAATAATAATAGAGCTAAATCTGGAGTACGTTTCTCTCTGAGACATAAGCATGACCATAATCTTGTTATATTTTAGAACATGTAACAAGCTGTCATTACTGCCTTCAGTTTATGATGGCAGCAGATTACTGAACTCAACCCCTTTGTATCATTAAGTTATTTATTTACGAACAACTGGCAAGAACTATTTAATAAAAATGTGTACAGACAATTCTCAGTGGTATAATTATAAGTACCTTCTTATATTAGCACAAAGCTTTAAATTATGAGGGCCTCGCTGTGTGACCGATATATGTTTCTTATTATCTTGTCATCATAAATATCGGTCGGTTAAATAGTCCGTACAGTGTTCAGCGTGTAGCCTAGCCACGGCCTCAATCTACACTACAGGGCAGGTTGTTACAAGTGGAAGAAAAGGCAATCATGCTGCTGAAATCTATTGTATTTTAACTATAATTCAAGTCAAAAAACGTAAACAGCCAAACTTGTTTTTTTTTATATTGAACATTGGTTTCGGATGAGGATGAATCAATGAAATTAGTATTTTCAAGAAGTATGTAATTTTGTACTCTGATAAAAATAAATGGATAGAAATAAAACATAAATAAACATATTTAACACTCGCTCAGATGGCAAAAGTATCATAGAATTCCATTTTTGGGCTACGAAATCACCAGCTATAATTATGAGGCAGACATCAATTGTACGCAAGTGTTTTAAAAGATTATAGACAAATGAACTGTTTAAATTTTGGGAGCAATTTGTTTATTACCAACACTCGTATGATTGCAGCGTGATGATAAAGGTTTAGGTTATGAGCTACATTGTGTTTTATTTAGTAAGGAAAGATCTAAAGCAACATGTGTTGGCATTTGATCTTTCATAAGGGGTCTTCTTTTCTTGGTAAAACTGGTAAAACCCAAAGAAGAATAAGAATAAGTTATTATGACCAGCTAAATTTATGTGATAGCAATGATGAGTTATATTTTGTGAAAGAAGTAAACTTTCAGGGCCAGAAGTATATTATGTAGTGTGAACACAATATGGTGTCTTTGTAGTCAATGCAAGCCTACATACCAACGACATGATGGGCGTTAGCTGTTAGCTCTTCCTATACACATTGGCAAGTATACAAAACATGTGTTGGTATAGGGGTTCACAGCCAACGGTTTTCTAGGAGATAAAATCTAAAGATCATCCTTGTGTAATCTTACATTTGCTAAAAATCTCTCTGTTGCCACAAAACATGTTTAGAAGGTCTGACAATGATACGTCTGTTATTTAGAATACATTATTGTACTGGACCGTCACAATATTATATGATCGAGCATCGCTTGATTTCGTTGCAAGTGAATGAGTACATTTAAGACACCTACAGATATTTGTTGATAATCCAAACAAATTGTTATAATTATTGTCGTGGGTGGTATGTTTGGAGTCATGGGGAGGAGATGAGATTAATATATACAAATACATATTAATGAAAGACACAATTTATTAATCATTACAAAGATTGCTGCCACCACCGTCTAGATAAGGAGACGGACCTTTTTATAGACAATATATACCACTTAATTCGTGAGGCGTATTGAGGGTTCTTGACACACATTATGTGTCGTGATCAAAACTCAGTTATGCATTATTAAGACCTTTAAAACAAATACTTAGAATAACATGTAGTTGATAGACTCATCTATGATGTACACTGAATTTACTGTAACTTAACTGACAAAATAATCTTGACTACCAATGTAGTGAAGGCAATGGAAATCTAATAGTCGCAGTACCCTGCAATTAGTAGGTAGACATTTAATGATCACTCACTGAACCAGCAATATAATCTAGCCTTGTGATGACCGTGCTGCACCCAGCTCAGAAGTCAAGACCCCGGTCCTTACTCTTACCCCGAGTTATATACGAATTTCGCGACATACGTCACTATTGATAGACTCGAAAGATCTATAACTACCATAACATGTTCTAAGAAATCAGATACCCTTGGTAATAACACCCTATATTTAGTGGATAGTGTACACACATATGTTATAGTAATGAGTTGAAATCGAGACGTTTCTATGTGGAATAACACTTTGTAATTAGCTGATAGAGTAAACAAAATATATTATTGTAATTAGTTTAAATCTAGACGCTTCTATGTACAGTGGGTTACTATGTGCATTACACAGAAGGTTTAGAATATTTACAAGATAGAAATATCGCCCCATGACATTATCACTGAATAGGGTTATACCGTTATAAGTATAATTCAAAATTTCCACTAGGAAAACTGGCGGTAATAATTGTGTGTCAGATATTTTACACGAGCTAATTGTTCCCTAATTAGTGAACGTTTGTTGTGCATTCCAGTGTAACACGGTACCACTATCTGTAACACGGTACCACTACATATAACACAGTACCACTACTTGTAACATACTTGGTATCCCTAATTATCCTCGGTTAAAATATACCAACCCGCACACATACAAAAACTACATGTTTGCTAACTACTACGAACCTAATTAGCAAATCGTACTTAAGGTACAAAATAGGTGTATGATACAATGGTTTTTATTTTTCGTTTTAGAATTTAAAAAAAAGGTGACAAAACTAATGAATGAGTAGTAAAATAGTAGTAAAATAATCGATGTGAGTGAAAAGAGTGACACACAATTGTCTACATTTCAAGCTTTGTTACTATCTTTGCTCATATTACAAATAGGGTGAATATCTTCCGGTTCACTCTCAGCAAATGCGCAGCATGGCTTTTAGATGAAGGGAGGCTTAACCACTTTCGCGTAATACTTTCAAAAGCTTGACGGCGAGTTTTTCCGCGGCACTTTAGAAAATTAACAAACAAAGTTGCCTCTCGATCTATCATATTAACTTTTGTTTAGCATCTATTTCCACCTTATTTAGTCACCAAAGTTGAAGCACGCAGGACTTCTTGCGGTCTAGTTTTTGTCTCGTGACCATTTCCTGAATATTTAACTCACAGTTTTCACTGAACTTTTCTGAGAATGAAAATTACTTGAAACTAAGTGTGAGGATGAATCTCACTTCAAGTGAATAAAACCCGAATTGCAAAGAAAGCAGAAATCGTTTTCGTCCTGCGTGTGAAGTGAGAATGTCTTTCTTCTTCTCCTGGGGCCAACTGCCTCGCGACCCATCACGCATCACGCATCACGCATCACGTATCACGCATCACGCATCACGCATCACCATTCTTCGCCTCACAAAAAACTTTGCACTCTGAAAAACACATCTTGTCACCAGGAGACTACTTGTTCTAACACGCCCAAAAATGAAGCTGTAAACTAAAAACATAGAAACGGGCAATTCCAACTTTTTTATAAAGATAAAACAAAATGGCTTCCAGGTGATAATTGCTCTGAGCCGATTCTCGACGTCTATTGCTGAAGTGTAAAGGATGCGACTGTTATCTGCGAGTTGGGAGACCAACCGGCTAACGTGTACTCAAGTCAAATGTATGCGTTTCTGTAATTAACATTTTGCGATTAAATGTAAAAGAATAAACTTGTATGGGATTCATTCCGTGTCATAATAGCGTTTACAATACGTTAAAATTCATATTTGTAAATTGTTGGGCTTTTAAGGATAAACAATATCCACCGCATAATATTGTGATGTATTCTGTATTTGTCTACTGAAAACGTGTACTTCAACCTTAGATTAATTAAAATAAAAATTAGTACATCTTTTAGCAAATCTAATAGTGCATTTAAAAAGAGATTCCTCTTCAGTTGAATGATGTATTATTTTGTTACGTTAACACATAAAATGAACTTAACACCAATACCACGATATATTTATTCGAAATTATGTTATTTAAAGATCTGAAGGTGAAGCAGCGATTAGTTACTCTGCGATTTGTAAAACCCAAGACAGAATTCATTTATAATTGATGACTGTTACCCACCCGGCAATATTGCTTCCCCTTCCCTCCGTCTGCCAATCGCTTTAAATCTAGTTTTCAAAACAGTCCAAGTGGTACGAGATCCAACCCTCTCAACAAAACGTGACTGCCGGTGAGATATGCAAAGGCGTAGATGGGGGGGGGGGCGGGGGGGATCTCCTCATATAGCTTCCTTGCATATGCCCTCGTTTGCCTCAATCGCGATGCAATGGGGCAATTTCTCCAAGAACCAACTGGGTCTGACAGATTCGATTTAGCTCAACGATTGAACGGGACGTACGCTTGCATTCCTTGTATTTTATTGAAGGAAATTAGTACATGCAAGCCCTCTGGAAAATAAGTTACGTACAAGAATGTTTCATCAAATTACATTACAGAAACGAAGGTTTGTTTTCTTAAAGTCGGAGAGATATTTACCTAAATGTGAATTATTTGAGTGGCCTAACCGTTTATTGGGAACGAAACAACATAAAATATTTGAAACTAAAGACGCATTTACTTTTGAAAGAGTAGCCATATTGAGCATCTGCACAGATCACTGTCAAGTTTATAGTTATTCTAGTGGGGGGTTAGACGGGTAACATATGAAACTAAAGCCTAGGATATAGTGGCCAACTGCGGATCTGGCTGAGAATCGAAACATGTGTAGCTTCGAAATCATTCAAGCTGAACTACAAAGGAGTTTGAAACTGAGCATGCAATGATACATTTGAGTTCCGATCAAATAAAAGGTGGTGTATATATATATATGATTATCGGTCTTTAGGGCTTTACTAACATATATATATAACAAGGAGACTTGAATAAGGCAGTTAATTGATGCGTTTTGGTTACATAAATATCAATTTAACGATTTTGGTGTAAAGTCCGGGATAATTGCCAGCATTTGTGGGACATTAACTGGTGACATTGCAATTTAATATATTTGGTGGAAAGGCCGGGTAAGGCGCAGGAATTTATAACACATTAACTGGTGACATCGCAATTTAATGTATTTGGTGGAAAGGCCGGGTTAGGTGCCGTAATTCATAACACATTAACTAGTGAAATTGCAATTTAATGTATTTGGTGGAAAGGCCGGGTTAGGCGCCGGAATTTATAACACATTAACTGGTGAAATTGCAATTTAATGTATTTGGTCGGTTAGGTGCCAGTATTTGTAGGGCATTTACTGGTGGCATTGCCATTTAATATATTTGGTGGAAAGGCCGGGTTCATTGCAGAAATTTTATTCTTTTGGTTGGAATGGCCAGGTTTGGGGGGAAGTCTTAAAGGACAGTTAGCGGCTATATAAATCTCGATATAACATTTTATAGCTATTATTTCTGTTTATTTCGCGTTTCATTGATTTCATTGATTCATTCTACTCGGAGTTTATTTATCATCACCTTGAATTGATCGGATTGGAATGATTCTAGAAGGCCAGCCGCAACATAATAATAATAATAATAATAATAATAATAATAATAATAATAATAATAATAATAATAATAATAATAATAATAATAATAATAATAATAATAATAATAATAATAATACTAATAATAATAATAATAATAATAATAAAAATAAAAAGAATGATAATAATAATGATGATAATAATAATCCTAATAATAATAATAACAATAATAATAATTATAATAATAATAATAATTTTTTTTTTTTTAAATTGATTACCATGTTCTGTACAATACTATCATTAAATAAACATTCGATATCCCACAAAGCTAAGTACATAGCTTGTCTGTGGGTTATATACCAATGAAAATAATAATACGGACTAAGTTACGGACAAAGATGAACATGTTGCGTAATGCAAATACAATATACGGAATACCTTACAATTCAAAACAAACAAACAATCACTAACTTATCTTTAACACGGTCATATTACTACACACTGCAATTAACGAAGGCCTATACATGGCAAGGACAAAAACACCGACGATACTTATAATGAAAATAAAATAAATTACAGCGAATGTAACAAAAGAAACTCTTTTACTGATATTTTTACTTGATTCATTCTATCCGAATCTTTCAGTTCAATCGGCAACATATTAAAACATTGTGGCACTTTTACATGCAAAGATCTTTCACCATATTTATTAATAAAATTGGGAACTCTGTACACTTTGGAGGCTTTTGCTCTTGTACAAATGCTATGGTAAATTACAATTTTGAATTCGTTAGTGAAATAGAATTTGATAATTAACTTATAGATGTACAAAAAATTAACAGGAAGCAAGTCTAATAATTTAAAAAGCTGATTTGAGGAACAATGGTCAGTTATGTGATTTGGGAGTATGTGTTTAATCATCTTGATCTGTAGGCTAATAATTTGTTTAAGATACATATGAGAAGCATTTCCCCAGGCTAACAGACTCCACCAAGGCGATGTACACTGTGCGAAGTAAACAATATGGAAGAATATCCTTCAAACGATAAAGTTGCACAGCACACGGTCTAATCCGGTTGCATACCCTAGCAATGTGTTTAATAATAATAATAATAATAATAGGTATAATAGTAATATTAATAATAATAATAATAATAATAATAATAATAATAGTAATAATAATAAAAATAATAATAAAAATAATAATAATAATAATAATAATAATAATAATAATAATAATGATAATAATAATAATAATAATCCTTATAATAATAATAACAATAATAAAAATAATAAACATAATAATAATAATAATAATAATAATAATAATAATAATAATAATAATAATAATAATAATAATAATAATAATAATAATATTAATAATAATAATAATAATAATAATAATAATGATAATAGTAAAAATAATAATAATTTTTCATAGGAATCCCTGTTACAGGGTGCACACTAGCTTACCTGATGTGCCCCTCTTCAGGGGCCTCATTCCAGTACATTTGAAAACTTAACCCCGGTGTTAGCCAATAGCCAATCAGGAGTCAGCAATTGAGACGCCGATCGAAGGAAGGCATTGTTAAAAAACGAGACAAAATTAAAACAATAACAAACAAAAACAGTCCAATAACCTCAAAATGTTGACAAAATACTAAATAAAACTACATATTGACATATATATGAGCTATATAATGTATTGTAAATACACACAATTGTTTATAAACTTTAATAAACACATAAAGTAACGTATCCATGAAATGGGATATCCTCAATAAAGAATTGAAATGTGACATTTGTGAAACTATACACACGGGCATTGACAAAATGGCGGCATTTCAGAGTATTGTTGAGATAACTCTTCTTAACCCTACTATCAGACAGGGTCATATTTGCCTCCGAATTATGCAGGGAAGCCTGTGTAGGAGTTAACCCCGGGGTCATTTTAACATGGGGTTAGCGAGAGTTAAGAAGAGTTAAAAAAATGTACAGGAATCAGGCCCCGACTAATTAGGTTATTAGATAAGTTGTTGGAGGCTTTCACGACCCGTAGATGGGAACAGATTATTTTCTTCTGGGTTGTTTCGTCGTGTCGATACAGAGTTTTCACTTAGGTTAGATTATTAGGGTTTTTGGATAGTTGGGAAGGAATGTCCGAGGGCTGATAGTATGACTCAATCCCAGCATTCACCTTTTCGACTGAAGAAAACTTCGGAAAAACCTTCATCAGGACTGCCGGTGGGCGGAATCGAACCAGCGACCTCCTAAATAGAGTCTCGCGTCTTACCGCTGAGCCACCTATATCGGTGCAACATAATAGGTACTAGGGACGTGTCTGAATACCATTCTTATTCGTATTCTTGTTCTTGGTCTTGTTCTTATTCTCGCTCCAGTTGCACGTGTTCGGACGAGAGCCGGACTTAGGGTCGTAACGCGTCATCAGATCCACATTTGTGTTTTTAATCTACATGTATAACCAAAATGTAGGATCAAATATGCATTTTATTTAATAATAATTATATTGAATGAACGTCGTTTTGGTACTATTCGGACACGTCTCTAGGTAGGCTATTAGTGTTTCGACTGCATGAGGTATGTCTGCAAGAATATTTGCAAACAATTCAGTGGCGATGCGAGAAGTTTTCAATGCAATCACAGAAGGGTGTCGATAATATTTTGGGTTAACGTCTCATATATTGTTGTATTGATTGCTCTTAAAATTTCATGTTTTATTTACATTGTTTTGAAATGGTTCCCTTTGTAATTTCATTTGTTATGTATTATTTTTTACCCAGTTTGGTTTTGACAATGCACAATGTATAGGTGCTTTGCACACCCACATATATATATGGACTGTATGTACAAATAATTAAATACATCATTTTACCATTGGTATTTTAAGTTTAGTTCAGGGTGTCAACATCGGAGTAATGGATTAAATGTCACTACTTGTGGTTCTCAAGACCAATGATTATTATATTATTGTTGCCCTTATACACACTGGGTATTGGCCACGACACATTCTGGTATTATAAGCGTACATTATTTTACATCACGTTATTATTTTGTTATTTTGGTAATTTAACGGTTTTGCCCCGATCAAGTTATTTTAGTTTGAACGTCGTGAATTTTATTTCACACTTACCGCAATATTATTATTTAATTAATAGTTCTTGTAATTTGAATATACATAACAAATGAACAGTTGTATCATTTTATTTATTGTCCGCCTTCATAAATCAGTATAACTGAACAGGAAATACATTAAATAAATAAATGGAGTTTGAAACGTAATTAGTATATTATTAGTGGGGTTGAATACGATATAAAGAAACACATCTGGTAAAACATTGGGTTGATAAGCTCAAAACAAATTTATTGGTTGGATTTAATTAACTCAGAATGAATAAAACACACTAAGGGATATCAATTAGTGTATTAGTTTAAAGTATTTCAAAGTACCATACCAATGCACAATAGTTTTGTATTGTATAGTTTTTGATATTATTACATTGTCAGATATGGTTTGAATGTATTTCAGTAACATATATTAATAGGTAGGAGTATTTTTAGATAAATATTTGATTATATTTTAGTTACTGACCTACAAAATTATAAAAATTCATAAATAATTTGAGGGACTATTAGGCTTGACTTGTTTGCGAACAAATATTACTATAAAATCAACAATTTTGAATGCAAGAACACGTTTGTGATAAATTATCCAGATATAAACAGATACCCTCTTCTAAGTAAGGGACTAAATGGTGTTATAAACAAATACCCTTTCTTCTAAGTTAGGGACTAAATGGTGTTATAAACAAATACCCTTTCACTAAGTTAGGGACTAAACGGTGTTATAAACAAATACCCTTTCACTAAGTTAGGGACTAAACGGTGTTATGAACAAATACCCTTTCTTCTAAGTTAGGGACTAAATGGTGTTATAAACAAATACCCTTTCTTCTAAGTTAGGGACTAAACGGTGTTATAAACAAATACCCTTTCTTCTAAGTTAGGGACTAAACGGTGTTATAAACAAATACCCTTTCTTCTAAGTTAGGGACTAAACGGTATTATTTATACTTACCTGATGGTTTAATTAATAATTTATTAATAACCTTACATATGTGTCAGTATCCTGCAATTATATTCGGACGTATTTTATTTCAAGGACGACGGTTACCATAATATATAGTGGCTGTATCAGTACTGGTTATATTTCGTGAACATACCAGGGCAGGTTTTCGCAGCAAAACTTGACCATCTTTGGTGAATTCTACCTTTGACGCAGGAGTAGCTCCTATGTTTCCAAACATAGCCTGTAGATTGTAACTTATTGCATTCATGCTCATCACGTTGGAGCGATTCAAAAAAACTTTCTGCGCCGTTTGTTTCCACCATTTTCCAACTCGCTCTAGTGGAAATCTTTCTTTTACTGAAGACAATTTCCAGAGTTTTCCGACATTTTCTCCGTCCCTCTTCTGGAGGAGATTGCTCCAAGTTTATCAGGGAATTCGAGGGTGGGCGAGTAAGGGGGAGTGTGGGGACGGGGGGACGGGGGGACGGGGGAGTCCTGCTCTACCTTGCTGATTCCTACAGATGTGTTCCATTGAATAAAACATTGTTGAACAGAGAGTAAAAACCAGACTGGGGGGCCAAAATGGTTTTTCAAAATGAGGTTTGTGAGTAACTGAACAAGAGCTACGCATAATTTTAAGAACTATAAGATAATAACTGTTTGTTTTATTTGATTATTCCGCATTCATTGAATTAATTAGCATCAATTTATTCTGAAATTGCCATCCAATGTTTTTGGGCGAGCTATAGAGCAAGCTGTAGAATTTAAACTCGCTGTTACGAACCACCGAAAGAATTCAAGCGGGTGTTTAGAATGTTGGCCACAGGCAAAACAGTTTAGTATTGTTTTAAGGAATATCTATTAATGATAGTAACATTGCGTGCTTCACCCTCGTTTGAAAGACGGTAGTACCGGCATTTTACTCATAGAATGCTATTTTATATGAACTTGACTCATGTTGGCTTCACTCGGTTTGAATAACAATGATAAACTCTCGGCCATATCTACAATACTTAAAAAACACAACAATATTTATCTCTGGCAAAAATCGTAAATAATAAAAAATAAAAAACAATGTTAGATTGCAACGTTTTGTGATATAGATGCATGTTAGTTGGCGGGAGGTGCCTAGCCTTGCTTCATGTTGTGAGAGACCATACGGCCACGTGATAGTCTGCGGGGTTCCTTGTCTGGCTGGGGCCTGTTCCCTGCTCTGACAGGTGCCTAGCCTTGCTTCATGTTGTGAGAGACCATACGGTCACGTGATAGTCTGCGGGGTTCCTTGTCTGGCTGGGGCCTGTTCCCTGCTCTGACAGGTGCCTAGCCTTGCTTCATGTTGTGAGAGACCATACGGCCACGTGATAGTCGGAATAGTACTGTACACTATAGTAGGAGTGTAACCAAAGATGTCGGAATAGTACTGTACACTATAGTAGGAGTGTAACCAAAGATGTCGGAATAGTACTGTACACTATAGTAGGAGTGTAACCAAAGATGTCGGAATAGTACTGTACACTATAGTAGGAGTGTAACCAAAGATGTCGGAATAGTACTGTACACTATAGTAGGAGTGTAACCAAAGATGTCGGAATAGTACTGTACACTATAGTAGGAGTGTAACCAAAGATGTCGGAATAGTACTGTACACTATAGTAGGAGTGTAACCAAAGATGTCGGAATAGTACTGTACACTATAGTAGGAGTGTAACCAAAGATGTCGGAATAGTACTGTACACTATAGTAGGAGTGTAACCAAAGATGTCGGAATAGTACTGTACACTATAGTAGGAGTGTAACCAAAGATGTCGGAATAGTACTGTACACTATAGTAGGAGTGTAACCAAAGATGTCGGAATAGTACTGTACACTATAGTAGGAGTGTAACCAAAGATGTCGGAATAGTACTATACACTATAGTAGCAGTGTAACCAGGGTAGCCTGGGTATGAAGCAGCCGTTCAGGCTCTGCCCTAGACAGCTAGAATATTTCCAAGGGTAAATAATCATATTTTGATAATGCTTTCCCGGGTATGTATCCGAGTTGTGCGAGACATACATACATCATCGACTACGGAGACACACCCACAAAACTAGTCTTCCCTTATTCGGGGAACAACGGGGAACTACACAGTCACACCACAGTTGTCACTTTCGACTGAGTTTAGTAATTATTTGTGCGGCTAAATATGTTGCCGAATATTTCACAAGTACCGAATGTGTATTATCGAAACGTAAAGGCAAAACATTCTATAAAGCCGCATGAGAATGCACAGCAAATAAAACAATATGTATTCTTTCTTGCAGCAAACCTATTCTCCCGCCGGATATTGCAGAGCCTTAAAGAATTGCATTCGAATTATGGTATTTCGCACGACTATCATCTCGATTTTCAACCGCATCAAGATGAGAAAGTAAGTAAAATAATATCCATGTTTTATGCCTTCATAATTATAACATCACACCTAATCCCGTAGTCATTCACAAATCACAACAGTGACTAAAATTAACTAAAACAAAATTAAAAACAACAACATTCTTAGAAAGAAATGTAAAATATTGAATCAAACTGAAAGTTAGAACTTTAAAATAATTATTTGTTAAGCGATGTACAAGACAATGGAAACTATGTGGTTTGAATAGTTAATACTTGTTCATGGCACAGATACACGGTAATCATTTCTGAAAACATACAAATTGAACTAACTAACACCGTTCACTTTTTTCATAATAACATTATGTAGTCTCACTTTGGGATGTTGAAATTAATTTGATGTCTTAATATAAAAAATAAACAGTTTAATACCCATGGCAGGGCAGTGTTACAGACCAAAGTATACCCGGGCCGGTGAAACAGGATGTGGCAGTTCAAGTTTTTTTTTATTTTTCCTATCACCAGCATATTTTAAATAACGTCACAAGATTATATAATTCACAGGGATTTTAGCCAAGTCACGGGCAATAGATATTAATAGGCACGAGACTGTGATTTGTGACATTTATACAAGTGTAGACGTATATTAGATTTGTGAAATTGACAACAAGTTATTCTAAACTTAAATTCGCAACGTCGCCATTTTCACTTCCGCTCTTTTGATTTGGACTTCGAATCACCATCAACATTTTTAGTTAATTCTCCAGTATAGGCTCCAGCCTTTCTCATCTGTAATAAAGATTATAATGATATAAAGAAGATGTAATGATTTGCTATAGCTACTGACATAAAAGTGATCCATAGCTGAGATCCGTGACATATCGCAAAATGCACCATACGTATTACGTAACCTTTCAAACTAATGTTTTCTTTTGAAACCGAGAGGCAGTACTGCTGCTGAGCACACGAGCACTGCTGCTCCCAAATCCCAAATGCTGATTTATTTTATCCCCGTGCAATTGACTAAACAAAACAAACCAATAACAACAACAAAACAGTTCAGCCCTAAAATAAACAAAAATTACACAAACAGCATAGTTCTCGTATAAAATAAATGCCAAAAATTCCAACACAAATATCAGCAAAACGTACAGCTTATGCTAAGAATGTGGACAACCCCAAACCAAGTCAACATTTCTGCTCCTATCGACAATCCTATGATCTATCTAATCTAATAAGATCAATGCGTATTATTTATTATTATAGTTACTCGCTAAGCGATATCAAGATGGAGCTGTCAACATCATTTTGGAGAAATGCCGGTAATAAAGGTTCAAAGTATAATACAAATCGGTTCTTACTTGGAACGTTGTAATACTTCTTTACACAGAATTGTTGTGTGCAATGCATATTTTCGGTATTGTAGGATTATTGCTATAATATTGATGAAGCATTATGTGTGATCAATAATAATATTACAAGACATTGTAATACTTATTGTTTGTGCTGCAATAAGACTCAGTAATGAGCAGAGTTAGGTCTAGTCTTACAATGTCCCAATAACTACTCATTCGTCGAATAACTTGTTTTCTCCATGGCAACCACCAATCAAAGCCCTTCAAATCCATTGCTATATATAACTTTCTTATAGGAAATTGTAAGTCTGGTCCTTAGATTATTTCACATACCGTGCGAATAGTTCAGTGTTCATTAGGCGAACCAGCAAATACATGTTTGTACATAGTAAGGTATTTTGCTTGTTGAACTAGTATCAACACCCAACTACCAAGTATAAAGTAAAGCGTCGAGTAAACTGATTGAAAGTATGTATGATACTGATGTGAAGGACTAAAACTTAAGCTATACGATGCATAATAGAAGACTAGCTTTAAAGTTCTGAAAGCTTGGTTAGTCTGTTCACCTGACTGGGTTGTAGAAAGGGCATCTCGGAAAGGGGGTAAATTGAGCGCGTTAGCAAACGATGCGAGCTGGACTCCTTTCCGGTCTTAGAATGGCCACAGGACGCCCTTCCGTCTCATTAACCTTAAGGAAGACTCTCTCAACTTCCAAGACAGTCCCAACACAACTCTCTAGACAGTCCCTTGCAAAACTCTCAAGACAATCCCGTACACAACTCTCCATATACTTGTTTGCACAACTTCCAAGACAGTCCCACTCACAACTCTCCAGACAGTCCCTTGCAAAACTCTCAAGACAATCCCGTACACAACTCTCCTTATACTTGTGTGTACAACTCTCCAGACAATCCCGTGCACAACTCTCCTTATACTTATGTGTACAACTCTCCAGACAATCCCTTGCACAACTCTCCATATACTTGTGTGTACAACTCTCCAGACGATCCCGTGCACAACTCTCCATATACATTGTGTGTACAACTCTCAAGACAATCCCTTGCACAACCCTCCATATACTTGTTTGTACAACTCTCCAGACAGTCCCATGCAAAACTGTCAAGATAATCCCTTGCACAAATCTCTAGACAATCACTTGCACAACTCTCTAGACAATCACTTGCACAACTCTCTAGACAATCACTTGCACAACTCTCTAGACAATCACTTGCACAACTCTCTAGACAATCACTTGCACAACTCTCTAGACAATCACTTGCACAACTCTCTAGACAATCACTTGCACAACTCTCCATATAATCCCTTAGTACAACTCTCCATAACTCTCCTTTGTAAAACTCTCCAGTCACTTGCAATGCTCTTCAGACTATAGAGAGTTGATTCGATTCTTGTTGCTTTACGTATCTATTTATTATTGTCATCATGTTATTAGAAGCTATGAGGGGTTGGAGATGAAGATAAACAGTAAAAACATGCCTTATACAGGGTTGGAACCCATGTCTCTAGGAGCCGTACGCTTATAGGATAGATAGTCCGTTGCAAAGCTCTCTAAACAGTCTCTTGCACAACTCTCCAGGTAGTACCTTGCACTCCAGAAACTCTCCTGCAAAAATCTCTACACACAGCTCTGGCGAAAACCCTTTTCAAAGTTTTTGAGAGAATAACTCGGTAAACTAAGGCCAGTCATTTGCAAAGCTCATGTGAAGATCCTTGACAAACTGGCGTGACAGTCGAATACAGTTCTTATTTGTACAGCTAGCACATGTCCTGTCCAGGCCATTAGAGTAACTTACCTACTGTATCAATGTTATACCACTGCGATGCACACCATTTATTTAATTGGGCTACATGAGCTTTTTTCATTTAAATTGCCACTAGTCAAACTACCATCTAAATTATAGTAATTCTTAAACAAATGGTTAACTATTTAATCAAAGCTTAACTTAAGTAAAAAGGAGACGTCCCTTAATTTGGAATCTTATACATTTTAAACTTGTTTTGCTAAATTTTTTGTTTATTTGAATCCAAATATATTTTTTTTTTATCTCACACTGTTAAAAAAACTTGTTTCTCGTTAGTTGATGCCGCGAATAGTTGATGCTGTTAGCCGGCCAATCAGATCAGTATTAATCCCATCATTTCCTTGACAACTTCTGTTACAACTAAGCAGCTTTGTTCTGTTATCTTTTACCCCAATCTTTTACACAAATTATTCAGAACACATTATACTAGCATGCAAAAAATTCATACGTTAATTAAAATAGTTTAATTTATACAATTAATAAGTTGTATTTGTTCCATGTCGGCATGACTGAAAGTCAAGCTGGTTTTCAGTTAATCTACTTAAATTAATATAACTGACACTAACGGCTATAATTATAAACTGTTCAATAAAGCAACGTTATTTAAAACACCTGGTCGAATGTTTGTTTCACATGTTAGTTTAAGATTTCAAACCAACGCTGCACGTTAAATATTTTATAACTGAATAGTAAATATATGACATTACAACATTATGAAAAGAAAATAACTTATATGAAACGAAAAAATTAGACCAATTGTTTAAACTACATGATTTTATAAGACGGATTATAATTTTGAAATGTTTTTTCAGCTAGATTAATTTATGTAGTTTGTTTACTAAAAACTTGCTTCATTGAAATATTTTTGGTATAGATAAGCAATGTTTCGTTACTAAAATACAATACTTTATAATTGAGGTACGTTTATATTGAAAGCATTATATCAACAACAACCCCAACCACAAAAACTCCAACGATGCATGTTGACGTCCTGTAAATGAAGACGCTCTTTAAAACGCACTCTGTTAACATTTATTTAGATTACGGTTAAAATTGTTATTACTTTTGTGCGTTTCGTTTTGACTTGTGAATAAAATGTGATTTAATAAAAGTAGTTATTTTTGCTTTATATAGTTTTGGCTTGCTTAGTAGTTTTGGTTGAGAATCTCTGCAATCTTTTGTATATCTTCATTAAATATATGCCTATGAATCTGAGCAAAACATTAAAGGTAAGAAAACAAAATACCCTTATTTTTTACTGAATTTCTGCCAGATTAACATTAATTTATGTAATAATGGCTGACAACATTAGTGCACGTAGAAATGTTTCAAGTTGTGAGTACCGTTCCTTGGTAGGGCAATTTATTTAATGTTATGAATAGTTGATAAGGAATTTCCGGGCGCTGTTTCTCGGAGTAAACCACAGCTTTTATCCTCGGCAGAATCATTGAAACTTTTTTCATTGATACAATTATAAAAGCGCAAGTATGTGAAGCTATAAGAAGAGATTGTAAACACTAAATGAAGCACACGATGTTGGACTTACATCACTACTGAAAGATACAAAACAAGGATTAAGTTAATTTACAAACACTAACGCACTCTACCATGGAAACCGTAAACTTGGTGTGTAAACTTTCAAGGGCACAAATGTCGGGTTTACAATCGACATCTTACATCTTGTATACCTAATTCATGATGTTATAAATTAATGAAATAGTTCTATAGGCCTATTTGAGACAATTAAGGTCCACTAGTGCAAATTTAATACATAGTGATAGACAAATACTGATGAATAAATGAGAAAGTGTAACTTGGTCTCAGCTAGCAGCCAACCCCGTGTAACTTGGTCATCGGCTAGCAGCCAACCCCGTGTAACTTGGTCTCAGCTAGCAGCCAACCCCGTGTAACTTGGTCTCGGCTAGCAGCCAACCCCGTGTAACTTGGTCTCGGCTAGCAGCCAACCCCGTGCAACTTGGTCTCGGCTAGCAGCCAACCCCGTGTAACTTGGTCTCGGCTAGCAGCCAACCCCGTGTAACTTGGTCTCGGCTAGCAGCCAACCCCGTGTAACTTGGTCTCAGCTAGCAGCCAACCCCGTGTAACTTGGTCTCGGCTAGCAGCCAACCCCGTGTAACTTGGTCTCGGCTAGCAGCCAACCCCGTGTAACTTGGTCTCGGCTAGCAGCCAACCCCGTGTAACTTGGTCTCGGATAGCAGCCAACCCCGTGTAACTTGGTATCGGCTAGCAGCCAACCCCGTGTAACTTGGTATCGGCTAGCAGCCAGCCCGACGAAAACTACTAAGGAGATCATCGGCTTTATGACCTATCCGGATGGACGATGTAACTTTGACCATTCATGTAGGTTCCTCCACTAACAAAGGGTCTTCGCGTTCTAGGTTCGAATCCTGGCTTGGGCGTGGAGTTCACGTGGCGTTTCAGTCTTCATAATAATCCACTCGTCGTCTCGATTGGCGTCGTTGCTCAAATACGAGATGTGGATATCATCATCTGGAGTACAAAGCAGTTGACGAGAAGAACGAAGCTGTTGGCACAAGTTATCGAACCCTCAAACCTGCTCTAACCATCTGCCACTACTGGTATGGAGGAGAGCGATCACCCTCTCTCCTCCTGACCTAGCACGATGCTTCTTAACTTAATATCTCAACGTTCGACGAAATATAATAGTAGCGATAAACGTTTTATGAATTGTGAAATATTTTAAATCTCTACACGCGTATTTGACGTAATCGCAATAACCCATATCGAGCCATAAACACACACACACCACACAATCTCTCCACCCCCCCCCCTCAGGGCAGTGTTGTTGGGACCATCAACACACACACCACACAATCTCTCCCCCCCCCTCAGGGCAGTGTTGTTGGGACCATCAACACACACACCACACAATCTCTCCCCCCCCCTCAGGGCAGTGTTGTTGGGACCATCAACACACACACCACACAATCTCTCCCCCCCCCCTCAGGGCAGTGTTGTTGGGACCATCAACACACACACCACACAATCTCTCCACCCCCCCCCTCAGGGCAGTGTTGTTGGGACCATCAACACACACACCACACAATCTCTCCACCCCCCCCTCAGGGCAGTGTTGTTGGGACCATCAACACACACACCACACAATCTCTCCCCCCCCCCTCAGGGCAGTGTTGTTGGGACCATCAACACACACACCACACAATCTCTCCACCCCCCCCTCAGGGCAGTGTTGTTGGGACCATCAACACACACACCACACAATCTCTCCACCCCCCCCCTCAGGGCAGTGTTGTTGGGACCATCAACACACACACCACACAATCTCTCCCCCCCCCTCAGGGCAGTGTTGTTGGGACCATCAACACACACACCACACAATCTCTCCACCCCCCCCCTCAGGGCAGTGTTGTTGGGACCATCAACACACACACCACACAATCTCCCCCCCCCTCAGGGCAGTGTTGTTGGGACCATCAACACACACACCACACAATCTCTCCCCCCCCCCCTCAGGGCAGTGTTGTTGGGACCATCAACACACACACCACACAATCTCTCCACCCCCCCCTCAGGGCAGTGTTGTTGGGACCATCAACACACACACCACACAATCTCTCCCCCCCCTCAGGGCAGTGTTGTTGGGACCATCAACACACACACCACACAATTTCTCCACCCCCCCCCCTCAGGGCAGTGTTGTTGGGACCATCAACACACACACCACACAATCTCTCCCCCCCCTCAGGGCAGTGTTGTTGGGACCATCAACACACACACCACACAATCTCTCCACCCCCCCCCTCAGGGCAGTGTTGTTGGGACCATCAACACACACACCACACAATCTCCCCCCCCCCTCAGGGCAGTGTTGTTGGGACCATCAACACACACACCACACAATCTCTCCCCCCCCCCTCAGGGCAGTGTTGTTGGGACCATCAACACACACACCAGACAATCTCTCCACCCCCCCCCTCAGGGCAGTGTTGTTGGGACCATCAACACACACACCACACAATCTCTCCCCCCCCCTCAGGGCAGTGTTGTTGGGACCATCAACACACACACCACACAATCTCTCCCCCCCCCCTCAGGGCAGTGTTGTTGGGACCATCAACACACACACCACACAATCTCTCCCCCCCCCTCAGGGCAGTGTTGTTGGGACCATCAACACACACACTACACAATCTCTCCCCCCCCCCTCAGGGCAGTGTTGTTGGGACCATCAACACACACACCACACAATCTCTCCCCCCCACCCCTCAGGGCAGTGTTGTTGGGACCATCAACACACACACCACACAATCTCTCCCCCCCCCTCAGGGCAGTGTTGTTGGGACCATCAACACACACACCACACAATCTCTCCCCCCCCCCTCAGGGCAGTGTTGTTGGGACCATCAACACACACACCACACAATCTCTCCCCCTCCCCCTCAGGGCAGTGTTGTTGGGACCATCAACACACACACCACACAATCTCTCCCCCCCCCTCAGGGCAGTGTTGTTGGGACCATCAACACACACACCACACAATCTCTCCCCCCCCCCTCAGGGCAGTGTTGTTGGGACCATCAACACACACACCACACAATCTCTCCCCCCCCCCTCAGGGCAGTGTTGATGGGACCATCAACACACACACCACACAATCTCTCCCCCCCCCTCAGGGCAGTGTTGTTGGGACCATCAACACACACACCACACAATCTCTCCCCCCCACCCCTCAGGGCAGTGTTGTTGGGACCATCAACACACACACCACACAATCTCTCCCCCCCCCCTCAGGGCAGTGTTGTTGGGGACCATCAACACACACACCACACAATCTCTCCCCCCCCCTCAGGGCAGTGTTGTTGGGACCATCAACACACACACCACACAATCTCTCCCCCCCCCCTCAGGGCAGTGTTGATGGGACCATCAACACACACACCACACAATCTCTCCCCCCCACCCCTCAGGGCAGTGTTGTTGGGACCATCAACACACACACCACACAATCTCTCCCCCCCCCTCAGGGCAGTGTTGTTGGGACCATCAACACACACACCACACAATCTCTCCACCCCCCCCTCAGGGCAGTGTTGTTGGGACCATCAACACACACACCACACAATCTCTCCCCCTCCCCCTCAGGGCAGTGTTGTTGGGACCATCAACACACACACCACACAATCTCTCCCCCTCCCCCTCAGGGCAGTGTTGTTGGGACCATCAACACACACACCACACAATCTCTCCCCCTCCCCCTCAGGGCAGTGTTGTTGGGACCATCAACACACACACCACACAATCTCTCCCCCCCACCCCTCAGGGCAGTGTTGTTGGGACCATCAACACACACACCACACAATCTCTCCCCCTCCCCCTCAGGGCAGTGTTGTTGGGACCATCAACACACACACCACACAATCTCTTTCCCCCCCCCTCAGGGCAGTGTTGTTGGGACCATCAACACACACACCACACAATCTCTCCCCCCCACCCCTCAGGGCAGTGTTGTTGGGACCATCAACACACACACCACACAATCTCCCCCCCCCCCTCAGGGCAGTGTTGTTGGGACCATCAACACACACACCACACAATCTCTCCCCCCCCCCCCTCAGGGCAGTGTTGTTGGGACCATCAACACACACACCACACAATCTCCCCCCCCCCCCCTCAGGGCAGTGTTGTTGGGACCATCAACACACACACCACACAATCTCCCCCCCCCCCCTCAGGGCAGTGTTGTTGGGACCATCAACACACACACCACACAATCTCCCCCCCCCTCAGGGCAGTGTTGTTGGGACCATCAACACACACACCAGACAATCTTCATTCCATTCTTCATTCCAATTATTCAAACACTATTCCTATTTTAAGATTTTGGTAAAGTTTTTTTTTAAAAGTCGACAGGTGAATATTAAGATGTACTGTGGAAAAAGCCATTTAACATATTTTTCTGATCCACTTACTTAGCTCAATTTTTACAACCAGTGAAATACGTGTCCACCCATTTTTAATTATAATAAGCATTAACATTAGCACCGGTTTGCTCAATAACGAGTTATATATTTGGGTTGGATAAAACATTAAGATAAACATTAATCGATCGTTATTTAATATGTCGTTACATATCGTATCTGCGCGAAGAAATATGTGGTGTTTTAGACATTGGAATGACAATACCTCAGTAATAATAATATTATTCAAATTAATAATAACCTTCATAATAGACAATAACACAATATTATGAATACTTAATAACAAACAAATGATAATATAAATAAAAATACATATCAAAACCCATTGTTATGAACGTTTAATTGCGTGTTTTTTAATCCAGTGAATGTCTTACGGAACGTATATAATTATAAATGCATGCGTTATGATGACCTGCAGCATAACAATAAGTACAAGAACCTAGATAAGCCCCTTGACCGCTAGGTAACACGCGTGGCTATCTTATACGTACAGACGAATATTTATTACAATTACATCTTTCCACCCGAAGCATTCTCGTAATGTGAAATAACTTGTTCTATTGTGTCATTGTCTGGGGCTCCGATAAGTGCGCCAGCTATTGTCCTTCATAGTCAATTACAATTTCTTATCGCTCGTCCATACATTTCTGTAATTTAGGAATTTCAAAACTACTTTACATTTGTATAAATAGTACTAAGATGTTGATAGGCTAGATTTAACATTCCAGTGTAACTTGTTTGAAAGTCAGTTCACTCATCTTATTATATATCTCTCTCTATTCCCACTTATCTTGGTCGTATTATGTATATGTTATGACATGGTTATCTAACCCATGTATTCCAGGTTACCGCCACAATTTCCCTGCTATAGAAGAATAGAATTGCAATGAGAAAACAGGATTGCGGGTTAGGACTACACATGAGTTTTTGTTGAGGAAAGTTCGAACATTTAGATGCAGGTTGGAACGGTGCAATCTTATTGTCACGTGTTACCGTAAGTCATTTTATTTGAGTGGTTGGAGAAGACACCAGGTTTTTGTTGGGTTGGGTCCAAACTTCACTTCTCTCGAGGCTTGCATGAAATACTCCCTCGGCACAGATTACTAAAGTTAAATGTTATCAAGATAAATAAAAAAAAAGAAAAGGACTAGAATGCTAAAGCTAGAACGGAATTATTCGTAGTCGGTTTTTGGTGGAAAAAGAATCCGGGAACACATTGAAACTTTTGAGATCGGTGGAGTTTCTTGAAAACTTTCAAGTAGCACGTGTAGGCCTACGAGGTAGATGAGTTCCGTACTAACGCGAGGAAACGAAATTTAAACAAGAGTCACAGTTGTGTTGAAAAAGTAACTAAAAAATACGAAAACGTAAGACTAAAAAACTATAAAGTGGCCGAGTTGTTTTAAAACGTTGCAACTGTTTGCTTTGTAGATGCACCTTTTCTCTTTGGCAACTCACAACAGTCAAACCCCAACTCAATGGTTGATTTTCTGTGTATATATAAGAAGAATTGTATTTGAAATGTTGAAATGAAAATGTAATCATTTGTGGCTTTCATTAAAACGTTACAGGCGCGTAGGAACTCTTTATCAAGTGTGCCTGGGGAATGGAGGGGGGGGGGGGGGGATAATTGTGAGCGCCAAGCGAAAATAATCTGTCTGGTCTGGGGCGGACCCCCATCCGCCGCAGACCTTTTCGCCAAGGCGAAACATCTTTTTGCTATAACAGTTATTTCTCAATGTTTAGGCTTAAATAAATACGTCTTGAGGGCCTTAACCCGCCCCTTCCCTAATCATTCCACTGGCTCACCGCGTACCTTCAGCCAACCATTCGCTTTGATTTTGTATATGCTACAAAGTGCAAACAAAAGGCAGAGAAAATGTATCTTGTGAGGAAGACTCATGGCTTTCTCTGGGGCGTGGGGCCCTTTGTGTTTCTGCAATTTCTTACTGGTGAAATATGATTAGTTGGTGAATGATAACCCGGGTAAGATATACCGCGGGAGATAAGAAATTTAAAAAAAAAGTCGTTTTCTGTGGTTGTGTATGTAGGGATGTGTGGGAGACTGGGTGCCTAAAACGCTAAATTGGGTAGGTCGCAGAAAAAGTGGGGGGGATGCCCCCCCCCCCTTCTTACGCGCCGGAAACGTTATAGAATTAAAATGTTTAGTGGGTAAGTGCTTTACGATTCAACCTGCACACACGTATTAAATTGTGTTTTCTGCGTAAATATATTATTGCAATGTTCTGGCGGTGAGATTGTCGGGGAAAAAATGAGGAAGGTGTAACCGAAAACCACCCTCAATGCATTATTCTTGGAAAGAACCTCTTACATAAAAGTAATAATTACATAAAAATATATCCATAAACAACATCAAGCAAACTTGAAATATAATACAGTGATAATTGTTTTCTAAATCTATGCTTTTTCTCCTACTGCAACAGTCAGACATGCACCTTTGATGCTGCCCCCACCCGCAGTACACATTTTATTGTTTACGACCCACTTCACTTCATTTAAAAACGCATCAACGCTCACACAGAATAGCGGCCTAGTAGACGTACCCATTAGATAGGGGTTTCATATAGGCATAACACTGCACAGAATAGCGGTCTAGTAGGCCTACCCATTACATAGGGGTTTCATATAGGCATGGAACACTGGACCGCTTTCAATCCTTAAATTGCGATGTGCGTGTGCGTGTGCGTGTGCGCGTGCGTGTGCGTGTGCGTATCGTTGGTGCTTGTTTACCGACAAATGTAGAAGATCTAAGACATAAAATCCATCCAAGATCAGCTTATTTATAGTTGTCTGCTTTACGACTGTATTCTGCAACTGTAATATATTCTACATTCACTGATAAAACGTGACCGATAAATTTATAACGAACATCAAAAATTCATCAAAAATGAACTTATTTACGAGCAATTTAAATAAGAATTATAAAAGTGTCGTTTACGGCTGAATTGTGTTATACATTGTAAATTCGTTAGCAATGCTATAATTGCATTATAGGAATAGTGAACATTTGTTTTCAGACAAGGTTGTTTTAGTAAAGTAATCAATTAAGTAGAAAACTATACTTAGCCGCGTCCGTTGTTTCATCATGTATCATTGTTTTAAAATGCGGGAACTTCATAAATATAGTTTGCCCACAACATCGCACAGGTAACATAATGAGTTAATTTCAAACCCACTCCATCATATCTAAGCCAACAAGAACATTCATGTTCCGAGCACATTTACACTGTTTTCAAATTCATACTTAAAATTAATACTATGTTCGGATCGTTCGCGTGTTAACCAACGAAATTCAAGACCAACGATTTTGTCCGTTCTTTGTTCTTCCCGTTGTCCTTCCAATGTTTCTTTGTATCTCAGTTGAATTGTATCTTATGCATGGGATAAACTACAGTCCCAGGGTCACTTCCCAGGCCCCTTCCCCCTCGGAGATAAATTTACCTAAATCCCTAATAAATCAGGGGGTACGAAGCTCCCTAATATGGATGTGGAATGCAAACAAGTTGATGGCAGATGTTACATAGAATCAAATCACGATCCGTTCAAAGACAAACCCTGGCCTAGCCGTACTGGAACTGCCAGCATTCGCGTAAGTCTTTTCTCGAAGTCATTTAATTTATGTTTTAATGCCCAACACCCTAATCTTGACAAAAACAGGCCGAGAATCCGTTGAGTACGGTGGTGCTTGTTATCTGGCTCTGTTCGTTTAAACGCAAACTTTAAATAAATACATAATAATAGT
This sequence comes from Isoperla grammatica, assembly GCA_945910005.1. Taxonomy (NCBI): domain Eukaryota; kingdom Metazoa; phylum Arthropoda; class Insecta; order Plecoptera; family Perlodidae; genus Isoperla; species Isoperla grammatica. Next base: position 42,400,228 of record OX246746.1, read on the forward strand.
CTGATACAAATAGTTACAGCGATTCCAGTGCGCAGTGCATATAAAAACACGAGGACATCTTGAAGGTGTTTATAAAGCAAATGTTGACACGTTTCTTTCCTTCACCCTATGCTAATGTATACATAGCCACGCGTGTGTGTATACAGTATACACTATACACACCTCACTTTTACCGGGGATGCATGGAGAGTAATAAATATTGAAAATAACGGTTGTTTGACTTTTGAAGCTTCATGAAAAGAGGAAAGATTATGAAAATAACGACAAGAAGAAAGGTTGGACATGATTTTTATGACATTGACTAAAATATGAGTCAGGTTCTGAACTAATAATAAGTTTGTATAAAAAGTGTCAGGTATATGTAGTGTGCCCCCTCAGGCCGAGGTTTGGGAGCATTGCGAGGGGTGGCCTATTCATCGCATTGCTTTGGAAAATGGCGAAGTACGAGCAATAATGGAGTTGTTGATAACATTTGTGTCTCATTAATACGCGAAATAACCACAATATACAATATAGTCCGCTATCACTTAATGGATACACAATGCATAAAAATGCAGTAACGTTCAAGATTATTATCATATCCTCCCCACCCCCCTTTTTTTAGGAAAGTACTCATAAGATAAGTAATTCTTATTTTCTCAATTGATGTTAGTAGTGTCGATATGACATGACTGTGATAATATTGCTATTGCATGACTTGCATCTAGTGGTGTCAACGGATGTTTTGCCACCCACATAGGCGGCTTAGCTCATTATGATAGTAATTCAATGTGAGAGGATGTCTTGACGAAGCTGCCAATACGGGTAACGAAACATTGTACATCACCTCATCAGCCACTGTTCTGAATAACCCGCAGGACATGCACAACTCAAAAACTATCCTTGTTACTATACGGTTATCATTGTTATGCTTATCAATATTGTAATCATTATTATTATCCTGTTTAGTACATGGCTGTTTTTTTTTTTCAAATTTGTTTTCAAAGAAACCGGTCATTTGTCTTTTATATTATTTATTATGAGCTAACAAGTATAGGCTCAACCTTCGAAAATGCCAGTAAAGTCAAAAGAATTAAAAGGGGTTGTTTTTTTAAATGAAAATATTTACTTTGGGTTGTATTAAATTCCAGACACAAGAAATGTTTATATCTTCGAATAATGTTTTTGAACAAGGGTATTAGTGTCTGTTTTTATTTTATTAGCTTTCGTGATAGTCAACTTTACAAAATATCAAAACGTTTCTCTGTCACAAATTAGCTATTTCAATGACAGCCCGCTGGGCATAACTCATAGTGTGTTCCTCTCTCGGATGCGGAGGTTCGCTCCAGGAATCTTCGTGGCCATTTTAGTAGAAATACTTCCAAAATGACGGCGAAGTACTCTGTACTCTGGTCAGAAAAACTAGACAAATATCTCGCGGCAAGATTTGCTCGCTTCGAACCTTTATTTTATGATACTGTAGAATACTTAATTAGTCGAACCTGATAAGAAACCATCAGTATTTATTTACAATGTATTTTTTTATTTAGTATTCGCATTAAAAAAAACATATTATTGTTCGTACTTGTATCGCGTTATTCACGTGACGTGTACAGTATATAGGCTAGCTCTCGTATGTTACAATAGAATCGTGGATATTCATGTGACGTGTACAGTATTTAGGCTAGCTCTCGTATGTTACAATAGAATCGTGGATATTCATGTGACGTGTACAGTATATAGGCTAGCTCTCGTATGTTACAATAGAATCGTGGATATTCATGTGACGTGTACAGTATATAGGCTAGCTCTCGTATGTTACAATAGAATCGTGGATATTCATGTGACGTGTACAGTATATAGGCTAGCTCTCGTATGTTACAATAGAATCGTGGATATTCATGTGACGTGTACAGTATATAGGCTAGCTCTCGTATGTTACAATAGAATCGTGGATATTCATGTGACGTGTACAGTATATAGGCTAGCTCTCGTATGTTACAATAGAATCGTGGATATTCATGTGACGTGTACAGTATATAGGCTAGCTCTCGTATGTTACAATAGAATCGTGGATATTCATGTGACGTGTACAGTATATAGGCTAGCTCTCGTATGTTACAATAGAATCGTGGATATTCATGTGACGTGTACAGTATATAGGCTAGCTCTCGTATGTTACAATAGAATCGTGGATATTCATGTGACGTGTACAGTATATAGGCTAGCTCTCGTATGTTACAATAGAATCGTGGATATTCATGTGACGTGTACAGTATATAGGCTAGCTCTCGTATGTTACAATAGAATCGTGGATATTCATGTGACGTGTACAGTATATAGGCTAGCTCTCGTATGTTACAATAGAATCGTGGATATTCATGTGACGTGTACAGTATATAGGCTAGCTCTCGTATGTTACAATAGAATCGTGGATATTCATGTGACGTGTACAGTATATAGGCTAGCTCTCGTATGTTACAATAGAATCGTGGATATTCATGTGACGTGTACAGTATATAGGCTAGCTCTCGTATGTTACAATAGAATCGTGGATATTCATGTGACGTGTACAGTATATAGGCTAGCTCTCGTATGTTACAATAGAATCGTGGATATTCATGTGACGTGTACAGTATATAGGCTAGCTCTCGTATGTTACAATAGAATCGTGGATATTCATGTGACGTGTACAGTATATAGGCTAGCTCTCGTATGTTACAATAGAATCGTGGATATTCATGTGACGTGTACAGTATATAGGCTAGCTCTCGTATGTTACAATAGAATCGTGGATATTCATGTGACGTGTACAGTATATAGGCTAGCTCTCGTATGTTACAATAGAATCGTGGATATTCATGTGACGTGTACAGTATATAGGCTAGCTCTCGTATGTTACAATAGAATCGTGGATATTCATGTGACGTGTACAGTATATAGGCTAGCTCTCGTATGTTACAATAGAATCGTGGATATTCATGTGACGTGTACAGTATATAGGCTAGCTCTCGTATGTTACAATAGAATCGTGGATATTCATGTGACGTGTACAGTATATAGGCTAGCTCTCGTATGTTACAATAGAATCGTGGATATTCATGTGACGTGTACAGTATATAGGCTAGCTCTCGTATGTTACAATAGAATCGTGGATATTCATGTGACGTGTACAGTATATAGGCTAGCTCTCGTATGTTACAATAGAATCGTGGATATTCATGTGACGTGTACAGTATATAGGCTAGCTCTCGTATGTTACAATAGAATCGTGGATATTCATGTGACGTGTACAGTATATAGGCTAGCTCTCGTATGTTACGATAGAATCGTGGATATTCATGTGACGTGTACAGTACATAGGCTAGCACTCGTATGTTACAATAGAATCGTGGATATTCATGTGACGTGTACAGTATATAGGCTAGCTCTCGTATGTTACAATAGAATCGTGGATATTCATGTGACGTGTACAGTATATAGGCTAGCTCTCGTATGTTACAATAGAATCGTGGATATTCATGTGACGTGTACAGTATATAGGCTAGCTCTCGTATGTTACAATAGAATCGTGGATATTCATGTGACGTGTACAGTATATAGGCTAGCTCTCGTATGTTACAATAGAATCGTGGATATTCATGTGACGTGTACAGTATATAGGCTAGCTCTCGTATGTTACAATAGAATCGTGGATATTCATGTGACGTGTACAGTATATAGGCTAGCTCTCGTATGTTACAATAGAATCGTGGATATTCATGTGACGTGTACAGTATATAGGCTAGCTCTCGTATGTTACAATAGAATCGTGGATATTCATGTGACGTGTACAGTATATAGGCTAGCTCTCGTATGTTACAATAGAATCGTGGATATTCATGTGACGTGTACAGTATATAGGCTAGCTCTCGTATGTTACAATAGAATCGTGGATATTCATGTGACGTGTACAGTATATAGGCTAGCTCTCGTATGTTACAATAGAATCGTGGATATTCATGTGACGTGTACAGTATATAGGCTAGCTCTCGTATGTTACAATAGAATCGTGGATATTCATGTGACGTGTACAGTATATAGGCTAGCTCTCGTATGTTACAATAGAATCGTGGATATTCATGTGACGTGTACAGTATATAGGCTAGCTCTCGTATGTTACAATAGAATCGTGGATATTCATGTGACGTGTACAGTATATAGGCTAGCTCTCGTATGTTACAATAGAATCGTGGATATTCATGTGACGTGTACAGTATATAGGCTAGCTCTCGTATGTTACAATAGAATCGTGGATATTCATGTGACGTGTACAGTATATAGGCTAGCTCTCGTATGTTACAATAGAATCGTGGATATTCATGTTTTGTTCTGTTTCAACTAATAAAACCACATTAGTTTAATTTCAATGGTAGGATTATGTTCAAAGTCAATCCAATTGAATACCTCAAAATTGTTAGGTATCTATGTAATTTCACCCTTTCCATAAATATATTACTCGTCTCGATTAGACAAGTTGCAAAACTATGAGACGTAAAACTCAAATACCAACATCATAAATGTATTACATACTTGTTTCTGTAGTGTCGTAACCTCTCATATGATTATTGTGGCGGGTTTTCAACAGTAGTTATCGCTCAATATCTTTCAATGTTTAGAATACGGTTTGCTTAATAAATTACCATATACACAACATGTTTCAAATATCTACGAAATACGCCTTAATTTTAAAAACACCACAGATCCGATCGAAACCACAATTTATGAATTCATGAATACTTTTAAAACTTATTCAGTGCTTTTCGTATATATTTTTAAAGCATATGTAAGTAATATCATAAATAGTCCAAGGATTTAATTCTGATCCCATTGTTTTATTATCGTCTCAATAACAATGTGTATGAGTAAAAAAGAAAGCCTTGGTCTGTGCACGAGAATAGCATGGGCATTAAGATGAACATTTATTGGCATAATTAAATAATATACCTAAATCATATTATCTTCAAAGTTTAAATTGACGTCATTAGATTGATATTAAATTTGAAACTGCCTCTTGCCGAAATGGCAACCAATGTCTGCAAAAAATAACATCTAGGGTGTCTATTTTATCTGTACGAATATTTGTACTAGACCTAAGTTAGTTACAAGGAAAGAGGTAAATAAGAAATAATCAAGCATTATTTTCTTTGTGGGTCAATTAAGCTGACAGCAAGTGCCACTCTTGAAAGCTGTAAGAAGTGTCATCAAGTGAATTACGAGTGCAGTAAAAACGTACATAAATGTTGGGCGTATGTCATATCCATAAAACAGCACACACACTAAAAAATCCCATATTATTGTTCACACGAAATGTTTTTTTGATTTTTTATTTCGTAGGTGTCTTTTTTTTTGCATGTGAGGGATGTAACACATACTACTACTATTGGTGGCCCATTCAAGAAGTTACTATAACTGAATGCTTTCGTACTATCTTTGTTTGTATCGCAGTTACAACGAGGGACTGACAAGTTGAAATTCATCAGCATGACTGATCAAATATATAATTTACAACTTTTATCATGAAGAAATATTATACTCGTATTTGTTGCAAAAATTATTATTTCCAAAGCAATCTTTAATGTTCACAAAACACTTCGTCCGAACGTGTAAAGCCTGCGTTAGCTATGTTATGTTGTTTGAAACATCCACTAATCTATTTCAAAATACATTATTTCCGAACTAGCTTAAAACTACTTCTATCTGTGAATGAAATCTAATGGTAAAGAGCTACCCATTTTACTTATCCGCAACTATTAACAAACACACTAAAATGGTAAGCATTTATGATTCATCCACAATAGGCCAACCTGTGTAGCAATAGTGTGAATAGTAATGAAATAATCATTCGCTGAATATTTCTAAATATGAGGGAGACAAATCCTCCAATAATGAAAACGTGGAAACCATGACATGCTTTGAAGCAGCAATAGTCTTGTATCTCTCTTAAAACTAACACTCTTGTTGTTTTACGTCTCTTTCATCAAACATTGACGTTTTTCAAAATGATAAGAAATTATTGGTACCATATTTTAAAAAGTAAACATTGCCTGACGTAAATATCCGTTATCAATGTGTCTTATGTGGCCTTGTGTGGTTCGACTTGGCCCCTTTTATTACAGATAACAGAGTTTTGGTTCATCGAGGAAGAGTATCACAAAATATATACAGATTTCGAGAAGAGAAACCTAAGACAGAAATAATTGCGATTAAAATAAAATCACATTAAAACGGCTTTATTATTTATTAATTTTATTGATCATTTTTTCACAATGAATTGGACAGGTTATTAAAAAAATCAAGGATTGGGTAATTACAGTAGAATCGTACTGAGATAAACTGTGACCTAAACTGTTTATAGATACCGATTGAATGTGTGCTACACGTTGTCTTGTAGACTATAGTGATTCGTTGGAAAACATTAGCTTTCATTATCCGTTTGCCGATGCATCTTTTAAAAGCTATAGATATTGTAACAAGTAGACGTAGATCGTTGAATAATTTCTGTGCGTTATACCTCCTTGAGCAACCTATCAACACGATAACCATCTCCGAACAAACAGAAGTTGCAACTATATAGGCCTACCCCACTTGGAATAGCGCTGTCAATGTCAGAGCGTATAGGGCACACAAGTGGGTAAGTCGTGCTGTTTCAAACCAATCAGATTGATGGTGACGAAACTGACGCTTTCAGTTTTATATAGAGGGAATATACTATGCATGTGCATGTGCTTATTTCGTTCTATCCCCTGTTCTAATGAAACTAATATCAATTATATACATATTATGGGTACTGTTGCTTTTTATTTATTTCACTTATTCACGCTCACACTTAATTACATTTCCAACGGCATTCCGGACTAGTAAGTTACAACACACACGGTATGGTCAGTGTAATGGCTCGTTAGCACCGATCTCTAGGAACATATCTCTTTGTTTATGGTTATTATACGTTCATCATTCGTTTACTATGTACCTAAGAGTAACAAAACATCCAAAAATCGTACCAGCAGTAGTAGTGTGTAATTGTGGAAGTAACAGTAATAGTATGTGTGTTGTTGTGGTAGTAATCAGTGTAGTAGTTATGTTGAGGTACAAGCTGTGTATTGTACTTGCAGTAGTAGTAATACTAGAAGTGGTAGTAGTGTGTGTTCTGGTGATAGTAATACTTGCAGTATTGGAAGTAGTAGTAACACAAAGTGACAGTGGTGTGATCTGGTGATAGTAATACTTGCGGTTTTGGAAGTAGAATTAACACAAAGTGACAGTGGTGTGTTCTGGTGATAGTAATTCTTGCGGTTTTGGAAGTAGAATTAACACAAAGTGACAGTGGTGGGTTCTGGTGATAGTAATACTTGCGGTATTGGAAGTAGAATTAACACAAAGTGACAGTGGTGTGATCTGGTGATAGTAATACTTGCGGTTTTGGAAGTAGAATTAACACAAAGTGACAGTGGTGTGTTCTGGTGATAGTAATTCTTGCGGTTTTGGAAGTAGAATTAACACAAAGTGACAGTGGTGTGTTCTGGTGATAGTAATACTTGCGGTATTGGAAGTAGAATTAACACAAAGTGACAGTGGTGTGTTCTGGTGATAGTAATTCTTGCGGTTTTGGAAGTAGAATTAACACAAAGTGACAGTGGTGGGTTCTGGTGATAGTAATACTTGCGGTATTGGAAGTAGAATTAACACAAAGTGACAGTGGTGTGTTCTGGTGACAGTAATACTTGCGGTTTCGGAAGTAGAATTAACACAAAGTGACAGTGGTGTGTTCTGGTGATAGTAATACTTGCGGTATTGGAAGTAGAATTAACACAAAGTGACAGTGGTGTGTTCTGGTAATAACTTAGTAATACCTACAGTATTGGAAGTAGTAGTAACACAAAGTGGCGGTAATAATGTGTCTTGAGATAGGTGTCATGTGCCAGGCATATTACACCCAAACAGGGCTCATGGCTCAGTTTCGAGGTCCTAAATGCAACCTCGATGAGATCACAAGATTGCGCTAAAGAGAGTTATCATAATAAACAAAGACACCTGCCTAGAATCTGTGCAGTGAGATAAGACGGACACTCTATCACACGCACACGCACACGCACACGCACACGCACACGCACATGCACATGCACGGCCATTGCAGCCGATGGAGCTATGCATTTTGATGGCGACTTTTACCGGACTCGACTCCATTGAGAGCAAGTTTTAGCCCCTCAATGAGCTCTCTTGTTGTGGGGTACGTGTGTAGCTTATGTCTTGCGGGCCAGACCACGTAATAATGTACACGCGTAAGTGTTGGTATTATAATAAAAGTTTGCTCCAACGGGATTACGGCCACACAAGACTGTTATCACATCCTGGCAAGTCCCTAAAGCTGGATACTCGTGCTCAAGGGCTGTGTGCATGGTTGGGTGTTGAGTGGGGATCTTGGATTCAAATCCCAGTCCGGACAAAGTTTCAAGCAATTATTTATGTATTTGTATTGTTATTCTCCCTAGCAGTTGGAGATAAGGGAGCCTTATGTTCAGCTAAAATGGTCATGTTAAGCCTATTCGGAGAGTGGGATAAGGGGAGGGATGTGCGAGGGATGTTTGTAGGACTCCATTTCATCAGTTGCCATCAGAAAACCCCATTAAGGATTGCCGGTTCTGGGAGTTGAACACGTGACCCCTCGCATTATAACCTTGCTGCATGGCTACCAGTAAGATACACATTAGATTTAATGCGTTTAAAATCACTTCTATGAAGCGGGATTATTTAAGTGCAATTTTATAAACACAAATTGGTTATTTATTATTGACTATGGAATGCAAGAGAAAGAATGTTGCTTCTGACCATATTAGTTGAAATTTGGAAGAAAGCGTGGTTGTATAAACGAACGACACGCCATTGCACTTACAATGCCAATGAAACAAGCGGCTTTATAGTCTTTTTCTTTTTTCTTTTTAAAGTGTGAGGATTAATGTATAAATTGTCCTCTATACCGGTAAATATATGTGTTGATTATAATAACATTACCAAATTGTACGATCATTCCTTAGTTTGAATATACGCGTATGAGTTTCAAGAACCATTTAGAAAGCCCTGCCTAAGCACACAAGGACACCAGTATCTGAGGAGCACAACGCTTTCACATAAAGTAGCTTCAAGTAGAGAGAAGCGAGAGGAAAAAAAGAAAAATATCAAACCGACTTTTATAGGGATGAGAGCCTTCGATTGCATTTAACAAGAAAATTGCTTTTCGGTCTCTGGGGAAGACTTGGAAGCGGAGTCTTGTATGCTGAATGCAAAATTATCCTGGGAACACAGAGACCATTTTCTTCCACATTCTCTCGCCTAATTGTAAGTAGTAGACGGGCCCTGTGCGTCGCACCCTCACTTAGGGCCGAACCAAGTTGATTACAATTAGTATTTATTACCTCACAAGGACCGGGTTGTGGAGAGAGGTCTTAGTAGTACTCCTCAAGAGTTGCCGAGGACGTCTATACAAGGCCTGCCAGCGTCATGAAATGTCGAAATGCTACTAAATCTTATTCTAAACGCGCTTTCGACGTGAATTCTAATCAGAAGATTAAATTAAAATACTATAGTTAACTTATAGTTACATTTTAGAACTTTTAAATAATAATAACTCTGCAGGAATAAAATATTGTGGTTTTGTTTCATTATGTTATAAAAATATAAATATTTGATTGTTTTCTAAACGTGTTCAGATCTACCTACACAATCACACAGGTATATTCTCAAAACACATCTACAAGAAACAATTCAATCATTTGCAGCTGAGGCTAATCCACAGGCAACGATAGCGACGCTGGTTACAAGCGAGACTCTATTCCCCCCCCCCCAACAAACCTGACTGACGTTTTTCGCCGAGGTTTTCATCAGTCATTTGGTGAATTCTGGGATTAATTTCGTCTATCAGTCCTTCAAAAATACTTTCTAACTATCCAAATACCCAAACGTACCTAATGATTCACTTGAAAAGGAGCACTTCAGCTAAAGCTGTTGTGTATCCTACATGAACGATTCACAGGAAAATCGAAGTATTATTTGTCCACAGTTCATATCATAATATGATTGTTCTGATTTAAATGTATTCCTGCTTTGTCGTTTTTATTAAACGCAATTTATTTTAAAACGTATTAATGTTTATAACAGTAAAACGTATCCATGCCTGAACAGGTTAATAGCATGCGATGGTTTTCCAGGAGTAACCCACAATATTTGTAGGCATTTGCAGGAAATGTTGTAGAAAAAACGATACGATAAGACAATAGTAGAACAGGTAGGACAGTGCACAGTGCACAGGGCACAGTGCACACAGCTTCCTATATAACCAGAACAAAGGAATTTGCCACTGCATATACAATACTACTTGCCTGGGTAGCGTTATTGTAAATAAGTTAACGTATGTATGACTGGAGACACTCGCAGCCTGTTCAGTGTTCAGTTACTAGGTTACATTGTGCACGTGTGCTATTGAACTGTCATACACGTACTTTACATAATACAATGAGAGTATTGGGTTACTCACCGTAAGCCGCAAAATGCCCCGAAAACTTTGTTGTATGCAACAACGTAATACTATGTTAGAATATATTTTAATAATTGTTAATTTTGCAGTTTGCCCTCATTTAAAGATGACGATTGCGTTGAAGCTTAAAGCCCTCTCTAATCTCTATCCCATACAGACTTGTGTCAATAAAGCCTCATTGTCATCTCAGCTTGTATTATTTTTACGCGAGGAAATGACATATGTTTACCACTCACCATTTATGTTTATTTTTAATGGTGGAATTTACAAAATTCTTAAAATATACACTGAAGATAAAGAATGTGTTCTGTGGTAGTGGATTTCTTATTCCTCTCAGACTCCATGTCTGAGCCGGGTGTCCAAGCATTGCGAGTGATAAGCATGGATGCACTCAGTATATTCCATCAATGACTCAGACTCCATGTCTGAGCCGGGTGTCCAAGCATTGCGAGTGATAAGCATGGATGCACTCAGTATATTCCATCAATGACTCAGACTCCATGTCTGAGCCGGGTGTCCAAGCATTGCGAGTGATAAGCATGGATGCACTCAGTATATTCCATCAATGACTCAGACTCCATGTCTGAGCCGGGTGTCCAAGCATTGCGAGTGATAAGCATGGATGCACTCAGTATATTCCATCAATGACTCAGACTCCATGTCTGAGCCGGGTGTCCAAGCATTGCGAGTGATAAGCATGGATGCACTCAGTATATTCCATCAATGACTCAGACTCCATGTCTGAGCCGGGTGTCCAAGCATTGCGAGTGATAAGCATGGATGCACTCAGTATATTCCATCAATGACTCAGACTCCATGTCTGAGCCGGGTGTCCAAGCATTGCGAGTGATAAGCATGGATGCACTCAGTATATTCCATCAATGACTCAGACTCCATGTCTGAGCCGGGTGTCCAAGCATTGCGAGTGATAAGCATGGATGCACTCAGTATATTCCATCAATGACTCAGACTCCATGTCTGAGCCGGGTGTCCAAGCATTGCGAGTGATAAGCATGGATGCACTCAGTATATACCATCAATGACTCACCACCGTAATTTTCAAATTATGAGGTACAGTTGTCCCAAGACTACCTTACACATGCTTTCGTCACAGGCGACTGGTTCGTAGCCAATCAGCGATCGGTATTGGCCCGGATGTGTCTCGGGCGGATCGCTGGTTGGCTACGACTGCTCCGGATGTGACGAAAGCAAAAGCAAAGTAATGTTGGGTCCAGTATAGTGGCCTATTTTGTAACATAATGTACTATCAGATTCAAAAAGTTGTGTCCCTCTACTTTGAAACATCGCAAACAAATAAGTAAGCCTACGCCACGTAGAGAAAAACCAAACCACCATAAATTGAAACGTTTTTTTGAGAATCACATTCAGCTACCTACCATCATATTGTATATATTATATTGTTGTATAACTAATATTGTTATGTGACGTATATTTGTCACTACAGTGCTTTATATAAAGAAAACTGTCTAGACACAGCACTTTTCTGCAATTCCCGAATTTTCCTACCATAATACCACTAGCGGTTCAGAAAAAGAGTTTACAGTTATTTAAAGTAATATAATAGTATAATGAAAATATAGTTATAATTTATTTGTAATTTCAAATTAACATGTAATTAAGTAGTTAGAATTGTTACTAAATACTAATATTCTTTAATTAGTGGACGAATAGAAATTGCACACAAATGGCCTAAATATACATTAAAATATAAGTATTAGAAAAATACTACATGAAATCAAATGAACTGCGTTTTTTTAAGTAAATAATGAAATTCTGAGATGTCAACTCGAAGCTCATGATATTTCATTGTTTCCTTTAGGCCATTCCAGCGCCAGTAGGGACAAGTTTTCTCGTTACTGCGCTGCCGTAAACCACAAACCCAAAACCCAAAAACCCCAAAAACCAAGGTTACAGTTGGAACTGTTGCACAAAAAACCGCAGAGCGCCACCAGTCACGCAAACTACTCTCACGCCGAATCCGATCTAGTAGCTATTTATCAACATTTGCAACGTTTTACTATTTCAAGTTCATCTCACACTCAAATCAAAATTGGTAAACGGAGTTACACACAATAATGCTGTACTAAGCATATTATGCTAACACATTTTAAATGAGTATTTTCTGTATTATTCTAACCATTTCAGAACTTCCAAAAAACATCAAAATTTGAGTCACATTAACAAAATCATAACTGGTAAAATAATTAACAGAAAGTCACGATACGCGTCTTTAATAGATTAATGAAATGGTCGCTAAAGTCTGGTAAAGAAAAATAGAATAAGCCGATTAATTGTTTTCTTTTATGTTTCGAGCGGAATGCGAATATTAAACGGCCGGTGTAACGATACACTATTAGAGTACTCGCAGTAGTAATACATTAAAACATGATTACTCATCCCAGTAACAATATATCGAAATAAGAGTACTCTATCTGAAATATTAAAACTAACCCTATTTACACAAGAAAATACCAACAGAGACGTGAGGGAGTATAAGTATTACATGGGCATGATTAAAATATTCTTACTCAACTAAAGGGGAGTAAAAATATTGAATAAAATAAGTGCAATACTATTACTCTGATCTGCCTGCTTGTTGCAATGACATACCGTGTCATTGCAACAAGGTTCATCGTGAAAATGTAGGAATAGACACTTTCTACAAAATATACAAGATGCTAAAGGGAGTAATGATATTGAATTCTCAACGTGAAATACTATTGCTCTACCTGCTAACAAGGTAAATTACATACCGTGAATTGCAACAAGGTTCATCGCGATAATGTAGGAATAGATACTTTCTACATGAGACCCTCCATGATGAAGGGAGTAATAATATTGAATGAGGGACACGAAATACTATTACTCTACCTGCTAACAAGGTAAATGACATACAGAGTCATTGCAACAAGGATCATCGCGAAAATGTAGGAACAGATACTTTCTACATGAGGCCCTCCATGCTGAAGGGAGTAATAATATTGAATGAAGGACACGAAATACTATTACTCTACCTGCTAACAAGGTAAATTACATACAGTGTCATTGCAACAAGGATCATCGCGAAAATGTAGGAACAGATACTTTCTACATGATACCCTCGATGCTGAAGGGAGTAATGATATTGAATGAGGGACACGAAATACTATTACTCTACCTGCTATAAAGAGTAACTGACATAAGTAATAACGGTATGTAATTTACCTTGTTAGCAGGTAGAGTAATAGTGTTTCAGGTATAGAACTCAATATTATTGCTCCCTTCAGCATGGAGGGTCTCATCTAGAAAGTATCTATTCCTACATTATTGCGAAAACCCTTTTTGCAATGACACGGTATGTAATTGACCTTTTTAGCAGGTAGAGTAATAGTATTTCGTGTCCCTCTTTTCATATTATTACTCCCTTCAGCATGGAGGGTCTCACATGTAGAAGGTATCTCTTCCTACATTTTCGCGATGAACCTCGTTGTAATGACACGATATTTAATTTACCTTGTTAACGGGTAGAGTAATAGTATTTCGTGTCCCTCATTCAATATTATTACTCCCTTCAGCATGGAGGGTCACATGTAGAAAGTGTTTATTCCCACATAATCGCGATGATCCTTGTTGCAATGGCACGGTATGTCATTTACCTTGTTAGCAGGTAGAGTAATAGTATTTCGTGTCCTTCATTCAATATCATTACTCCCTTCAGCATGGAGGGTCTCATGTAGAAAGTATCTATTCCCACATAATCGCGATGATCCTTGTTGCAATGACTCTGTATGTTATTTACCTTGTTAGCAGGTAGAGTAATAGTATTTCGTGTCCTTCATTCAATATCATTACTCCCTTCAGCATGGAGGGTCTCATGTAGAAAGTATCTATTGCTACATTATCGCGATGATCCCTGTTGCAATAACACGGTATGTAATTTACCATGTTAGCAGGTAGAGTAATACTATTTTGTGTCCCTCATTCATTATTATTACTCCCTTCAGCATGGTCGGTCTCATGTAGAAAGTATCTATTACTACACTATCGCGATGAACCTTGTTGCAATGACACGGTATGTAATTTACCTTGTTAGCAGGTAGAGTAATAGTATTTCGTGTCCCTCATTTAATATCATTTATCCCTTTAGCATGGAGGGTCTCATGTTGAAAGTATCTATTTCTACATTATCGCGATAAACCTTGTTGAAATGACACGGTATTTCACTTTCCTTGTAAGCAGGTAGAGCCTAATAGTATTTCACGTATACAATTAAATATTATTACTCCCTTCAGCATGGAGGGTCACATGTAGAAAGTGTTTATTCCTACATTATCGCGATAAACCTTTTTGCAATGACACGGTATGTCATTTATCTTGTTAGCAGGTAGAGTTATAGTATTTTGTGTCCCTTATTCAATATTATTACTCCCTTCAGCTTCGGAGGTTTTTGTTAGAAAGCATATAGGTAGAGCAATATTATTTCACGTGTTACATCCTATTACTCCCTTAAGCATTGAGTAATAGTATTTTACATTTTGCAGTCAATATTATTACTCCCTTATGCATTCGCTTGTATTTTAGTTGAGTATTGATATTTCACGTAGAGTAATATCATTTTAATATATCTTTACTCTGTGAGTACTGTTATTGCGATACATGTCTACTCCCAGTTCTCTTGTATCGCAATACTATTACCATAGAGTAATCGCACAGGGGAGTAGTCGAGTAGCGTCACACCTGTACGCCCGTAAATGGGGACAAAGAATTGTTTTCCATTTTTTGGCTGTATCTTGAAAACCTATCCATATCACTGACCAATAATATTCGAAATCTAATTTCAAACCAGACATGTCTGGGTTGGCCTTAAAATCACCGAGTTCATTTGATTTCATAGGACATTTTTTCTAATAATAATATTTGAATATATAGTTAGGTCATTTGTGTGCAATTCCTGTTCGTCCACTCATTACAGGATATTAGTAGAAATTCTAATTAATTAATTACATGTTAATAAACAATTGTAAATCAATTAAAATTATATTTTCATTATACTACTATATTACTTTAAAATATTGTAGTCTTACTTTAATATCTCAAGTGGTATTGTGGTAGGAGTTTGAAAAAGATTGGGAATAGCAGAAAAGTGTTGCCGACAGTTTGCTTTATAGCACTGTAGTGACAAACATACGGCAAAAAACACTATAGTAGTAGTTTTGTATGATTCTCAAAAGAATGTTTCAATTTATGGTGGTTTTGGTTTTTCTCTATGTGGCGTACTTATTTGTTTGCGATGTTTCAAAGTCGAGGTACACCTTTTTGAATCCGATAGTAATACTGAAGCATTAACTTTAGTAGAAAATACTTCTATGATAGTGCTCAAATACCTACCTGGCTTATATAGGCCTAGATGGTTTCATTAGTATATCGTTACTAATATAATTTTGTATCTTTAAATTATACATATTATATACATATTCTCTTTTGAGTCTATTATGATAAATATACATAATTACATACCAAATGCACTTGAAAATTTATAACACTGATATATTTGTTACATAATTATGAGTGCGCTTTAGCTTTATGAATGCATTAATCCCAACATGGCACAATACAGGTGTTAATTGTGTGCATGCTTCGTAAGAAATAACTTTAAATACACCTACTTTTATCACTTCAACTGCCGTCATATGATTTGTTTAATGTAACCATTATTTGTACACATAAATATACTTAGATCTCCATTAAATGAACATACATGTAAGTTTATTTTAATGGAGTTTTAAACGTGATTCTTATTGTTGTTGTAACATTGGAATCGTTCAAAAGAATTAAAGAACAATTATTAAAAGTGTTTGTTTTAACTAAGTATATGCCTATTGATAGTATTCTTACAACAAAGTTATAACCAACAATTCATTCTGTTGAAGAAAAACTAACTTACAAACACGTTTTTCTACAATTAATGTAAAACGTAATGTTTTATGGGATCACTACTACGTGATGAGCTGTATTTCTATTATCATCCAAGGTATTCCATCCATCAGAGGATGAAACTTTCTGGTCGGGAGACATTGCAACCACAGAACGACACATTTATTTACGAATGGAACAAACACAAAGTTTGACGTGTCGCATTGTAAAGTGCGACAAGAATGCCAAACTTACCAGTAAATCTTGGCAATGAACAAATATGTAAAAAGCTTTCTGTTCGACCTCAGTAAAGAAACAAAATAAATAGTTCTATACTCTATTTAAAAATATGCACTTTCTGCATGCATGCATCTTTTTGAAGAAACTATTTCGCTGTGATGCCAGGGTTTAATGACTTGAGTTGTGAGTTGTGAACTAATGCCAAGAATGTTTTCCGCAGGTCGGCTCCAGCGGTTGTCGGGACTGCGTCGCACTGAGAGCGCCGGCGACTCTCCCGCTTCTTCGCTGCATCCTATTCGACGGCCAATATTCTGCCGAGTCGTATTTCTATTAACCTACTTAACTTTGCCAAAACTGCAGTTGCAAATCATGTTTTGAATTGGACATGTTGTCATTTGTATGCATTAGAATTGTGAAAATCTTTGACGCCAATTTTGTTGGACAATAATCAATAAGCCACCAGTTCTATTTTGAGTAATATGTTGCTGTCAATGGCACGTTTTTCAATGATATAGTAAGAGAGTAACATAACATTCCTCAGAAGTATTACTACAGCAGGGGAAGGTTATGCAAAATGAGATAATTCCGTTATTTGAAGAGAACGTTTCTAATACCAATTAACTTTCATGTAGGGAGTTACATGAAAGCTCTTCAAGCCACCGCATCTAACGACAACATATTGTCTAGATGAGAAGAACGATTGCAAACCGAGCTTTAAGTGTATTTGGTTTTCAGTGGCGCTCTCTTAGCAAATGGAACAATATCATACAAGCCAAGGGCCTACATGTAAATAGTTTGATATAGATAGAGTTTGATAGAAATTAGTTATGCCAGAAATCAAATAGACTATAGCAAAACACGTAAGTGAGAACATATATATATTTTTAGAAGAACAATAGAACCATTTAGAAAATCATGTACAGTGTGTAGACACATAATGTCTTAAGAGTTATTTCATAGTTATACGTACAAGCATACAATTTAAGACTATGCAATACAAACTTGGATATAGCATGTTTAAACAAAAAATTAAAACTCTTAGGAACACAATCAAGTATTTATTCTAAAATGAATGATATAAATAGAATTATTTTACCATTATGGCATATAAGAACTAAATTATCTGGTTTTGTAAAATAATCAAATTGTACCATTCGCAACACTACATTTCTTAACAAAAAATTAAAGTATCTTTAAAATAAGGTTTCTTCGACACTTTGACTATTCACGGGCAGTATAAACCTGATACAGTCAGATTCTTAATATCACAGCTGTACAATGAAAGTTAATAACCCTGTTTTAAGCTCAAATGTTTTTGGTTATACTAGAATATATCTGTACAAATACATACTATAACAGACAATCTGTGATAACAAGATATTAAATGTGGATTGAAGGACAATTCAATAACTGTTAATGTGCAACGACCGACGCATACATTGTAATGCTTGATAGTTAAGAAACATTTAGGATACAAAATTTTAAATATAAATTGATTACATATGAGAAAAAAGCGAAAAGCGTGCGTGTAAATGACCAGGTGGTAACAACATAACACGGACTAGGGCCTAACTGCGACACTAACTCAAAACAAACGTCATAAAGTAACCCCACAAGGTCGGTTCAACTGATAAGGTTACGAACACGTATCTGTACAGGAAGGAAAACTAAGTTCAGTGAAAGTACCATGACACAGCCCGTTCTGCTATACTGACCATACTCAATATGAGCGATAACAGCTGTAGAGAGATGGAGAGGGTTGCCCATACACCTCTCTTCTTCACTAGGTACGAAACGGTAGGATGTGAATACGATGTATTTTGGTGCCTGGGGATGTTAATGGGTTTGCTTCAACTTGGGCAAAACACGCGCACAGACTCGTCTACAAATACATTTGATAAGTGATCATTAATTTACACATTCCAAAATAAACTTTTGACAATTATCTTGATGTTATGATGTTATTTTTCATAAAATATTAAATTTGTACGATGGTGAATTGAATGGTTTTCAAATTATATTAATACTTTCGGGCTACAAACAGATAATATTATATTATATAACTTATTTTTTATTAAGATAGGGAATTACAATAAATTCGAAAAGTTGGAATATGGCTTCAATTTTCTATCTCATACATTTACGTTGACATATGGATAATTTTGATAGTGGTATAACTCAAAGATGTATAAACGATATATTCCCGTATCTAAATATTGTTAATGTCCGGAAGCTACTGTAAATTATAGCTACTATAGCTAGCTGCAATAAAAAGCTACATATAAGAATCTACCATAAAATATACTGTAAAATATATATATATATATATATATAAATAAAGCAAGCACGTCGTGAAGAAAGCCTGACATCCCCTGTAGCACCATTACCTGTCTGTCACAAGCACGTCGTGAAGAAAGCCTGACACCCCCTGTAGCACCATTACCTGTCTGTCACAAGCACGTCGTGAAGAAAACCTGACATCCCGTGTAGCACCATTACCTGTCTGTCACAAGCACGTCGTGAAGAAAGCCTGACACCCCCTGTAGCACCATTACCTGTCTGTCACAAGCACGTCGTGAAGAAAGCCTGACACCCCCTGTAGCACCATTACCTGTCTGTCACACGCACGTCGTAAAGAAAGCCTGACACCCCCTGTAGTACCATTACGCCATACCCTGTCTGTCACATGCACGTCGTGAAGAAAGCCTGACATCCCCTGTAGCACCATTACCTGTCTGTCACAAGCACGTCGTGAAGAAAGCCTGACACCCCCTGTAGCACCATTACGCCATACCCTGTCTGTCACATGCACGTCGTGAAGAAAGCCTGACACCCCCTGTAGCACCATTACCTGTCTGTCACAAGCACGTCGTGAAGAAAGCCTGACACCCCCTGTAGCACCATTACCTGTCTGTCACAAGCACGTCGTGAAGAAAGCCTGACACCCCCTGTAGCACCATTACCTGTCTGTCACAAGCACGTCGTGAAGAAAGCCTGACATCCCCTGTAGCACTATTACGTCATTACCTGTCTGCCACATGCACGTCGTGAAGAAAGCCTGACACCCCCTGTAGCACCATTAAACCATTACCTGTCTGTCACATGCACGTCGTGAAGAAAGCCTGACACCCCCTGTAGCACCATTACCTGTCTGTCACATGCACGTCGTGAAGAAAGCCTGACACCCCCTGTAGCACCATTACCTGTCTGTCACAAGCACGTCGTGAAGAAAGCCTGACACCCCCTGTAGCACCATTACCTGTCTGTCACAAGCACGTCGTGAAGAAAGCCTGACATCCCCTGTAGCACTATTACGTCATTACCTGTCTGCCACATGCACGTCGTGAAGAAAGCCTGACACCCCCTGTAGCACCATTAAACCATTACCTGTCTGTCACATGCACGTCGTGAAGAAAGCCTGACATCCCCTGTAGCACCATTACGTCATTACCTGTCTGCCACATGCACGTCGTGAAGAAAGCCTGACACCCCCTGTAGCACCATTAAACCATTACCTGTCTGTCACAAGCACGTCGTGAAGAAAGCCTGACACCCCCTGTAGCACCATTACCTGTCTGTCACAAGCACGTCGTGAAGAAAGCCTGACACCCCCTGTAGCACCATTGCCTGTCTGCCACATGCACGTCGTGAAGAAAACCTGACACCCCCTGTAGCACCATTAAACCATTACCTGTCAGTCACATGCACGTCGTGAAGAAAGCCTGACACCCCCTGTAGCACCATTACGCCATTACCTGTCTGCCACATGCACGTCGTTAAGAAAGCCTGACACCCCCTGTAGCACCATTAAACCATTACCTGTCTGTCACAAGCACGTCGTGAAGAAAGCCTGACATCCCCTGTAGCACCATTACGCCATACCCTGTCGGTCACATGCACGTCGTGAAGAAAGCCTGACATCCCGTGTAGCACCATTACGCCATACCCTGTCGGTCACATGCACGTCGTGAAGAAAGCCTGACATCCCGTGTAGCACCATTACGCCATACCCTGTCGGTCACATGCACGTCGTGAAGAAAGCCTGACATCCCCTGTAGCACCATCACCTGTCTGTCACATGCACGTCGTGAAGAAAGCCTGACATCCCCTGTAGCACCATTACCTGTCTGTCACATGCACGTCGTGAAGAAAGCCTGACACCCCCTGTAGCACCATTAAGCCATACCCTGTCTGTCACATGCACGTCGTGAAGAAAGCCTGACACCCCCTGTAGCACCATTAAGCCATACCCTGTCCGTCACATGCACGTCGTGAAGAAAGCCTGACATCCCCTGTAGCACCATTACCTGTCTGTCACATGCACGTCGTGAAGAAAGCCTGACATCCCGTGTAGCACCATTACCTGTCTGTCACATGCACGTCGTGAAGAAAGCCTGACATCCCGTGTAGCACCATTACGCCATACCCTGTCTGTCACATGCACGTCGTGAAGAAAGCCTGACACCCCCTGTAGCACCATTACCTGTCTGTCACATGCACGTCGTGAAGAAAGCCTGACATCCCGTGTAGCACCATTACCTGTCTGTCACATGCACGTCGTGAAGAAAGCCTGACATCCCCTGTAGCACCATTACCTGTCTGTCACATGCACGTCGTGAAGAAAGCCTGACATCCCATGTAGCACCATTACCTGTCTATCACAAGCACGTCGTAAAGAAAGCCTGACATCCCCTGTAGCACCATTACCTGCCTGTCACAAGCACGTCGTGAAGAAAGCCTGACACCCCCTGTAGCACCCATACCTGTCTGTCACATGCACGTCGTGAAGAAAGCCTGACACCCCCTGTAGCACCATTACCTGTCTGTCACATGCACGTCGTGAAGAAAGCCTGACATCCCATGTAGCACCATTACCTGTCTGTCACATGCACGTCGTGAAGAAAGCCTGACACCCCCTGTAGCACCATTACCTGTCTGTCACATGCACGTCGTGAAGAAAGCCTGACACCCCCTGTAGTACCATTACGCCATTACCTGTCTGCCACATGCACGTCGTGAAGAAAGCCTGACACCCCCTGTAGCACCATTACCTGTCTGTCACATGCACGTCGTGAAGAAAGCCTGACACCCCCTGTAGCACCATTACCTGTCTGTCACATGCACGTCGTGAAGAAAGCCTGACACCCCCTGTAGCACCATTACCTGTCTGTCACATGCACGTCGTGAAGAAAGCCTGACACCCCCTGTAGTACCATTACGCCATTACCTGTCTGCCACATGCACGTCGTGAAGAAATTCTGACATCCCCTCACCATACCCTGTCTGTCACATGCACGTCGTGAAGAAAGCCTGACACCCCGTGTAGCACCATTACCTGTCTGTCACATGCACGTCGTGAAGAAATTCTGACATCCCCTCACCATTACCTGTCTGTCACATGCACGTCGTGAAGAAAGCCTGACACCCCGTGTAGCACCATTACCTGTCTGTCACATGCACGTCGTGAAGAAAGCCTGACACCCCCTGTAGCACCATTACCTGTCTGTCACATGCACGTCGTGAAGAAAGCCTGACACCCCCTGTAGCACCATTACCTGTCTGTCACACGCACGTCGTGAAGAAAGCCTGACACCCCCTGTAGCACCATTACCTGTCTGTCACAAGCACGTCGTGAAGAAAGCCTGACACCCCCTGTAGCACCATTACCTGTCTGTCACAAGCACGTCGTGAAGAAAGCCTGACACCCCCTGTAGTACCATTACGCCATTACCTGTCTGTCACAAGCACGTCGTGAAGAAAGTCTGACATCCCGTGTAGCACCATTACCTGTCTGTCACATGCACGTCGTGAAGAAAGCCTGACACCCCGTGTAGCACCATTACCTGTCTGTCACATGCACGTCGTGAAGAAAGCCTGACACCCCCTGTAGCACCATTACCTGTCTGTCACATGCACGTCGTGAAGAAAGCCTGACACCCCGTGTAGCACCATTACCTGTCTGTCACATGCACGTCGTGAAGAAAGCCTGACACCCCCTGTAGCACCATTACCTGTCTGTCACATGCACGTCGTGAAGAAAGCCTGACACCCCCTGTAGCACCATTACGCCATACCCAGTCTGTCACATGCACGTCGTGAAGAAATTCTGACATCCCCTCACCATTACCTGTCTGTCACATGCACGTCGTGAAGAAAGCCTGACACCCCGTGTAGCACCATTACCTGTCTGTCACATGCACGTCGTGAAGAAAGCCTGACACCCCCTGTAGCACCATTACGCCATACCCAGTCTGTCACATGCACGTCGTGAAGAAAGTCTGACACCCCCTGTAGCACCATTACCTGTCTGTCACAAGCACGTCGTGAAGAAAGCCTGACACCCCCTGTAGCACCATTACCTGTCTGTCACAAGCACGTCGTGAAGAAAGCCTGACACCCCCTGTAGCACCATTACCTGTCTGTCACATGCACGTCGTGAAGAAAGCCTGACACCCCCTGTAGCACCATTACCTGTCTGTCACAAGCACGTCGTGAAGAAAGCCTGACACCCCCTGTAGCACCATTACCTGTCTGTCACAAGCACGTCGTGAAGAAAGCCTGACACCCCCTGTAGCACCATTACCTGTCTGTCACAAGCACGTCGTGAAGAAAGCCTGACATCCCGTGTAGCACCATTACCTGTCTATCACAAGCACGTCGTGAAGAAAGCCTGACACCCCCTGTAGCACCATTAAGCCATACCCTGTCTGTCACATGCACGTCGTGAAGAAAGCCTGACACCCCCTGTAGCACCATTAAGCCATACCCTGTCCGTCACATGCACGTCGTGAAGAAAGCCTGACATCCCCTGTAGCACCATTACCTGTCTGTCACATGCACGTCGTGAAGAAAGCCTGACATCCCGTGTAGCACCATTACGCCATACCCTGTCTGTCACATGCACGTCGTGAAGAAAGCCTGACATCCCGTGTAGCACCATTACCTGTCTGTCACAAGCACGTCGTGAAGAAAGCCTGACACCCCCTGTAGCACCATTACCTGTCTGTCACATGCACGTCGTGAAGAAAGCCTGACATCCCGTGTAGCACCATTACCTGTCTGTCACATGCACGTCGTGAAGAAAGCCTGACATCCCGTGTAGCACCATTACCTGTCTGTCACAAGCACGTCGTGAAGAAAGCCTGACACCCCCTGTAGCACCATTACCTGTCTGTCACACGCACGTCGTGAAGAAAGCCTGACATCCCCTGTAGCACCATTACCTGTCTGTCACAAGCACGTCGTGAAGAAAGCCTGACACCCCCTGTAGCACCATTACCTGTCTGTCACATGCACGTCGTGAAGAAAGCCTGACACCCCCTGTAGCACCATTACCTGTCTGTCACACGCACGTCGTGAAGAAAGTCTGACATCCCGTGTAGCACCATTACCTGTCTGTCACAAGCACGTCGTGAAGAAAGCCTGACATCCCCTGTAGCACCATTACCTGTCTGTCACAAGCACGTCGTGAAGAAAGCCTGACACCCCGTGTAGCACCATTACCTGTCTGTCACATGCACGTCGTGAAGAAAGCCTGACACCCCCTGTAGCACCATTACCTGTCTGTCACACGCACGTCGTGAAGAAAGTCTGACATCCCGTGTAGCACCATTACCTGTCTGTCACAAGCACGTCGTGAAGAAAGCCTGACATCCCGTGTAGCACCATTACCTGTCTGTCACATGCACGTCGTGAAGAAAGCCTGACACCCCCTGTAGCACCATTACCTGTCCGTCACATGCACGTCGTGAAGAAAGCCTGACATCCCCTGTAGCACCATTACCTGTCCGTCACATGCATGTCGTGAAGAAAGCCTGACATCCCGCGAAGTGTTATTATGAAGAGATCATAGAAGTACTTATAGAGACGGTACTAAGTACTAAGACACGTGGCAACTGGCCTCTCTTGCATTCGGTTCGTGAGGTCATGGCTTCGATTCTCGCCTCTGTAGATGATACTTTTCCCTAGATATGCTATTTTCTTTATAACTATCCACCTAATGTTAACCTGAACAACGTTACTTCAAGGTACAAGAGTAACTCATTTGGCAAACCACAACAGTTAAACGAGAACACAGTACTAATCTCATACACACAGTATTACACAAGCATCACATGCTATTTTATATTAAGGTTTTCAAACGATTTTTTTTACAAATTTGATTAAATATTCCTACAAGTTATTAATATGTGTCCTATAGTCTACGCTTACAGCAAATAGTTGTCTGCAAAGAGGTTCCACAAGTTATTGTTCAGTTTAAAGTAACATCACTTTCCTACAGGCGTAAAATTATCTCGTTACTACCAACAGTTATATCAATTTCAGAAACTGTTACAATGCTCTAGTAAAATTAAATTAATTGCGATAACATGATGTATTGTTGTCGAAGTGTAGATATCCCAATGAGGTGTGTTACTGAATACATCTTGGGAACTACTGTGTCACTAAATAATACCTCGCATGAATGAATCAAGGACACATAAAGTACTCACACACATCTAGTATTTCAGTCACAAACAAGTAGTGACGTGCAGACAATACCGCTGACACAGCGTGTTGTTGTCATACAGCACGTGACTCCCTCCCCCCTTCAAACACGTACATCAGTAACATGTGCATGGCCACCTTTCACTTGCAATCTTAGTTTTAAACATTGTTCACTTAGTTTGCCAGTCATCTGAATACATTTAGTATTTTTGCAACGTTTTAAATTTGCAACTTCATTCATGAATTGATGCCCATTAAATCATATGATACATTTGCACGTACATCTGTGTATCCATTCAATTCTTATACGTTATTGTCTTACAGTAAATTATGATCGGCAGTGGAGTAGAGAATTCTTTATAATGACTCTGGTGTCTTATGTATAAGGAAGGACTCCATAAATGCACACAAATGGTAATGTACACAAGCACATTATTCTGAAATTAATTACTATACCTACTGTCTCAATTTCTTTAATGTTCGTTTGAGACAAACCAATACCCAAATAAATTGTTGGACTTCGCCTCCACAGATAAACATGCACTTAAAAATGTATTGCTATGTGTCTAAAATGTCCATAACATGGATTTCCATTTCAATCTATATTCAAGATTTTGACCATTATCATTCTTGATTTTCACCATTATCAATGAGTACAATAGTAAACAGCACAAGCACGTCCCTATATCAGCAGCCATGCACACCGTTACACAATAAACACAGGTAGCACGTGGGTGGTGGGGGGGGGGGGGGGGGGCTAGCTGGTCAGCTGGTCTCGTGGGTTGTAAATAATTATACCGTTGCACACATTCCTTCTTAGTGTCACTTTCTTCGAATATACATGGGCGACACCAGTTTCTGTTTTATTTATTATAGTTCTTAAAGCACTTTTAATTTGTATAATCAGACGTGGATTTGAATCACACAAGGAAAATATCGATTTACGCAATAAGCCTGTGGATAACTCAGGCTTCAATCTTATCAGTCGCTTGCAAGTACGAACAGTACCCGCTGTGTGTGTCAACAACTGTTAGGACAGGCTATACAGATACACACGACAGACATGGCAGGCTTATAAGACAAAGTACTTTGCCACTTCTGCATACAAAATTGTGTGAATAATAGTTAAATGTGAGTGGACCTCGACTCCTTCCATTACATGACGCCTAATATTTTATTGCGGATGGCGCAGATTTTACTCCTCATTTTACATTTTAGAAATATTCTGATAAGACTAATTACTAAGCCTACCAGTGACTGTAGAACTCTTTCATAGTCTGCATGATTCATGAGTGGGTGAAGAGTAGGCCTACTTGAACGTCTCCATGGCCCTCTTAGCTGAGCTTAAAAGCACCACATGTTTGTATTTCAATATTGTTTAATAAAAACTCCATTAAACTGCACAGCACAGCCTAATGCTTATGGAGCCTGTCGTATGTTCAATAAAGCTATGGTATAAATGAGCAAGAACATACATGAATTATGGTACCATACATCTATAATATTTTGTACATGAAACTTATCAACCAGCCATGATGTCATTAGTTTTGAAATAAAGTTAAATTCTTGTATGGAATAAAATAAATATCAGTTGTTGTGGATGGTACCATTGCCCTTTATCTAACTTATCCATCCATGTTCCTGGCAATACGTGAAGCTTCGGAGGACAGTAATGCTACAAAGATCAAAGTAAGTATAATATCAAAATCATTTTACAAATCTCATGTATGCCAGATCTAATTCAAGTTTAAAGTATGTGAATGTTTGAAGATATATGCAATTAGTTTACTATACATTACAAGCAGCATGTAAAATGTAATGCACTGTAATATAATGTATGCCAGATATTATTACATTATATTATTATACTTTCATATCTTCTGAAAATATGGTGCTAAACTGAAAATATGACTTAATTGTGTATGTTACAATTACTTTACATGACAATACCCTTTAATTTTTAAATATTAATCTCATTACAGTAACTAAAATAAATATGCAATGCAGTAAGAGTATGAATAAAATATCTTGCAGGGGGATCTCTTATCTCTTATTGAGACACAGGGTTGCAAACATGTGACCGGTTATACGCGGAAACCTTTGTATGATTTCCACGGCTCTTCTGCAACCATTTTACCCTTTGTTGATGAGATCACATATTTTAAGACTTCAGTCTCCAGCTAAGAGAATCCCTCAAACATATTAGTAAGGGTCGTGCACTGATCAGAAGCCAACAATGCACGCGTTCATAATATTCCCAAATCTCTTGATAGCTGGATTTTGTTTGCGCTTACTCTAACCATGCTGAAGGTCCTCTATTGATATAACGTTACTTGTAGGCCTAGTTCATATAACATATTAGGAGGGGGGGGGGGGGGGGGGGGCATTATATTGAGAAATGAGGTAGGTACATTATATATTAATATTATAGGCGTACTATGTAGACATATATCCCACTATATTGTATGCATAGCTAATAAAAACAAAACAAAATTCCATTCTTAGAATCTCTGTGACAAATATTATGACAAGCTCATAACATTGAATAATCAAGTCACAAAAATCGGAAAGTAGGCCCTACCTCAGGTTGCACAATTATATCCAGATGTGATAAGAAATGGGTTCATTTATGTAACTGTTACTTTTAAAATAAGGTTTTTCTCACAACTATCTTAATAGGCATAACATATAGCTTATACATAACTAGGCCTAATACATACGTATATATGTATTGGAAACACAAATTTATATTTGTATAGTTGTCCTGCTATTTTCAACCAGGTGTTGGTACATGGATTGTTGTAATGACTGATAGTTTGCACCATGTTTATCCCCTAGTGCGCTATTTTGCCAAGTTCCATGCATATTTAGTTAGAAGCTTCACAAAAGAGGCCTAGATTGAGTAAATATTAGTCAAATAAATGGATGTTTAAGACACATGGATGGCGAGCAGTAACATATAAACAGTCAGATGAGATCTAGGCCAAAGCAAAAGATAGGCTTTAGTGGCATTAGTGATGAAATCTCTACACTGGCACCTACAACACTGATGGCAAGCGCCCGTATTAGTGGTGGACTAAAATATAGTGAACCAAAAATACCTGTGGTTAAAAATGAGGTAGGCCTATTGTTCGCTAAGAGGGGTAGGGGAGTTGCAGGGGGCTATTTGCCACGATCAATATAATGTTAATATCTTAGGGGTGGATCAGGGTACTGGAAGCCATCATGGATTTAGAAATTCAGGGTCGCCAAATTTTCGACTCAAGTTACCTAATATATACGCAGTGAATTTCATCGACCAATAATTTGTTTCCACATAGAAAATCAGTCTATGTTTCGAAAACGATTGAAATTAAAACAGCAGTGACGTTATTGCTTAGGATTTCGTGAGGGTAGAAATATTGGTCGCGAATAGATCGGAGCGCCAAAACTGTCTAAATCTGTGCAGCCTCCAGTTGCCATGGCAACGCTCCAAACAGTTGAAAACTTTAATGGCTGCCACTGATCGTCGCCTCCTGATTGGTCAACCGGCACTCAACTCAGTTGGCAGCCATGTTTGAACGATAGTTAACATAATTTATGCATTTCACATTCTCCATAAATTACTGGCCAGACCAATGGGACGAGAGATCAGGTGCGCAGGCGGGCCGCTCCTATGACGTCATGGTACACTCCGAACAGAATACTAGTACACCCAGCAAGACCTGCTTATATTTAAAATAGAGAAAATAGAAATAGTGTACGTGCATTACATGAAGTTGTAAGGGAATACTTTTTATGACTGTTGAGTAAACCTGGAAATAAAATGGAAGATCAAGTTCATACATACATACATACATACATGCAGCGAAATCAGACACAAGTGTATTATTACTTTTTGACTGAGTGTATGTGTGCACTGTTACATGGATTCAATGTGAAAATACACTTTTATAGCTTAATTATCGTCAATCAGATAAACATTACCATCAAATGTATTATCCGAGGGTTTGGCTAGGCCTAGTCCATTTTACCTCGTGTAGTTTTCATACCCATCTTGGTGTTGCTGAATAGAACACTGTGAGAGTAGACCCAGCTCCGTATACAGTAAAACTCTATCTTCCTGGTGTTGCTGCTGCTGCTGCTGCTGATGATGATGATGATAATAATGTACTTAAACCGCGCTTAAGTGTCTGATACGTAACATGTTACTGATGGATTGTAACGTACCGGATACTAAAGCACGGGCCTAGTATCGTAACCAGCAGGGACCTCCACTTGGACAGATCTTGACGTTTATTCGCATCGCCATTAAGTCTGGTCAAATTAGCAAATATTTATAAATTATATTAATATATTTAGTAATACATACAACTCCTTGGCATGTGAATTTTAACAATGGGAATTATAACTATTTGAATTTTTCATTATTACTACATTTAATATGTGAACTATGGCATGAATATTTATCATGGTCAATAAAAAGAGTTTGAAGATGAAGTTTGAATCTGCCACCACCTCACAATGTAGATGATTCATTTTGTTTAGTATGCATTGTAGTATAACTAGTTGTTCACATTCATGGCCATGTTGTTTACTATGAATCGTACAATGAATAATCTTTTAAGAATCGATGCCATGTTGTTTAGTATTAAAACTACTAGTACTACTAAGTTTTTTAAAACTCAAGGTTAAGTTGGTTAGTTTATAATTTAGTAAATATGTAATGTCATATAATTTTTTTTTCAGATCATTTTATTCCCATAGATCATAACATACTTCCACCGCAGTACATACAAACAATGAACATTAATGAAACATAAGATATCAAACAAAATATAATGTATACATATAACAAATTGAAAACCTCTATATGGGAAGCTCACGTAAGGAAAAGAATCCTTGTATTCGAGCTGACAATGAAACTAAAATATTTATACATAACAGACGGTCAATGGAAAGAAAATGAATCATAATAACAAACAAAAAACAAAACAAATACCTCATAATATTATAGTAAGAAATAGGACCGATAGTTTTATTTAGGACGTACGTACAGCGTACAGAAACAGGTTAATTAGCAAAGAACATAAATGCAATTAAAATAAGATTCAAAACAAATACTCGATACCAGCAGCTTTATACAAGGTTCAATAGCTTTATACAATTAATTAAAAAAATTAAATTATTTAAATCACGAAGAACTAACCTGCAATCATTAGATCATTCAAAGTTAACTTTTGGCCATACACTTTGTGTATTCAGCACATTTACATACTAGGTACATTCATTACATTTTATTCAGATTTAGGTACATACATACTTGTACCTGTGTCCAGGGTAGACTTAACCCAGACCGACTTATTCGTTCAAGAATATCATAGTAACGACATAGGGCCTATCATCATTCGTCACATTTAAGATAAATATACACATCTTGTGACTTCATTATTACTTATAGTTATCTTGTTAGGTATTTATTTTCATTTCTTGAATGTGAACCCCAAATGTATTAATTTTTTGGGGTATGATGTTGCCAAATAAATAGTTCTATAATAATAAAGTTTACCTCTACCACAATAGTGAAGTACCAATGCCAGTAAACGTATATGACGCATTTCCAAGTAGGTTATAAAGCATCGGCTCTTTTGATCGCCTCGTGCGACGGGCAGAGCTACAACCTGGACCTGTTCTACCCCAGGCCCAGAAGTAATCAACTATAATAATACGATACATACAACTAGTTATATTATGTAGATATATTTAATTCATGTTTGAAAAATTAGCCATCGGGTTTCATCGGAACTTCATAACTGTCCAAGTGATATGGACGTATCAGAGAGGGAGTGGTACCCTAACCAACCCTAGTATTCGTTATATAATGTATAGTACCTTGTATTGCTACCGATTTTGTTATATTTCCAATGCACCCTTATTAGAATACAATAGGTTAACTTTGAATTACATGTAGATGTATATTTCATAAGTTTGGACTAGAGTAGATCAATAAGCTACAACAATCACATTTAAACAGGTCATACAGCAAATATTCTAAAGAACATAAATTTAAAAATTAATTAATTAATTAATTAATTTATTTATTTTATTTTTATTTTTTTTGTATTTTTTTAATTAATTAATTATTATTATTTTTTTTTATTTGTTTAATTTACAGAAATTTAAGTAACTTATACCTATTCGCTTTAGTAGAACCTTGATATTTCATAATGTATACAAACAATAATGTTGGCGGCATACACCCCCCCCCCCCCCCCACACACACACACACGTCCAAAACAGCTTCACATTCTGTTTCAATATTCATTCATTCATTCTGTTTACATATACGTTTTTCTTCCATACACGCTTACTTTCGAATATGCAAAATTTGTACAATGGATCGATAAATTATTCATTTATCTTATATCCCTCATAAAATCACGTAGCTACTAAATTCATGATAACAGACAGTCATTTGCGGTAGTATGGGCCGAAACACAGTGAACCCAAATACTAACGATGGGCAAAGAGTTTGATTGTTATCCGACAAGTATAAATAGGTGGAAGGTTATTGACTCATCCAAAATCGTGATAGCTCTTTGCTTTAGTATATATACACCCAGAACAACACTTTATACTCGCCATCGAGAGGAAACTATCTTGGAAGCTTGCATATCAATAAAAATAGTACTTAGTACTGTTAGTACGTAATCATTAACAAAATAATGGGTCAAGTACAATTATGTAGTTATTAATAAAATGTTTTCAATTTGAAACTACTAGTCTAAAATAATAATAATATGACTTATAAATACGGCACATTAATAATTCGCGGTACGAGATAATTTTAGAACTAAATAACTGATTACGGACACGCATACGCATACGCACACGCACACGCACACGCACACGCACACGCACACGCACACGCACACGCACACGCACACGCTCAACAAGCTTTCCCTCCCAATCACGCATTTCTCCGTGTCCATA
This sequence comes from Isoperla grammatica, assembly GCA_945910005.1. Taxonomy (NCBI): domain Eukaryota; kingdom Metazoa; phylum Arthropoda; class Insecta; order Plecoptera; family Perlodidae; genus Isoperla; species Isoperla grammatica. The sequence continues at coordinate 42,432,389 of OX246746.1, forward strand.
TTTGACACGTTGCCGGAAATAGCAATATATTATTTCGCCCGACAGATAATTTGACGCCAATATATGTTGTACGTCACATACTTAAGACACGGTAGAAAAGTACGTTGTAAATCAAAACATTTACATTGTTGCATGAGGTAATTGGTTACGGTGACAGTTGATGTATATAGGAGACCGCCTTGCTAACACCGGATGCGGAAGGACTGCGTGAGTCGAGAGAGGTGCCATAAAACATTCATTAACATGGTCGTATTATTTTTACGATGTGCACTGACTTTATAGGCTTACTTGTCCAGGGTAGACCTAACGCAGACAGCGTTGCGCCACCAAGTATGTAAGGTTCAGACAATAATAACATTACATTTGTAGTTGTCAAGGCAGCCTATATGTGTTTTAAACACATTTACATTTACATACTTGCTACCTACCACCTGTGCCACCTAACGCAGACAGCGTTGCGCCACCAAGTATGTAAGGTTCAGACAATAATAACATTACATTTGTAGTTGTCAAGGCAGCCTATATGTGTTTTAAACACATTTACATTTACATACTTGCTACCAACTGTGCCCAGGGTAGACCTCACACAGACAGCGTTGCGCTTTAAAATACGTTTACATTTACATACGTGCTTTTTGTGTGTGGTTGTTTCAATAACGTTACGGTTACTAGCTATAATAATAAGTATTAAGGTAGGATAATCGAAAAGCCGCAGGGTCAGTATCCATCTGAGTTTTGTGTGTTTCTGCTTTAGCATAAAAATATCTATCACTTTTCCGAAACGAGATCATTTGTAGGCCTATACAGTTTAACAACGGATTTAAATAAAATCCAAATGTATGGAACGAACTATATGGATGTACAGTTTTGGGTTTAACGTCCACGAGGCGTCCATTTTGAAAGCAATATTTTAGTGGCATTCATACAGGTTGTCGATAAAAGTGATGTTGTTCTTTAGTGCTGAGTGGATGTAATTGTGTGTTTATATGAAGGACTTCTGTACTTACTCATTTTTATTCCGTAATAAAGTTCAGCTCGCACCTGGCACTTGTAAGAATAAATACTAGCCTATCGTTATTTAATTTTACAAGCAGTATAAACTGAACAATAATAAACAGATTACATTAAATTCATTGTGTAATAAAATTTGATTTTGCTGTTGACTTAAGCAATATTCAACACATTAAATTAAACGAATTACGTAATAAAATTTGATTTTATTCACAAATGCTAGTGTTTAAGGGGTCATTAAGTTGATCATTAACAACATACAGGCATTTTATGACGGATATTAAAAAACGCATCACGCCAGCTAGCCAGCTGTCGTTCGCGATCTAGACAACCTTTTGATTACTTTCTGAACGCTTTGCTACCACTTAATATTGAGCCAGTGATACGAGGTGTGTGACATGGTGGTTTATTGGCTGGTTGAGATGTACGACACTCACTCACCCAACACGCATGCGAGGCTATTTGCGTACTGAAGACTATATTACAGCTGATTTGTTTCACCTACACCTTCTGTCGAATATGATTTTCCGTGTTCACAAACTACCGAGATTACTTGAAGAATAAACCCAATCATATAAAATAAATTTTAATATTTTTGGCTGGTTTGTGAATATCGTGATATGCTTTTATTTGCAGTGTGTTATCCTTAAAGTATGTTCAATATCACGTAACCACCGAGGATGTGTATTGTATACGCCCTCGGTATGACGAATGCATTATACTTGCACGTTTAGTATCAAGCAAACAATGATAATCATAGTTGAGAGAAAAATACTTTTTATTTCCCATTATATTTGACTTTATCTAAATACAGATAAGGAATTGGCTCACATGGAGCGAACAGTCTTCTTCAGCCTGCAATGATAAGATAAGCTCTAGGCCTAATTGTTCTGGGAGATGTTAACTCAGTTCTGGCGATCCTATATTTAATATTGTTTTTATAATTACTTATTAAAAACAAATGCAAAACTAAAAAAGGCCTATTGGTAAAAACGTTTAAAAATTAAAATATCACACAAATCTGAAAGTAACCGATATGGTAAGTATTGCCAGCAACTCACATCCCCTATTTGTATGTAACCCGTAGCTCAACAGTTTTCAATCCAAGTGGTGAGAGCCGAGTAAAACATTGAACTGTCGTATAGGAGGGGGAGGGAGGGGGGGAGGGGGAGGAGGAGAGTGAATCTCTCTATAACTCCTTGTGACCTCTCCTTCCAATCGCCTCCTCAATATACCCGCATGCATACCTTGAGTGTGTTCTACTATTCTGCACAGTGTTTTCCATGGACTCTTGGGACAATCACACGAAATACTTTTTTCCTTGTATTCTAATGGAAACATTTGAATGACGTTACTTGAACGTGGCAATACTCAAGAAAGAATTATACTACTTATCAGTACAATTCTTGTTAGTTGTGTTGAATTGCTTGACGTACCTCGATACAGACTCTCGACTTGAGTCGAAGAATTACTTAACATTTTAATTATCAACTGTTTAAAAATTAGCTAAAAGTTAAAAATATTTGTTTAATAATCATGTGCCATCCATTGTCTCTCCATTCATTTGTTCACATCCTGTGCATATCTTTGACATACGTGCGTTTTTGATACATTTTAACTCAAAATATAATTAATTTTCACGATAAATACATATGTCCCGATTCTTCAAAAGTTAGGTTTGAAACAAATAGGTCTATTATATTCAACGGCAGTGGAATCCACACAGGGCACGTAGCTTGCAGCACAGTCGCATTCTCTTGCTCGCCGTCCTGTGTCTTGTGTTCAACTGGAGTATGCGATGGTGAACGACCCTGTTACTCGATGAGAGCGGACTATATTAAGAACCATCATCGCTTAGTGGAAATACGCGGGTTAATTAGCCAACAAGCTATTATACAGAGCATCGTGCCAGACAATAGGTAACATCTTGGAAATATTCTATCAAAAGGCATTCAAATATTGAATATTGTATTGTGTGGCCTATTGTTTTGTGTGGTGTAATGTAAATTTGATGAAACATTGCACTATGTATCAATATCTGAGGTCTCAAAGATGTGAAAATACTTTGAATATTTTTGGAAATCAATTAGTTTGTTATTTACAAGTTTTCATAGGATCCCGATTAGGCAACAATAGTATGTTTTAAAAGATTTGAGTTCTTGAAATATTAATATTTTCAAACAAAATTATGGAAGAATACTATTAATTGCATCATTATTTACAACGTTATGCCTATATTGCAACTCACACGTGTAACCAAACTTATTAACGAGATTATTTGGGCTTTATATCTCACACTATAAGGAAATATACATTATTAATTTTTTTTGAATAGTTGGCTTAGATTTTAAATTTATAATTCAGGTTGGCGTATGTTTTTCACATTTTTAATTTCACGTGTTACGTAAACTGCCCTATTGCAAAGTGAAATATAAAAAGTACGTTCAACTTGTGTAAATAATGTAACATGCGAGACAGGGATTTTAAGACAAAATAGTTTCTGGAACAAGTTTAGGATAGTAATTGTATTTAGTCACCACCGGAAACCCAACTAAAATTTTGAGCATGCTTTCAATTCCCCTTAACTTAATAAAAAGGGAAGGTTTTAGATAAAGATGTACAAATGAAAATAAATTCACTTCTTGCATTAATAAAGAGTCTTACGAGAATTGAGCGTTTTGTCAATAGATTATTTGACTAACAAAGCAGCGTCAGTGCACAGCTGTAAAACGAACATGGCGTCCAAAACAAGACCGACCATTTTATTACCCATAGACTACTACCTTACTTTATAGACATTGTTGGACCGAGACGTAAGTGATGAAGGCTTACAGAATACGAACATGGGGGAATTAAGACGTTTACCTAATCTCACACATTCAAAGGTATAGCATGTATTGAACGCCAATAACTATCGGACGGTTTATCAGATTCTACGATAGGCCAATGTAATTTATAGTTATGTCGATATTCTTTGGAGGAAAGGATAAGTTTTACGTAGTTGAGTTGCATTTTCTATTCTGCTGTGTGTTTACTTATATGATTAGGACTATTAAAATTGACGGTTAACCACATAAGATAAAAAAAAACATGCATGTAGAAATTAATGACTTTCCTTTCCGCCATTTGTGTGGCGTGTTCACTTTTTGTACTAGAGATGTATGTGATATATTTCTGAGCGCTATTCACCTATGCAAACAGCGTTCTGTTTGATTGGCTAGGTGAGGCATTATTTGCACTGGCTCAGGGCTAGCAATCACTCCCATTGCTTCTCACAGCGGTTGCTTGAGATGATGCTGAGTTATGAATAACGTACACTGTGACTAATCCGTAACAGTCTTCTCATCCCAACAGAACATCTTGCGGTCATAACATTTTTTAAACCGTGTTCTTTAACCGACAAGTATTTTTTGTATGTACATAATAAAACATTACCAGAAAGCCATGAGTTACGAACTGTGCACTAGTAAGTTATTATTTTGATTGAATTTATCCAACTGGACGTAAATATTTTGTTTCGTTTATGCAAATTAAGCAATACACGTTTTGGATAATTGTCTTGTCCGACACTTATTCAAATTGCAACGTTTCTTACTAGTTTATTATTTTTAGGAGAATCAAAACCTAAAATTGATTATGTTACTCATTCATAAATATAAACAGTTTCACAGATTACATATGTGTAGGCGCTTTGCGTAGTATGATGTTATAGCTTTTATAATGAAAAGTTGGCTTGACGTGTCTTGAGCACAGATCATCTGTATGCGGTCACTTATCTAGCAATGAAATGACAGTTGGTGCTGTTGCCCGGCAGCCTAAATGGTCAGAGCATCCCTGCGTAGTTGTGGACTTTACAGGTTCTAAACATTATAGCTATCAAAACACATTTATATTATTAGTAATAAAATAACTATATAACAACTTTTTTGTAACCGGGTTATTTTAAATTATCACACTAAAACTTGATAGTATTGATCTTCACAGCCTGTTTTATGAAATACAATGATCTCTGGTATTATTATGTGTATTGTTACTATCAATGGAAATAATTGAAATCAAAATATATTGTAATACTATACCAATGTATTGCTTTAGTATGGATGAATTATTAATATTTTTGCATATGAAAAATGTACTGAAATGTACTAAAAAAACCCATTGCTATTATTATTATTATTATTATTATTATTATTATTATTATTATTATTATTATTATTATTATTATTATTATTATTATTATTATTATTATTATTATTATTATTATTATTATTATTATTATTATTATTATTATTATTACTATTATTATTATTATTATTATTATTATTATTATTATTATTATTATTATTATTATTATTATTATTATTATTATTATTATTATTTTATTGTTGCAATACATACAAACTCGGTCAAAACCGGCATAAACATGTTGTACGGACACAAATGTCAAGTATTTCCATGTGTTTACCTTATTAAAATCTACTTAGAACTACTTAATATATCTTCTTCTTCTTCTTCTTCTTCTTCTTCTTCTTCTTCTTCTTCTTCTTCTGCTTCTCAAATGCCCACATTTGGCTATACTACTTAATATATCATTGTCCACATTATTTTTTCCAAACCGAACTGTGGATGCTATGTACGGTCGTGGCCGATTTGTACTCATCCCAGCATTCGCTCTTTGTACGGTGGAAACCACGAAAACCACCATCGGGATGGAGAACTTCTTAAAGTCTTCATTCTTCTTAGTTCAAAAATTTTCGCACTTTCCTACACGTGTTCAAAATAATTGCTTTTTGCATCTCGATGTATATGTTCGGTTGGAGACCAATTAGTTTAATACTGTCATGGAGTTTACGTGGAACAATGCCATTTGCTGATATAATTAACGGTATAACAGTTACATTATTCTGCTTCCACAACCTTTTTATTTCAATAGATAATTCCTTATATCTGTTTATCTTTTCCCGCCAAGTTGTCTCTACATTGTGGCATAAAGGGACGGCAACATCAATTAAAATCGTTTCTTGTTTCTTCTTGTCAATAAATATAATATCCGGTCTATTGTGATGTATGGTTTGGTCTGTAATAACTGCCCGGTCGTAATATAATTTGTAGTCTTTACTATCTAATACCTTTTCAGGCTTGTATTTGTAATACGCAGTGGTTGTTTTTATAAGTTTATACTTCATGGCTAATTTTTGATGTACAATGTTTGCAACTTGGTTATGCCTATGAAGATAATCTGTTTGACAAAGCATTTTGCACCCAGATACGATATGTTCAATTGTTTCGCCGTTCAAATTACATTTTCTACATTTATCTTCCACTGTGACGTCTTTCAGTATGTATTTTTTGTAATTGTTAGTCTTGATTACTTTATCTTGAATAGCGATCATAAATCCCTCTGTTTCGCTGAAAATGTCCCCGGACGTTAACCATTTGTTCGATGCTACCCTATCGACGCTATCCTTAAGAAGTTCTTTATAATGTCTGCTATTATTATTATTATTATTATTATTATTATTATTATTATTATTATTATTATTATTATTATTATTATTATTATTATTATTATTATTATTATTATTATTATTATTATTATTATTATTATTATTATTATTATTATTATTATTATTATTATTATTATTATTATTATTATTATTATTATTATTATTATTATTATTATTATTATTATTATTATTATTATTATTATTATTATTATTATTATTATTATTATTATTATTATTATTATTATTATTATTATTATTATTATTATTATTATTATTATTATTATTATTATTATTATTATTATTATTATTATTATTATTATTATTATTATTATTATTATTATTATTATTATTATTATTATTATTATTATTATTATTATTATTATTATTATTATTATTATTATTATTATTATTATTATTAGTAACGGAAAAATTTTAGCGAAAGAAAACGAATCTTCTCGTCGTGTGTTGACAATCAAGTCAGTTGCTGATCTTTGCAAGCTGAGAAACGAACAATTGCCAGTCACGTAAGTTGTCTGTCACACAAACACCTCATCTACGTCGATTAAGCTATTTTCATGGACATAACCGATTTGGACTCTGACCTACAGATAAGTTGTAATACCGTTGCTTGTTTTGATGACTGGGTTGGTGATGATTCTGGTTTAACATGTGTTCATTTAAATGTACGATCGATAGCGGCTCACTGGGATGAGTTAAACATAGTTCTTAGTTCTTTTAATGGTAAATACGACTTGCTTCTTCTCAGCGAGACGTCTTTACCGGACAATCAACACAACTATCATTTAAATGGTTATGACTCCGTATGTAATTCTAGAATCGGAAGGAGAGGAGGAGGATTACTTTTATTTTTTAGATCTTCTTTAAAATTAGAAAATATTGTTTGCTTTTGTTTCTTTTGAAGGTATCGCAGGTGTTATTACTTTAGATAATGTAACTAAGATTGACATGCTCTGCGTATATAGACCCCCTGATAATAATGCAAAAAATGATTTTATTGATGATATAGACCGCCACATAAAGGGTAACCATAAAAACAAATTCGGGCTCTTCATGGGAGATATTAATTTAAATCTCCACGACGTAAATAATCCGTATGTACAGTCTTATGAAAGTGTTATAGCATTAAATGGATACTTAGAATGTATACACGTTCCGACAAGAGAAGAATTTGTCCGAGACGAATTAAAAATAGCTGTATTGATCACATCTATATTCGTGGAATAATAAAAGGAAAAGTTAAAGCTGCGGTAATAACATCGAAAATTTCAGATCACTATCTTACACTCGCATCACTTGGCGTTGGAACCATAAGTAACAGAGACGATTTGTTGACAGAAAACATAACTGTACGTTTAAATGAACATAAACTATTAAAAGAATTGGAATAATGTTAATTGGGTAAACTTGTTGCACATAAACCGCTGTGAAGAGCTTTATGATCGAATATGTAACGAATTTGACAGTTGTTACAAAAGGTCACAATATACTTCACATGTGCGTAGTAGAAATAAAACTCCAAAATCATGGTGAACACCCGCGTTACTCCAAAATATGAAAAACAGAGACAAATTATTTAATCAGTGGAAGAGCTGTAATCCATTAAATCCAAATAAAAGGTTATATAAAGACAATTACAAAAAATCTAGGAACAAGGTCAATAAAAGTATACAAGTAGCAAAGGTGAATTATTATAGGGAAGAGATTAACAAAAGTAAAGATGATATAAAAGGAACCTGGAATATAATAAACAAAGTATCAGGACGGAAAACCAAAGATCCCGTTGATGTAGTAATAAACAAGTATTTAGGCAAAAAACATACTCACGAATATATAGCAAACCAGTTCGCTGACACTTTCGTACAGGAGGTGGAGGACGTAACGCATGACTGCTATTTATCTTGCGGGCCAGAAGATAGTATAAATACTAATGTGCAATCAATGTGGTTGCCTCCAGTAGAAGTAAGCACAGTACAGGAAATAATTGATAATTTAGA